>VXBQ01012790.1:0-202276 GCA_013400175.1 Phainopepla nitens | reverse complement strand
CCCAGCCCCAGCCCCAGCCCCAGCCCGAGCCCGAGCCCCAGCCCCAGCCCCAGCCCGGCGCGGCCGAACAATGCGTTCCGGGGCGAGCTTGGACCGGGCGCCGCTCCTGCCACTGCCCTGCGGTATCTATCCCGCAGTAGTGCCTTCAGATGAATAACATGTGCCTCTACTTTTGTAGTACGTTTAAATACTAAACAGAGGAGGGGAAGATGTATAAAGAAGTACTTAAAGTAACTGCTTCTAATAGCCTTTAATACAGACATTTTGGGTAAGTAATTACAGCAAATTTCACATTTCACCTTCAACCCCTGAGGCTACACTATTTCTCCACCTACTCTGAAATGAACTGAAAGCACTTATTCTGTCGCACTCTTATAGAGAACAGTTTAATATTCTGCGGGTTAGCTATTTTTCTTCACTTTTTAATAGAGAATTTACTTGTTAAATAGCGTGTTGATAGTGGTTTTGCACAGTGAAACAGAGGTTCAGAATGCCCTCTCTTAAGGAAAAAAAAAAAAAATCGATAGCACTCACCCCGTGGGTGGGTGGGTGGCTGTGGGGGTGGCAGTACACACGCAGATATGAACACATGCCTTATCACAGGAATGAACAAAGCAAGAAAAAGCCCACAATCACATGACATGGTCTATATACAACTATGATTTAGGCAGCAACATTAAAAAAAAACAAAAATCACAAAAATAAATTAAAAAGAGTTTAAATTTGCCTCTGATTATTCAGGTTAAGTGTTCCATGCAGTTTGTTTATCAGCTCTCTCTCTTTTGAGGATAAGGTTTCCCAGTCTACTTTTTTTTTATATTTTTTTCTTTTTCCCATCTGCCCACAGTTTTATGGTGCTTTCACATTTTAAAAAAACTGTGAATAATGTATACAAGGATACAAATTACTTTATGTACTCCAGAGGAAATAAATGATAGTTTCCATTATCACATCAGTCAAATAACATTTTCACACGAATCTGTTTACATTCATAGAACGATAACATAATATGCTCTTCAGCAATACTGCCTTATCAACCTGCAAAGCGGTGTAATAACAATTAACATAACATTTAAAAGCCTACAGTCTCATTTTGCCCACAAAAGTTTGTTAAAAAAAACTTGATAACTCTGACATTCAAAAATAATGTTATAAATATGTAAATTAATTTTTTTAAGTAAAATATTTGCATCTCCTTTCCTCCTCCAGGCTTTTGAACTTCTGAGGTCAACAAGGACAAACAATACCACTAGTGTCTCTTTGCAAAAAGCTGGGTTTGCTGTCTGCAAGCAATGGTATCATTTCCATAGCAACCCCCTAACTATTAATTTTCAATTAAAGCAGACACAAAGCGGACAGCCTGAGGCTGGCAGACAGTGTCAAGAGCCCATCTCTGTAGGCAACAGTTTCACACAGCTATCAAGCGGTAGGTGCCTCTTCCACAAAGCTGTATCAGAGGTACGTCAAGTTTGGCTGGTTAAAATTACATTAACCTTGAGTTCAGTCCGAAATGTTTTATATCAGGCATTTATAAAGACAAAAAAAAAAATACTGACCGAAGCCTAGAGAGTCAGGAGTAAACTAGCAAACAACAATTTCAAAACCATACGCAGCACAGGCAAGAGGGGGAAAAAAAAGGAAACATGGGAGAACTTGCTTCTCAGTGGCTATGATACCACTGCATTTGTCAAAAACCTTTTAATCTTTAGTATTCCTATCATCAACATCACCACCACCATCATCTCTTAAAACACACTCCACACTCTTAAATAAAACAGTCAACACACCTACTCTATTATGCAGATTAGAACTAATTCTAAGGAATGAATTTTCCGAAGATGTCACAACACTGGGTACTATTCTGTAATTAAAAAATAACGTTTTCAAGTATCAGGGAATTATGTATTTTCTCTCTCTCTTTCACTTCCCATCTTTTCACTAGAAACTAAATTTTCAATTCCACACTTCCTCTCATTGCTACAAACTTTTGGCCCATCTTCCTACTAACAACCTAGAGGTACACTTGGCATGGTCTGCCTTTACCATTCTCCCTTCTGCACTGAATTCTTTCTGGCCCAAAAGCAATGCTAGAAGTAATTTTCTTGATCTCCTCTCCCAGGACCAAGGCTGTTGTTAGATTTTTCTTTTTTTCTTTTTTTTTCTTTTTTTAATTCTTTTAAATCTCCCCATATCTCCTTCCCTCTTTAACTGGGGCAGGTGGGCCCCTGTATGTAAATCCAGAGCACTAGACCAGCCAGGTCCTGTGCAGTCACACAGGTAGCCCAGACCTCTGACTGCTACTGTGTGGGATTTTTCATTCCTGGGTGCAGGGAAAAACCCGCTGGCAGTGACAGGTATTATGTCACAGCCTGTTTTCTACCAAACAAAAGATGACAGGCAATGCAAACTGTTTTTCAGATGACAAGTTCCCATCAAATGCGTTGCTCTAATTCTGCACCCTTCCTGCCCTTTTGCCTCTAGCAACAATTATGCAAAAGAACATATAACAGGTCAGGATCCCCCCAAACTCGATATGATCTTACTTGTAATCCTCTGGACAACTGTCAGCTCTTGCAACAGTTGGATGCTATCTCTAGTAGTGCAGGATCTATAAGCAAGCCTTGCACTGATAAGCCAAAGAACTGGTTTAATAACAGTCCTGAGCACTACCAAGAACTAAGAGGAAGAAATGTGAACAGTACATACCAGCATTAAGTGACACAAATTTCAAGATGCATGGCCAATATTTAGGGAATCCCTGTATTCATTTATATACTAGTAACTAGAAATCATAGGCTTAACCTTGCAAAACTTTTACATGTGTGAGAGAACAGACAGACTACTTGAGTATGTAAGAACTGGAATAATAGAATTGTAGAATGGTTTGGGTTGAAAGGGATCTTAAAGATCATCTAGTTCCAATCCTCTAGAAATACAGTCACGTATTTACATAATAATGATCACATTTAAATTGTATTTATTTACATTATATTGTATATGTGATCACAGAATACACAACACCATATTCAGTCCTAGAGAAAAAATAATCCCAAATAACACTTTGTCCCTTATTTCCTGACATAAAAATGCAACTCCATAAATTTTCAATATTATGGTTAAATAGATATCAGAAGTGTACTGTTTCTATTCAAATTGTGTTTTCATAATGAGAACATAACAAGGATGATATAATTAAAGAAGATGTAACGAATGACTTTAAAGTGGGCCCTCCAAATTTCTAGTCTTTAAAGTTAAGCTTGCTTAGCAAGCTTTTTTCCCCCCAACTTACTCAATTAACAGTGATTAACACTGGTAGCAATCATAAGCATGCACAGGAAAAAGGAAGGATTGACTTTTTGCCCTCCAAGTTGCTAATTTCCCAGTTTTCCAACAACAACGTCTGCTGTTTGCTATGTGCAGACATGAAGTGAATAGCACACAAACTCTTGAAAGCTTGTTGTCGGTGGATTTTCACTTTCCAAGGGTTTATTAGAGACTGGCAGTGAAAAGGCAACTGAGGAAACCAAAGTTCACTCTGTACTGAAGACAGTTTCACCGCTGCTGCCATCCTACTGGGGCAGTGTAGGAATAACTTGGGAAGATGTATGCTGACCCTGGGACCTACGGCTACAATGGCTGTGAAGACACACGGGAGAAGCAAACCCTGCCCGACAGCACTGGGGAGGACCTACACAGGCAAGCACTGCTCAGGGCTGGGATCCTCTCAACAGGTGAGCCACCACCTTCACAATTTATACAACTCAGACTGCAACTTATTTGCACCTCAAATGACCATGAGATACAAAGTACAATCATTATTTTTCATTCATTATTCAGTTTGAAGTATCCTAAATATTGAGAGGATTGGGCCACAGATCAGTAGCATGGGGTCTTGACAGTGGTGTGAATTGTGTGTCCCTCAGCAAGGCACAGGGCCATGCGAGGGCAAGCAAGGTCACAAGACTTGTCTTGAAGAATTGTCCTGGGTAAGGGGAGTCAGTCTGGCTGGAGTGAATCCAAGGGTGAAAAATCCCATCTGCTGCCAGACTGCGTCCTGGGAGAGAAAGCTTCAGGAGAAAGCCTGGGTGGAAACTGGCTCAAACACAATGAGGATGATCGGGATCCCAGCAGGAAACAGAATAAGCCAGGCAGCCAATGCATGTCACATGTGCAGTTCATGCACGAAGTTTTACTCAAAACATTTTGCTTCATGTGTGCTTAAAAAAAAATATCTGTGGTTTCCAGTGATGATTATGGTTCCTTCCACTCGAACCCAAAAGTCCTTAATTGTTGACACTATGTCAACACTTACATCTTTTTCTCTTTCAGAAGGTTAACAGTGTTAACAAATTTCTTTAGGGAAGAATTTAGCAACTTACTAGGAGTGCAGTATTTATTCTGCATCAATGTATTATTATTTTGAATAACTGAGCCAGTAAGAATGTTTAATAGCTTGTCTATTCTGTAATTAACTCTTGTGGATATAAATCTCTCTACCCATGTGAATCCAGGATGGATCATGTTTTGCTGCAAACAGTAAGTTGCCATTTAACTATAACACACATATGGTCAGGCACCAGCTGGTTAATAAGAGTTTTTATTTTACAGCATGTGACCAAGGATACCAGATTAGAAACAGCAAACTGGGCAAATATATTCGTAAAAGCCTCTGTTTGCAATAAACTACAAATATGTTCTTGATCTAGGGTGTTTGCAAACCTTTGAGAGGTTTTGGCAATAAAATAAACTAGAAAAAGTTGGAGGGAGAGAGGTGTCTAAAACCCTGCTTTAGATTTCCTCCCAATACTAGAGATCAGTGTGGGTCCACCAGAAGGAACTTATGATGACTGTAGATCTAAAGATACAACAAAGAAGAAAAACAAGTTTCAATTCACTATTTACAACCCCCCGATTAGTCGACTGGTTGATCTGGTAAATAACCATTTATCAACAATATTTCATTCACAAAAAGCCTGTTAGTATACTAACCCATTTTCTCTGAGTAAAACAGCATTTGAAATTTTCAAGATTTTTTTCCAGCAAATTAAAGTAGATATTAATAGTACGTGGAAAAACAAAAAAAAACAACATAAAAAACCCTCTTATTGAAAGATACCATTTATATTTTAGAGAAAGACAGACCCTCTATACCATCATGAAGACATAATTAAAAAAACCTATATCATATAGTTGTGGTTTAGGAATGGTATTGTCCATTTAGTACTCCCACTAAAACCATGACCTATTTCCCTGCCCCGTCCTCCAGCTGGAAGCAAAAAAGGCAAAGAGCATGGGATGAGATACAAACAATTTACTGGAAACAGCAATGAGATAAGAAAACTAACAGTAACAGTAACATATTAATAACAAAAGGTATAAGAAAAGAAAGGATTTACATGGGAAGCCCCCAACAATAAAGAATACTGGATGACTCCATCTGCCATCTCTACAGGACCCAGAAGAGAGTTCTTTTCCCCCACCCCCAGCAATGATGTGAGGTGGTACAGAATAACCTCCTTGCCTTGGCTGCACTCCCTCCAGCTAAAAAATTTAACCCTGTCCTGGCCACAACCAGGACATGTATACACAAGATATGAAGGAAGCTGGAGTGGTTGGTGAAACCCTTCCCCTAAGAACACAATTTAGTATTTCAGTATGAAATACTAAATACACCAGATACACTATCTTCCTCATTGATTCTGGCAATAGCAATATTCACAATTTCACCAGAATCACCAAAACAAATAACAGTTCTCCTTTGTTGCTAAGAGACCTTTGCAATTAGCAGCCAGCGACAAACACCAATCTTTCTTTCAGGCTGTTCTGAGCATGTCCCAGAGCCCACTGCCAGTGGCACAACAAGCAATCATAGGAAAAACCTATTTTCCAAAAAAAATCCGAACGGTACCACTAAAATTATTTTATATATCCTTAATTATATTGAAGGACTCTCAAAATAGAACAAACTTGCAGATAGTTTTGCCTTCACAGCAGCCAAGTCTGGCAGATTCCCAGGCTCTGGCTACACAGACATCCCTGTCCCTTCCAAAGCCAAAATGTGTGACAAGATGGAAAACAATGTAGTCCTTTCTCCTTTAACCTCCAAGAGAAGGGACTGAAGGTTCAATATACTTCACACCTGAAGGTCAGGGGCCTCCTGTAACTGGAGACCCCTTGGGGCAGCACAGGGACACAGTGTTGGCCAATCCCGGCCCTTGCCTGCACCTGCTAAGGGGAGGATTCAGGAGCACAGTATCATCCTTCCCAGCGTCACCATCACTTTGATTCATCTGTTTGCTAGATTTACATATGTCTGTTTTTTCCTTCTTTTTATTTTTTCAAACAGTGGATTGCAATGTTACTGGTTTTTTCTAATGGTATTCATGTACTTTTCTCCTCTCCAGACAGTCACAATGAAATTTATCATAGTCAGCAAAGTAAATCTCATTTTGCTTAAAAATGTCCTTCAACCACAAGTTTTGTCATCTGCTCCCACCCAAAACAAGGCATTCTCTGTTCTTCCTTAAAGAACTTCTGCAACAGCCTCCTCAGCTTATCTATTCCTGGCTTCATTTACTTCAGCTCCACATTCCCGTCCTGAGCTCCAACTCACAGAGTTCGATCTGGTCTTCTGCACTATTTTGGCTCTGAGCTGACAGAACAGTGACCTACTGAAGCTATTTTCCATCCAGATTGAGAACTGAAAAGAAAGTCTTGGAGGTCTGGCTGCTACAGCTCTGGATATTTCAAACAGTGCCACCTACCAAGTCCCAGAAATCCATACTCTTTCCAGTCACTTCGGAAAGGCTTTTACTCTCATGTATATCTCCAAAATAGCTAAGTTCCACATAAAAAAGCCTTACACACTAAAGCATAAATTTCTGATATATTTAAATAACAAGTTTCTCTACTGTCTGTAGAAAAAAAATGCTATTTTAGTGAGGCCCACATAAACAAGGGTTTGAGCTCCCTCTGCAGGCTTTATGTCTGTAATTAACTAAGAAAAGCTTTTCCCACAGCCATGCAGTCATAAACGAATAATGATGATGTGCAGAAGCAAAAATGTTTTGACAGGATTTGGCATGAGAGTAGTTGAAATTATCATTTATGTTTTTCTTTAAATCAGACATTGGGAGAAAATTGTGGTCTACTGTAAACAGGTGCACTCCACTGCAGTGAAAGAGAGTGCCAGACACTGCTTCGAAGGGGGTTTAGCTAATTTTGTGTTAATTTGAAGGCAACTTAAATAAATAATGATAACTAACTACAAGAGTTAGTATATAGGTAAAGCATTAGGAGAAAGGAGTGCCATTAAGACAGAACAGCAGGGAAATATGGAAGGTTTACTTTTTACTTTAACTGGCAAAGTAGATTATGCTACTGCTGCACCAGATTTACACTGATTTGGTGGTATTGAGTATCTGGAGTGCACGCAGTATTAAACCCACAAACAGAGATTTCTCTCCCAAGTAGCATCAGATCAGCACACTCAGGAGCTGAATCACCAACAAGTTTCACTAGAGCCACTATCTAATGGGATTTCTTACAGGATTAGGGCAGAAATGTGGATTTCCTTTACATTTCAAGTCCAGTCATGAAAAAGAAACCTCCTTTTTCAGACTAATAGCATATTTCTTTTCCTTTTTCACATTAGAGGGAAAAAATAGGATTTAGAAATTACATATAATCTTGAAAAAACAGTTATTGAGATTACACTGTGATAAGAATATAAAAGACAGAAAATATATTTCACAAACAAAGATATATAATAATGATAATTGAAATCCATATCTGTATTTAGCAGCTCACCTCTGATCCCACTGTATTTCACCCCCAGTCTATTCTGGCTAAGACTTTGGTATGAAGCCCGAAAAAAACAGAGTTTAACAATGCAGCAAAAAAATTATTTAATTTATGGTTAAATTTAACATATTTAACAGCCACAGACATCAAACATACAAAATTATTAGAAAACACAACTATATAGAAAGATTCATCTCATCTCTTTCTCAGCAAATGTGAGAAAAAAAAAGATTTTGACTATACAACACTCAGACAGTTCTTGCAGAACACACCATTGTATAATCACATGCTTCTCAGTAATCATTTCTAATTGACATTCAGGCAAATTTCTTTTTAATTTCCTCTGTTTACATGTCATATTACACTCTTTTCCTATTCTTCTATCTTTGAGGTCTATGCGCGCTAACATTTTTAGATAATTGCCCTATTTTTGTACTGCAGCCTCTTAGAGGTAAGACTGTATCACACTGTGGAGAGATCTATAATCTCTGATATGCAGAAGAGCTCTCTCTGGGGCCAGAAACTGTTCTGCAGATTCACTGTGGAAGCTCTGCTCTGCTCATCAGCCCAAAGACAGCTGAGACCTGCTTGTTCCAACACAGCTTTTATCTGTTTGTTGAGATGAGCTATATGAAAACCAACTGCAGCCAGATACTAGTGATGCTTCCTAGGACTATCCTACTAGTAGTGGGACCAGTACTGTCCAGAATTGGGGTCAGCAGCCTGGACAGTAGAATGGAGTGCACTCAAGTAGATGTATGGATGGTCCCAAATTATGGGGTGTGGAGGGATATGGTAACACTATGAGGATGCTATTCAGTGGTAGCTCAATAGGTCAGATACATGAGAC
Source organism: Phainopepla nitens (assembly GCA_013400175.1). NCBI lineage: Eukaryota > Metazoa > Chordata > Aves > Passeriformes > Bombycillidae > Phainopepla > Phainopepla nitens. Next base: position 193,623 of record VXBQ01012790.1, on the reverse strand, counting down.
AATGATGAACTTCAGGTGGAATCTCACCAAAACAAGTGCAATGTACTGAAACCAGGCAGGGAGAACCCCCTACTGGAGGTGAGGAGCCATCAGGATGCAGAACATCATTTAAGAGTAAGGTCTGTGGAGTCCAGACACACATCTGAACATGACTGTGCTACAGACTTCTTTCTGCACAAGACACCAACAGACTCTGAGGAGTCCACCAGAATATCACCATGGTGCTAGGGGAGAAGGGGCATGATGAACAGGGAGAGTTTGAGAATAGTAGGTTTGTTCATCCTTCAGAAGGGAAGGCTATATAAGGATGCCTTTACTGTCTTCAAGGACCTTCGGAGGTAAGGTATAGAAAGTGGAACCAGAGGTGCACAGTGACAAGAAAAAGGCAATGGACACAAGTTGAAATCAAACAATATTTGATTAGATGAGAGAAAAAGAACATTCACAGTGAAGTGACATTGCAACAAATCTCCACTCTCAGAATCAAAATCAACTAGGACACACCCTGATAATCCCGTTCTCAGTGAACTGTGCTTTGAGTGGGACACAGTAATCCATCATTTCCAGAGGCTCTTTCTACCTCAGTTCCACCAAAAGCCCATGATCCAAGAGCCAAGAATTCTAATGGATATCCTGAAGAACTGTAGACATCACCCAAGCCATCTCTGCCTGTCAGGTGCAACAGCCAAAGGATGGATGGTAGTGTTTGCAGAACTTCCCTGTGCATGCACAGAGCAGCTCTCACACTCATTCAGCAAGCGCAGTGGCTCTGCTGAACCAAGGACATGCCAGGCTTCCTGCCTGCACTCAGATCACTGCTCCAACTTCCACACTGCAATCATGTCCTTCATATTAGCCAAGACAAACTTTGTGCAGTAGTCTACGCTAAAACTGCATCGGGTAGTCTGCACAACAGACGGGCTACAACAAGACATGCAAATCACATCATTCACAGCTAACTTGGGTACCTTTGTATCAACTTAGATAACTCTGTTCAGGTAACTCATTCTCATTCTTACACTGTATCTATCAGAATACTTTGGAGCATCTGCTCCAAACAGCTTTAGACATGGTTTAAAAACGTCCACCTCATCTCAAAATCTAATATTCATACTATATATATATGTTGTCATTTGAACCTGCCCCCCCAAAAAATTCTTTTGAAACTGAAGCCCTTCATGTTTATTTTGGTTAACCAAGGCTCAGATTTAAATGGAATAATTTACCTTTAGTAAATCACAATAACAAATGACATAGTTTTACATTATAGTTACAAATTCATGAACCATTAACTACCGACCTGGTGATCTGATACCCTGCTTATAATGGCACCCACATTTTAAAAAGCATTTTTCATCAGCAAGTCAGTATCATTATCCCCATTTTTTAACAGATGAAAAACTGAGGCATAAAATAAGGAACTGATTGGATCAAGGTCATGTAGCAAGCTAGCAGCAGAGACAGGAATAAAAACAAGGTGGCCTAAGACCTAGTGCAATGTGCCTCACTGTCATTTTCTCACCCCAATGTCTCTTTTGTCTGGGTTCCTGCATTTCAATTTACCCTCTCTCGAGTGTATTAACTTACTTTGAGGAAAAAATAGTCTAATTTTTTGGTTGTGTGACTGGTCTCTCTATTGCGATCTGTATAGGTACTCAGATAACTTTATATATGGTTAAAATATAAAATAAAATATATGGCAAATGAGATTATATATACATTTTCTAAGATTAATTTAATGGTGACAGAATCTTGATTTTCCTATCCCCGTACAGATAGTTATCATGTGCTGAAAGGTTTTCTTACTCTTTTAGTGCTGTTAGTGTTGACACCTCTAACCAATTAGTATCTTCCTTGGACTGCATTAACATGTTGTTTAGGAGTACTCTGGATAATTAATTAAATAAGAGCAGAGGTGTCAGAAGGATACAGGATTAACCAGTTCTTATCTCACCATATTATTTACAGTCCTTCTAACCAGCTTTGGATTCTAATTTATTTGGGGTTAGTATTCATTAAATACTTTTTCAAAAGTTTTAAAAAAATTACTGATTTATTTTTTTCTCATTTTTTCTCAACAAATCAGTAATTCTATCAAGAAAATAATTGTATTTATTTGACAGAAGAGATGATAAATTTTTTGAACACAGAATCTCCTCAGAATCCATAGTGTCACACTTGGAAGTCTAAAGGCTTGACTACACTCTGCAGTTAAACATAACACAAGCCATCAGCATTCAAGCAGGCTGCAAAATGGAGCTCAGAAACTCAGCAGGGCTTTTTCAGCATTAATACCAAAATGAGTATTGCTGCACGGACATGCAGCTGTGCCATGCAGAAGTACTCGTGTGGATCACTACTAGCTCAGGCAGAATGAGTATGTACTACAGCACTTTCTGTTGTACAACACAAACACATTGGAAGCATCTTTGAAAGACAGTCTCAGTTCCCACAGACAAGTTGCAAACCAGCAATTAAGTGCCTAAAATATCAGGTGGCACTGAAACCTCTAAGTCTCTGAAAGCAATCCAAAGCTTTGCCTCCCTGGATGAAAAGACGTCACCTAAGTGCCAGAAGTTCTGCTACTGCATAAGCCAAGAGACACCACTGGGATAGCTCCACACACTAGAGGCAGTTAGTGATTCACAAACTGCACGTAGGACCCTTCAGAGCTGCAAAGCTCGCAGGGATTATGACTAGAAGCTAAGGAGAACAGTGAAACATGAGCATGAAGCACAGTTGCATGGGTACTCTTCTTCAAAAGTGCAGCAAAAAGAGGGAGAAGTGGTGAAAAACTGCAAACCCTAGAACAAGTGATGTACAGTCCTGTGAAATGCCATGTTTGACATAGCAAATAAAAGTGTTACTGAATATCTAAGTAACTACATATCTCCTGGTGGCTCATGTAATATCTACTACCCTGCCATGATCTGATTCAGCAGGGTATTCAAAGCATGTCTGCAACTAAAACCTTCCAAGTATTCCCACCAGCCACACTGCAAACAGTTAGTCCACTCAAGTTTCTCATAGTGCTGTACTGAGGCCATTTGACATACATCCTTGCCCTTAACTGATACTTATTTAAAACTTATATAGGTGAAAAAGTTGCAGTGATTCTTCTCTTTCTTATCAAATCATAAAGAAAAGATATATTGCATTACAGATTGAAAAGGAGGGTTTTTTGCAATTTTCAAATATTTTGCAATATTAAGGAATAATTTTTTATAAAATAATTTTTATAAAGAATTTGTGGGTTTAAAATAAGGTGAGTTTAAAAATGTGGGTTTTTTTAAAAATAATGATTGGGATTTTTTTGAGGTTTTGTTTGTTTGGTTGGTTGGTTGGTTGTTTTGTGGTTTGTTTTTTTTTTTTTTTAATAGGAGATCATAGGAAATACCCTACCTATCCCACAGTAACATCTAAGAATTTTCATTACAAATATATCCCATTTGTCTTGGAGTTCCTGCTCTTAATTACTCATGAAAAATGGAACATCTCCAGGGGAGATTAAAAAAGTTGCACTACACTGCACAGTTCTCAACACCTCAGATGCTTCACAAGTGAAACAGGAGTTTGACAACAGGAATTCTTTCTTTTTGAAGTTTGATGAAGTGTAGTAACAGCTAAAAGCCCAGGGTGATGTCCCTCATGTGAATGCTCATCACGCTTAGCTCTACCTAATTTCTCAACTCCTGGGTTTAGTAAGGATCCATTCATAATGCCAAAGTCACCATTTGCTGCCACTTCCAGAGACTTGGCAGCTTGATCTGTACTAGTAAATCCAGTATTTCCCAGAAACACTCCTGAGCACTAGAATATGAACACCTACTTTTTAAACTGTTAAAATCGCTCTTTAAATGCTTTTCACTCATGCCAGCTAGCAGCTAGCACTCTCCAAGACAATTTGTGGGCACAGTTCAGAAGTGAGAACATTGCAGGAACTATTCCAAATAAGCAGGTGGATCTCGCCACAAATTGCTATGAAAACTCAGGTAATTTACACCTTAGACATCAGCTGTTCTATGCAGTGTGACTCTGCACATGGGGACAATCCTGGATATATCTTATTAATAGTCCAGACATAGCATAAAAATCAGCTGCAGTGGCATTGTGGTGAAACCAAGCCTCATGCTAGTGATGAGCCTTTACTTCACTCAAAAAACCCACCTAACACTAGAAAACATAGCTGACAGCAACATAAAATACACTTGCACACATTTCCTTCCTTAGTATTTTCCAATGTTCTTGAGTAATTCTTGCATTCTCAACCATCCTGAAGCTCTCTACTTCCTCAAAAGAGTGCTCTTTCTTATCTGCAAGTGATCTCCCACTGGTTTGATAAGCTTCATTTACTTGAGCATCACTTGATCCTTCAATGTTGAAGGATCAAGCTTGATCAGTTATCCCACTGTGGCCACACACCCCCATGCAATTTGATGTTTATCTAGTTGGTAGATCATGGGCTTACCCTTGCACTGGAAGATATAAGAAATATTTACATCCACAATACAGCCAATTAAGTACCCAAGTGAAAGAGATGATCATTTAAGAAAACAGCACTGAGATGATGATAAGAAGTTCAAAAAGTAGTTTGCAGTTCTCTATCTCTTCTGATTTTGGATATCTCAGCTACTTCCATAAGAAGAGCAGGTAGAAACCTCTTTCTTGAACCTCCCTGAAGGTGGTTTAAGCAAAAGAGAAATTTTAAAGCTTTTCAGACCTTCCACTTTTGGTTTTCAAGGCATGAGGGAAAAGACTATCCCTCTGTAAGCTAAGTATATAATGCAATGGATTTTAAATCTATTTTAACAGCAATTTATCTACTTGTGCACTATACTACTGTAAGTAGCATAGTGCACAACAAGTAGATAAATCACAGTTGACATCACAGTAAACTGCATTTTTACATGGCTGCATTGCAGTTTCAGACATTTTATTACATAATCTACAATGGCATTTTTCTTGCCTTATTCATTCTGCAAGAACAATGCAAAAATTACTACAACAATGCAAATGCCGTTATCATACCATGCCTGCTTAGGATACATGGATAATAATGTTATACAGTATTTACTAATGCTCTCTCAGTCAATATGTTATGACATACTGAATTCTTTTTGTCATGGGGCTCAATTGCTTAAATTTGGCAGTCAGATGAAATTCTAAGAAATAAAAGACCAAAGCTAATCAAATGTAAACGTGATCTTAAAGTTTTATTGACTGCATTTAACAAATGTTATCCATTAGGGCTGGAATCTCACTGAGAGGAGAAAGGTGGTGAAGTGGTTGGAGTGCAAAAGGTATGTCCCTTTTGCTCTCAGTAGAAGTCAAAAATTTGTGGTGGGAGTGCTGTTAAACTCCATTTTCTTTGTATGAGTAATATCGATTTAAGAGAAGTATTGCCTCTGAGTGATATTTTCATGTAAACCTGTATTAGAGATAGAACATGTATCTGAGGGCATACAGCAGTATCTTTGCTAGTCAGGCATAAGATGCATGAAACATGTCCAAGTGAACCAGGACTGGTACTCTGCATGGTATTTAATGACTCTTTTTTTGTAAAAAATTGCATCTTGAAGGTTACTAATATTTGATTAAGCATCTTGCTCTAAAAATTATGTGTTCACATTTCACTGATAATTATGAAGTTACAAAATAGCTACATTTCTGCTGCTCTCTAGAAAGTTATGCATCACTATCAGCCATATATATCTTTGATTTACATGTTTTAAGAAAACTGTCATTATTAATCATCAAGAACCAAACAATTTATTTTAAGAAGGATTTTAATAAGTGGAAGGAGCCTCTTTCCTGGAACTAGTTCTATTATTTCAACAGATGCTTCAAGCCTGATAGATGATATCAGACTTAGTTCCTCGTAGCATCTCTTCCTTTTTTTGAAGATAATCAAGGGCAAGGTGGCACAAGATAATTAGCAACAAGTATCATTAGCTCCCTGAATCATCTCCATACTGATACCAAGCTCTTGCAGGCAGCCCTGGCTTACAGTCTGCGACTCCCAGGGAAGGTATTTCAACACAGGAAAGTGGCCCCACGGCAGGGAAGAAGGAGCCATGCGTACGAATGACTACATTTAATATGAGAACTCCTCAGTATTTCCAGTTGCTCACTGCTGGAGTAAAGCAGTTTACCATAGGGACACCAGACTGTTTCTCTGGCCCCTGTCTTTTGCTTTTGCGACTGTTTTCAAACAGAAACACTCCACCCAAAAAAGCATCCATTTCTTAACTCTGAAATAATTGTTGGGTTTTTTCCCTGGGAGAAAAAATAAGTGCTTCTTACATCAATATAAGGAAATAACTGGCCAGCGTTTGTAACTGATGACATCTCAAGACATGGATATTGAAGATCTGAGTTTTGCCACCAGTTTTGTACCTCAATTTTACTATAGTGTGGATGTCAATCCCTGTTTTGAAACCACACATGTAGCAACAAGTTCAAAATTCCCCTAGATATCTCAACAAAAGGTTCTAATTCGCAAAGGGGTGAAACAGTTCCTTACTTCTGAAAATAGCACATAATTACAAATTCAGTAGTTTAACTTAGGACAACAAAGTTTAAAATTTTAATCTCCATAATCCATTGTCTCAGTTTTTCTATCTTTGTAAGTAGCACCACTGAGTTTTTTAAAAAGTGCTTTCATTTTCTTGGATAAGATCTGCACCTGCTATGTATTCTTATTTACTACTACTAAAAAGGTAGCCTTTCCTGCATTTTACAGAGCAAATCTTTACAAGTAACATGAAAGACTGTTTTTTTATTTGGCATCTTATTTCTAAGCAGGACACCATTATTAACATGAACAATTTATAGATAATATAAGTAATTTTTCTACAAAAACTTTGGACTGGATACAGTTATGTTCGGCCAGATTTTTACAGGTATTGATGAAAAATAATTGGGCTGCTTCTTTTGCGCATCCAGTTTCCATGCAGGTGACACCTATAAGAATGTGTTATTAATCCTGGTGTAAAACCATGGACATTGTCAATACTTACCAGGACTTAAAAAACTAGAGAACGCTGTTGTTACAATAAAGGGACTGGCACACACACACGCACACAAAATTTCCCTACTTTGACTTTAATGCCTTAATACTACTACATCTTACCAGTAGGCAGCACTGTTACATCTTTTTAGATGTTAGCAATGTTAATGACATACAGTGCCATCTGCAACTTTCTACATAATATCTGACCTTTACTTCCATTCAACCCTCATTATTTTTTCTTCACGCAGTGTTTCTATCTCCCAGATTTTATTTCATAAAAGAAAATAAGAAGAAAATCAAAATGCTGGAATATTTTTTAGCACATCAAAAATGGGAAATGGAAACTGTGAATGGTATATTGGATTGCATTAATCAATTACCATAGCTGTCACTGTTTAAAACATGGCAATATCTATATCAAATGATGAATTACCTTAGGCAAATATCTCAGTAACGGAAATGATTCATTTCAGTATTGATTAAATCATTTAGACCTTTAAGATCTTAAGAGAACAAACTGGTAGAATAAACAACAGTCCTGGTCCAGCAAACCGTTGTTCAAATGAAGACCACATGAGCCTTCAGTTATGACAATCTAATCTTACATTGGACTTTCTTCTCAAGAAGGATTTCAAGTGTAAAATACTGGAAAAATGAATTTTATAAACCAAATAAGCTTTTCTTACTGCTTTTTTGAAAATGGCCAAGCCTAAAAATACAAACATGTACAGTCTTCATAACTGATCATTTTCAGTTTTTCCATCTCACAGAGTCTGTATCAACTAATTGGACCCTAATCTTGTATTTGCAAAAAATTAGAATTCACTACTGAGTTCAGAAGGATTTTTGGATGTATACAGAAGGAAGAAATTTGTGCCGAATTTATGTGTACCCAGCTGCAAAGGTTACTGACAGGTGTTAATAAGTATATTGAAGAAGTACAGATAATGAATACTTATGTGAGAATATTTATCTATTTTACATGTATTTCTATGTGTAGAAACACACACATTTCTATGAGTAAAAGTTTAAAATAAAACACATTCTCTTAGTTAATTGGTAAACAAGATATACTACTTTAACATCTTCGCAGTGCCAAAGATTTTTTCCACTTTCTGTCCTACTTTCACACCAAAATTACAATTTCATATTTCATAGAAAAGGCACTGAAACGTAAAATGGGCCAACATCAAAATATAACAAGGAAGCAAAGATAAATTAGAGGAATTCTTTGGTTCTTTCACTAACTAATCAGATATATACAGAAAAGGACCTTTTAAGTTTAATGATACCTGCTCATTAAATGATGCTAAACACTAAAATACCACGAACAGCAGGGAATTTCAGTTTACATTAGAGAAAAAAATAAAAGGGTAAAAATGACTGAAGTTGGCCAGTTCAAGCTGATAGGGCACTTCAAATGAATAACAGAAGAATAAAAGAGACACTCTAGGTTAAATTAGGTTCTCCTATGCCTTTTCTTGAAAGTGCTTAACTTCACAAATTTTATTTGAATTAACTAACCTGCCAAAATCAAAGACTTGAATAGGGGTAAAGTTAAACAAGCAACTATACTTCACAGTAAGTTTACCCATTAAACAGCAGATAAAACCTCTGCATAAGAAAAGATGGGGGAAACAGTTTTAGAACATGCATTTTTTCCTTCTTTAGTCAGGAAAATGTCATCTCTGTCATACTTTTAAAGTAAAGCTTTACTTCAGAACAAAATTATTCAGATACGGAACTTAATTCCTCTAATAATTTGTTTATAGAAATCCTGTTTTCCTAAGTTCAGCTCTGTTGCACAGTTTCCTTTCTCACCATTTGAAATATATAATACTTGAGTATTATGATTTTAGTATGACATTAAAGGTACTAAACAATTATACGTTATTACCTGACTAATGACTTTTGCAAATACACTGCAAAGCATTTAAGGGAAAATATGCTATTTGAAGAAATCAACAAAGTTGAAGGAAAAGGAACAAAGGTTGTAAATAAAAATGTGGCTTCAGATCTTTCTCAAAGTACATGCTATACTCTATATTAATTTTGTTTGAAGGTGAATACTTTTATCATTAAGAATAAAAAATAATTCCATTCTGTTTCTTGGGGTTTTATTTCCTCCTGCACAGGCAGCTGTAACACAGTAATGCAATACATATTTCACATATTTACAATCTGTTTCTCCCATTTCCAACAAATTTTCTTTCCTCTCTTAAATTTAATTAAAAAGGAAAAAAAAGCAAACAAGAAAAGAGCAAAACTCACTTTATTAAGCAGAAAAACTTTTCCTAACAGAGAAGTTTTAACTGTAAAACCTGCCGTCTTGAAAAGCGATCCTTGTAAGGCTGCACAATCTGCTTGAAAGACTCAGCTGTAAGATCAGACTGCTCTCTGGTATTTGGGATTTACTTTTTAGTACACAAAATGCTTCTAGATTGTGTTAGCTATTTCTAGCAAGTATCTTAGCAATTTCAGAGAGGGAATAAGTGAAAGAAAGAGGAGAAAGGAGCAAGCAACTCTCTCCCTTTGGGTCTTTCTCAGGCAGAGTAAGTGTCTCTGTTCTTTAACAACCCTCCCAGAGACCCCTCACCATCGCAGACTAATGTTCAGCCTGAGGATGAAACACTGGATTGGGACACAAGAGCCATGATGTTGGTCATTGACAGAAAAAAAAAATTGGATTTGATTTTCAGAGATGATTAGCAGTCATGATGGCCAAGCACAACCCATTAATCTCACAGATTTGAATGTTAACCCACAAGACTTGGGTAATGGCTGTCTGCCTCAGTGAGGGATTGCACGATTACTCCCATGGCTTTGAAACACTCCAAATGCTCTAAGTATGGCAGGAATGCAAACAAATATGACCCTAAAGTAAGAGGTGCTGATATATTTGTTCTCTTTGGTCACTGACTGACAGTAGACCCTTCAGATAGCCACCTCCAAGGGGATGAACCCATGCCTCCATGTAGATAAGTGCCATCACCTTTAAACCTTATGTTCAATAACAAAGCTGTTTTATCAAAATACCACTATATAAAGTTACTGAGTGATGGGTCCTGTGTCAGCCTTAGAAGAAACACTAGATTGTTTTAAGTATGCCACAGCTATAACTGGCAAGATGCCAGAGAGCATCACCCATCTGTGAGGAGTCTGAACAACTGAAAAAAGGCACAATATCAGTTGCAGAATAACTGTGTACGGAAACTCCATATATATAGTGATGGATTAAAACACGAGAAATATTTTTGCTCTAGAAAAGTCACCACAATGATACAAGACACATTAAGGATGAGGTTAAGATAAAGTAAACAAATACCTTTCAGTAAATGAATAGTTCACTTCCTGTGAAAGAGCCAGGCAAAATCTCTTGGCCCTTGCAACCAATCTGACAGCATCGATCAAGGAACAGTGTATGCTGTGTATGCTCAGAAGTACATAAAGGCTGTCCTACAGTTCACTGCCAACAACTAGCTCACTGCAGCAGAAAGAACACTGAGTCATGTTTCCCATGCCTTAACAATATAACCAGAGCTAACAAGGACATGGTGGTGCAGATGCAACTTTTTATTCATACCTGCACTGGATTAACTCAAGTGCATAAACCCAAGCATCTCATGTTTGTGTGAAACTCAGTAGTGAAGAGCTTCCTCAGAGATATTTCTCCTAGTCAGAACACCATCAGTATGTATTAGGAAAAAAGTCCCAGTATACCCAGAACTGATCCATGGAAAGTAAAACTGGATACATCTGATATAAGTATTCTGAAGGATTGTTATTCTCAAAAAAACCCTATGTGCTTGGTTTACAGTTATTGTTAGAATATTGGCACATGCCACTGCATTACATTGCACAAATATTTATACAATATTTTAATTAGACCCCTTAGCTGAATACTCCATGATGTTCAAGCTCTAACTGATGTCATATAGTAGAATGTAGAGATAGGAAAAATTTCTCCTAACCATTGATCTAATTGATGCTACTTGAAAGCCATTTTGCTTTTTCAAAAAATGTAACTTTGTCAAAAGCTGAGAAGTGCTTGGAGATGCAAGAACAAATGCACTGATATTAAGACTGGGGGGGATTACCTGCTATCCTGGAAAATAATATGGAAAACCACCTGCCTGCCCAAGTATATCCAACTATTTTAACTTAATCATGAGAGCAGTGGCTGCCCTTCAGAGCCCACCAAGTTGCCCAGTTCTAAACCAGACACGTGTCAGATTTTGTGCCATCTATAGTATCCAAATGAGAAATTCTATCTCAGGTTAATCTTTATTATTTCTATTACTTTACTGCATTACCTCTGTCTTATCTCCTATTTAGAGTTTTGTTTATACATATGAAATTGATTGTTGATCCTAGAATTAATTTTCTTTTCTCCTACACTGCCTGCATTCCCTTTAATATCATTCTCCCCCTTTGTCCAGTTTTCTCACTCTGCTTTTCCATTAGTCTCATATTTTATCCAGTTACTTCTTTGCTATGAAAAAAACACCTTTGACTTAATTTTGAAGAACACATTCATAAGTGATTCTTTCACTTCTAGTTCTCTCTTCATTCTTATCTCCCTCTTCCTTCCCATCTGAGTTATTTATTCTAGAGTTTCTATTCCTTTCAGTCCCTTCCAGCCTTAAAAGCCATAATCTCCACTGAAAACATTACTTATTGTCTTATTTAAAATTGTGAAAAAGCAAAAACTAACACAGAACCGGTCTGACTGAATAAGTCTGCATCTAACATCTTAACACTTATCTCAGAGAAAGCAATCTGAATGGCATTTGGCCCATCTTGAAGGACCGTGTGGAATCCAGTTGATTAAAATAGACATCTTCTTTGACCAAATTAATAGCCATTATATTGGTAAAAGCCTCCTTTGCTAATAAAATTTGTCAGACAGTGCTTTCTTCTTTTGAAATAATTTATAAACTTCTGCTATTAACTTATTTACAAATTAACCTAATACCTGTATTAGTGGTCACAATTCTTAGATATGTCCCCAAAATATTTTCCTTTAACAGATAAATTGATTGAACTATCCATGACTTTGTGAACAGGAATTCCTACTTTTAGGGGGGAGAATCAAAGTATACTAAGTATGGCAAACTGCTACTGACTTTGGAACAACCCCTACATAGCATCAGACTCAAAGATTCCATACAATGGAAACAGAACATGGTGTTGGTAACACCAAGCTTGTCGGCTCAATCCCTGTATGAGCCATTTACTTAAGAGCTGGACTCGATCCTTCTGGATCCCTTCCCACTCAGAATACTCTGTCAATCTGAGACTGAGATTATAAATTACAAAACTATTTACACCTGAATGCAATCACAGTGTGCTAGGTGCCTTCCAAACAGTGGAAGACTTATGTGACTAGCATGTAATTCTGAATAGATGAAGTCATGTTTCATAATTTGCAAACAGGGAATAGAAGAACTTGCCTTCCTTAGAAAGTACATTGACAAAAGTGAGAAATCACCATTCCAGAAAAATGAATTTCTATCACAACCCCAAAATTATCTCTACCCAGTGCTAAAATCTAAAGAGGATATATATTAAAAGACTAAAATAAAGCATTATTTTAAAACAGATTGGCCATATTTTAGCTATCTTAACTATATTGAGTCATGCTCATGTTTCCTCTCACTCTTCTTACCATTATTTATTTGCTTTCTGCACAGATTCTGAAATCATTTAAATTGTTTACAGTCCACATTTTTATAATGGGAAGAGGCAAATAAAATCTTACAAGATCTAAAAAGGAACAGGAAACATCTCCCTTTTTCCTACTGTATATGGCAATGTATTGAAGCTGGCTACTGAGATTAAGAACACACGTGATCACCTCAATTCCTTTAGATGGGAGAGAAAGGTCAGAAACCTATCTAAGAAAAAGTCTAGATGAGGTGATATAGAAGCTTCCTTTATGCTGCTTTTAAAGAACTTCATCAGAAAGTGGTATTTGACCCTACAAAAGGTAAGCAGAGTCCAGAGATTGTCTTTAAAACTTAGTATTTCTCAGCAATTGCCTAAAAATTCAGTCTGAGATTGTACCACTTTCCATTACAACTATAACAAAAAAAGACAAGTGTTCCTTAACATCTTTTCCCTTTATCACAATAAAAATTGGTGCCCAAGTTGCATCGCATCTTTTTTGATCTATTTTTCTTAGGTTAACCTTAGTTTTGCATCATGGAGAAATGCCTTTAACATGTTTTGACAGTTTTACAGTAAGTTATTTAGATTGAAAATACTCTTATATACCAAGGGGAAAAAACCTACTTTATTATTTGGACTTACTATTTTCAAAGAGAAGTACAAAAGCAGGATTTAACTTCACATTAAAATGTTTAAATTCAGGTCCTAACATGTACGTTCAGTTTCTATCACTTTATTTCAATCAAGAAGAATTTGGGCTTCTACAATCTGTACAGTCCATGGAGCCTAGACAGAAATGAACCCATTCACAAGGGCTCTTAGTTGCCTAAATTTTAACTGTTGTTATTTCAGCTGACCTATGATATCATGCCCAGCTTTTAGCTGCCAGCTCAGGAGGACAAAGGTCTCCCATTAGATCTGCTAACCCTCTATGGACATCTCAGGTATCTAAAGGCATCTCTAGTAACATTAGAAATGTTTGTTTAGGCAAATAAATGCCACCCTTGACACTGATCTAAGGGCAAGCAGAATCACTCTCCAGTTGTCTCTGATTTAAGTGGGAAGTCCATTCGTTACAAATCAAAACTTCGCCACCTACTGCAAGTGCAGACACCTATGACTGGGCTTCAGTCTGAGCTCTGAATCTTATTCAAGATGCATTCAGGGTTGTCAGCTGGTCAACATGACTAAACAAGAATTAAAAATGGTATACATTGAAAATACAAAGAAACTGCTCTATATATGTCTGGAAGGACCACATACAGAAGCTGTTTCAATGAATCTTTTTAGTAGGAAAGTGACATCCCCTTGAATTTCTTTTTACGAAGAGTTAATATAATTAGATTTCAAGAATTTACTATCCAGATTACTTTTACCTAAAACAATAAAGCTGATCTCAATTTTTTCTAATGTAAAAGCCTATAAGTAGTTTTTCTTGTCTCCCCTATTTAAATATGCAGTCCTGATTTTCATAAAGTTAAACAGATTTTTTACAGAAGGAGAACTTAGATTTGTATGTTACTTTATTAGTCCAATTTTGTAAGAGAAGATCAATACAATCATTTTACATGTCAGTCAACAATAAATATCTTCTAGGCCTTCTAAGCCACTCCAGTGGGACAGAGCTTCCACCATCTTAAGTTGCTCCAAGCTTAATGAAAAAAAGAAATTACAGGTGTTGTTATGTACCTACCAAAACAGAGGCTCTGGCACAATTGCTGTGCCACAAATGCATCAGATTGATAACATTAATGTGGAAATTTTTTTATTTTAAAAAATAGCACTGGTGTCTATACCTTAGAATACCAAAATTTATGTAAACATACTAAAATCCAGCTGCCAGAATTAGAATGCTAAATGAGTACTAAGGGCGTTTTAGCAAAAAAAAAATATATATATATATGTTATCTCCTGTTAAAATTGAAAAAGTTAGAAAGAATATCTGAAATGCATTTTAATGAATCTGAATTTCATCTTGAAAACTTGACCCAGAAGTGGTAAAGACTGAAGATAATCAGATATTCAGTGATAATCAATATGTTTTGAGCAGTGTTATGTACTAGCAGAGCCCTGCTGCAGAGATTTTTCTATGTAACAGGGTTTTTCTTGGACACTCATATTTTCCTAAAGCTTCTCTATTGTGGGCAGTGTGTGTCTTTGATACTGCAAGAAGTGTTTGTCAACTAAGGGGCTCACCAGGGTTGATGCAGGACTGCAGAAAAGACAGAGGTCTCTCTTTGCCTGAATTTTAACATCCCTCACCAGAAAACTGGTGAAGACATCTTTTACTTATCTTCCACAACTCTACTTGCATCAGAAAAGAAAATTTTAGAAAAGGGAAATAAGAGGGAAAGCACCTTACCTTTACCCAGATCAGAAAAAGCAGTTGTACTGATATTACAAAACAGAGGAGGGGAAGGGAAATCACCACTGATTCAGAGATGCTGTTGGAGTAACTACTACTGTTGCTGGTGTTTGTTCCTCTGGAACAAAGACTGACAGGATTCATGGGCAGGGACCTTACGAGCTGCTGCGCTCCTGGCCAATCATGAAAAGGAAGGGAAGACACTAGTTCCTCATTTGAACTTCAGGAAAGGGGAATCAGAAGAGAAAGCAGCATATTTGCAAGAGTAGTGCAAGAGACCCCAAAAATTTATGCACAGGAAGCATATACTGGGCATTATGTATTAGTCCCCCAATAAAGTGATGCTCTCTGTACAGTGTGTCAGACAGTAAAAATTCTCCTTGTACATCTTCAATAACTTCCTTTTCCTACACTATTCAAATCTTCAGGTTTCCTTCCATGCTTTCACATCTGTCACCAAGATTGGCTTCCCTCAGCACTCCAGAGCTTGTTCTGCTTAAGGTTCTAAGTCTATCAATCAATGTGAAATTAAAAACCATGTGAACCATTCTGACATATACCATGGAGTGACTGCTACCAACTCCTAATAATATCAATAAAATAAAACATTTTTACAGCATATCATACACATTGATGACGTACATTCATAATCCTCATTATTTTTCTCCTCATGTGAGTTTTTCTAAACAGCAAGGAGTTTGGTTTCTTCTTTCCTCTTGGCATAATAATTTACTAGTCTTCTCACTTTTTCACAAATTTTTGAAGATTTGTCTTTGTTTTGCATAGATACTCTACAAAAAGAGCATTCACCTATTCAGATATTTTTAATAATTATGCAACTTACTATATTGAGCAATACTAAATCCACTGTCATCTTTCAGCTACTTTGGAAAGCAGACATGCTATGTACATCCTCTTTTATACATATATATTTTTTTTTCCCTGCTACCAAAGCAGCTGGTACAATTCTTCATAAACCAGTGAAGCATATGGTAAATTGGGAATACCAGACATGACAGGAATAGCCGTAACTCTATTCATGTCAAAAGTGTTTATAGGGACAGAAGCTCTTTTCCCAGTCAGAAGAAATAAGGCTAGTGCATATCTGGAGGAGAAATAAAGCCTCAAGAAAAAAAAGGTATTGCTCTGCAACACAGAGCAATGCATATCCCTTATTCACGGTACATTAGCATAAAATAAAATACAAAATACTACCTTTTGTAATTGCACTGAATCCAATGAATCGATGGTAAGGATTTGAGTAAAAGTAACCACAAATACCTTGTAAGCGATACACATATTGCAGAATACTTAGAGATTACTTATCTAATAAAATTCAAAAGCAGCTAGAAACTCAAAGTGGTGATCAAACTGATTTTACAATTGATTTTGTTCTTTTTCTTAGCAGATGACAAAGGTGCCATTAATCTCAGATTAAAATATATGGTTTAGGATCTCAGGAGAATGCAGTCAATAGGACTGCACCCTAGGAAAAACAGGCAGAAATACAATAATGTTGGTCAGCATTACACTGCTCGGTGTGTTCAGAGAAACCTGATGTCTACAGCAGGGACTTTGAGAATGATATTGGGGAATAAGGAAGAGAGGGAGAAGAAATCTGAGGAGGCAGATAGGGCCACGTAATTACCATCTCTTTCATATGACTACACTCACCAACAGTGACCACACTTACTCCCAGATATATCTTTGCATCAATTCACCATTTGTTTCATTTTGGAAGGTGTTTTGAGAACCTGAACTTCTAGAGTAAGCCCTCATTTATCAATGTTTGGAGTAACTTAGTAAATCCAAGACTGAATCCAATGCTTGGTTACTGTTAACTTCCTTGAAAGAAATACTATCCAATATCAAACACCCAGAACAGAAAATAAAAATCTTTTTAGACAGAATGTAAAAAGGAAAACATGGAACAGTTGTAAGTTTGGTCACTGCTCACCACATATTAGAATAAAATATTCAAAACTATTGGAATTATAGAGCCAAAATAAAGCAAAGAATAAAGCAGAAAACCAGTTCTATAAAACCCATGTATTCACTGCAACTTTAAAAAATAGAAGAGAAAGCCAAATAAATGACAGGTGTAGGAAAGGGGAGCCTGCAAGTGGGGTATCTTTTAGAAACACTGAGAGGTAACAATATTTGAGTCATTCTACAGCATCTAGGCTATTCTGCTTTGGAATGGTGCGATGTATGAGACACGAGGATAGCTTGAAGGTGAAGCAGTCTGACCAGAGGCTGAGAGCCATGACTGATGTGCCCCTTAAGAAACTGACATTCAAAGGACAGCTGAAAATCTTCTCTTTTGTGCAGGGTAGGGTGAGCACTAAATGCTTTATTTATCTTCTCTATCCCAAATAAAATTTGAGATTACACCTGTGAAACAGGACACATTTAAAAAGGTAAGGTGGGTAAGTTGATTAGCTAATTAACCAAGTTCGTATATACAACCCATAGGGAGCATCTCAAATGCATAGGACATCTTTTGTTATTAAGAAAAAATAGGACAAGGAAGATTTATCATTAAAATATATTTCACTAATTATACCACCTGGAGTTCCTTCCACAAAACAAACTTTTAATTAGAAACTGTGGGTTTATAGAAAATGTTTGCTATAAATTTTTGATTATTTATTAAAAGTAGAATGTGGAAAGTTCCTTGCATGCTAAGGGCACAACTGTACCACATCAGAGGGTGCACTTTGTCTTCTTAAAGGGGTCAGGAATATCTTCAGAAAGTATTGGCATTTATTTTTTGTATCCTTTGCCAGAACAGGTAAAATTTGTTTTTTCATGGTAGAAGAGCTTTACTAATTGTAGACAAAGTATTTCCTCTTTGAGGAAGTTGTAAAACCTGATAAGAAATTCAATATGAGCCAACCTGAGAAGCTGAGAACTCAAGTCCCATACAGGTCGTTTGTATCACTTGAGTGTTCCAAAGCAGAAGTATCAGTCACCTCATTCTCCATATTTGGAGAAACTCAGCTCATACACTGCATAGCTCTGTGCAGCCTTGCCTTGTGCTGGAGCTTAGCTACATCTGTCATGTATAAAATCACTTAAATTGCTTATAGAATGTCTTAAGGAACCAGCAGAAAAGTACTGCTTTTAAGATATACTGAGGAAAACAGCACAGACACATGGGAGCATTTTTGATGCCCATCTTCATGCTCGTAAAATAACATTTCATTTCTTTCTTTTACTGCATGAATATCCTTTTCAAAATAGTATTAGTTGAATTTTTTTCTGAATAGGTTTTTTCCCCTGAATATTTGTCTTAAATAAGGAGTTAGAGAAAGTCACTGGACAGGCAAGGGAAAGCTGTGTGACTCTTAATATGTGATATCAAAGGGACTAATCCCTATTTCACATATTCCCAAACTTAGTCCTTGTACAAGGGAAGAACCATGAGGTTCCATCACTGGAGCTGGCAAAAGGAAGCAAACAGCAGTCCTCCAAAACCATGAGTGATCAGGGAAAGAACAATGACCTGCATTTATTGCTGGGTAGTGCTCCCAGTTGAGTTAATAAAGTTGTGCCCTAATTAAACTGAGCACTTCACATCTTGTTTTTCTTCTTGCATGGCTGGGACAATTAAGCATCCTTTGATGTAGAGTGCTCTGAGGAAATCTCCCAATTACTTTATGAACGATTTTTGTCATAAAGCCTGAGAGAATTTATTGAAACCACCTACAGTGGAATGAGGCCAAAACTAATCAACACTGGATGACCAGACTTAGGGCTAAGGACTTTAAACTAGAGGTCACCAAGACCACAAGCAACACATCATACAGAGAAATTTAAGATCTGGAAGTGCTGATTGAGTACAGTAAGCTGAAAAGAATCTGTGCAATTACTCTACTGAGCAGAAATTACTCACTACTTGAAGAGCAGGTTTTGACAATCACTCATTTTCTGTGTACTGGAGGTTTTATTATACTGTGACTGTAAACTAAATTAAAGTACATGTAACTGCCCTGCTTAATCAAGTTGGAAAAGGCATTTTGTTACTTTTTACCACAAATAAGCAAAAATATTACTAATTTCACGTATTAGATATTTGAAATAGTATAATAAATAAATAGTATTTATTTCAAATAGATATTTGAAATAAAAAAATTATTGTCCTAAACTCAAAGTGTTATGGACAGAAAACAGTAAGGTTTAACTCCCCCTTCAAACCTACTGTTTTCATATGCAACCATGTTGTAGATTTTCCTCTATAAACTGATCCATTTTCATCTTAAGACTAGTTAGGTTAAGTAATGTATCTGAAAAATTAGGAATACTGAAGAAATAGTCATAAAAAGTAATATGTACACATATTCCAAATAGATATATTTAAATTTTAAGCTCTATATTTATTAACTATCATACAATATTTCATTCATTGGTACATGCAATTCATCAGAGTTTAGATGGACCATAAGTACAATTTTTTTAAAAGTAATTTTTAGATGACAGAATAGGGAAATGCTAATTAAAAAATAAAAATAAACAGCATCAGTTATAGTGCCTTCCAGCTTTAGGAAAAGTATCACTTTCATGTTGTGCTTACGTGTAAAAAATTTTAGGTCGACTCAGCTGTATCCAGTTAGTGTCCACTTGTAGCAACAACCTAAAGAGGACAATTATGCAATTGGCTTACCAAAAATATACTTTCTTTTTAGCATAAGGAAAGTATAGTATTTTCAATTCTCATTTTTAATTACTTACTTTGTGCATTAGGTAAAATTTGTTTTGTGAAATTTGACTGTCTCTGTAAGTCAGCTTTCTGTCACTAAGTCTTTTTAATTAAAATGTGAATTAAGTTTTAATGATAATGTTATCATTTACTTAACTAACACAAACTGGGCAGAAAATATATAAATAATAATAAACCAGCATAAAATTGCCTACAAGGCAATTCAGCATTAGTACAAATTAGCTCTAAAATGCATCACAGGCAAGTTAAAAAAGCTTCAATTATTTTGCTTTACAGTATAATAATAGGTCTTAACTAGGGAGAAAAGATACAGTAATTTAGTAATGTTAAGATCTACCACTGGAAAACACCACTTCTGCTGTTAAAATATTTTAAGACATATATTCCATTCAACTCCCCAAACAAATAGCAGACTGTACTTCAAATGCATTGCAAGACTATTAGGTAATCTTTTTCTTTGTTTAGATTCAGTAGGGTTCAGTGACAAACATTCATCTTTTCTTTCTAGAAAAGTTCCTGTTCTTTTGCTTAGTTAGGAATTGCCTTAGTTTTTAGCAGCATACTCACAATTTACTTCACCACTGATTAGTCTCACACAATAAACTTCAAACAAAATGCAAAAAAGATCATTTAACTATTTTGAAATTATGAATTACTTGTTCAGTGTTTAGGTGGCAGTGGTAAGAGCAGATATATCTGTAGGTAGGCTAATAGAATCAGACACAAAGGTTCTGAAATAAACCAATACCAGCTGCTCCCATGCCTCATTACTCGGCAGTAGCTGCTCGCCTGAAATATTGTACGTTGCAGGATCGTTGGCTTTCAAAAGCCACACAGACTTTTGAGAGGACATAGCTGTACAAAACAGACAGACACTTCCCTCAGACAGGAAAAAAAAAAAAAAAAGGAAGAAAAAGAAAAAAGGAAGTCCTATACTTCAGGGTATATGTGCAACTATTTTCCATTCTTAGGCACACATATTTTCCACCACCATGTATTTTATTTATTTTAACAGGTGAAAGCAATTAGATTTAAAAAATATTACACTTTCAGTGTTTCCACTTCTGAAAGAATACCTTAAAAATTCTAAAACTAATGAAATATCTTTTTGATTAGAAACACATAGTTTCTGCTTAGAGAAGATTTTGAAGTAGGAGTATCATAATCAGTGTCTGATCATTTAGCTTACTAAGAGAAGATATTAATGAGAGAAAAAAATTGACTACAGATATATCATGCAGTCAAAAATGCTATGCACAAGTAGCATTTTGTATGACTATAAACACTGCTTAAAACCAGAACTTCTAAAAAAATAATCACTTTCCAAAATCCTTATTCAATTAGTTGAGCTTGCTGTATTCTGCAAAAATTAGATTGCAACACTAAAACTCTCAGTAAAAGGTCCTGTCAGACTCTCATAACCTCAAACAGTCATTAAGAAAGACTAAAGAGATTCACCTTCTTGAAACAGAAGTAATTTTAATGTAAAAGTTTACACAATTAAAATTACAGAGGTTTAATTTCCAACAAGCCCCAAAGAATTCAATCTTCAATTGCTCTCAGGACTCATCTTCAACATAGAGGGTTGGTTTTAAACATTTATGTAATACATTTGGTAACAGAATTAAAAATTTGAGTATGTTTCAAAGAACATTTATATTCTAAGACGAATCAATTGTATACTTCTAATTTGCCTACTCAGAAGATAACATTTTGATATACACAAATTAATTAGGCAGAAAAATCAAGGCAGACTTCTTTATTGAAAAAAATATTGAACACAGGGTTCTGTAGGTACTCTGGAGTATCATTTAGAACCAGTATGTCACAATATCATTCTTAATTTTAAAATACTGAAATAATGAAAAGCAAGTTCTGTGCTGGTACGTGTTTCAGAACAGCATTGTCCTTTTATATCAGTCATTAAGATTTTTTCTAATATTTCATATCTCTGAAACTGTCATCTGTATAATACAATAAATTTGACTCACCATTTTCAGTCTAATAAGTGCTTACTGAGTATTATTTGCTTTACTCTCAAGTGGAAAATTATGGAAATGATTATATGGGATCTAAAAGGTAAGCAGTCACTTGCAGTAAGCATGTTAAGTAAAGCAATACCTTACAAGTTCATCAGATAAATTGTTACATGTTTAGAGATTTTCTTGCCTTTTCAATGGAATGATTCAGTCACCATTATACCTTAGAAGACTATTCATCCAATTTTAATCACTTTAATTTAAACAATTTGCTAATAAATAAAATACAGACATCTGAGCTGAAAAAAACCCAACCCCGAATACTTAATTTTAAATAAGGTATTCTGCTAAAATAAAGCCTCTCTTTCTTCTCTATTTGCCAGATTTTAAATAAATTGTACTCAATACCCCGGACTGCCTTTGACGAATAAAAAATACCAATCAAAAAATTATCATGAAATAGTAGAGGAAAAATCTGTCTTGGGTCAGAGAGGTGGAGCAGCATCCAGACAGTGCAAATCTGGACCACAAGTAATTTCTTCACTGCTGGACACTCATCTTATGAAGCAATCAGGCATAATTTGCTCCACCTCTAGTAGAATTACAGCATAGCCAAGCTAAGGAGCCTGGCAATAAATCAGTTCAAAATTCAACATTTACAATGATATCCCTTATACTAATGACACATCCAAGTCTGAAGGCCATAAATTCCTTACCAAGTAAACACAGAGAATAAGAGAGTGTAATCCTTTTGGTATTACCGTGCCATGGCACTTAAAAACCAGCTGAAAGTGTAACTACATTCCCAAAACATAACGTTTACTAACAAAACCTGAGATATTGTCAATAGAATTTTAGTTAAACCAGAGCTTTTTCTGCCATTGCTTCACTTAATCTCAGGAGCCCCCGCCCCTAAACTTTTAGGGAAATATCTGTAGGCTACAGCTCAGAAAAGATAGCATGTAAAAGCTGGATGTGTTCATTAGCATAGTGAACACTTCATAGGGGGAACACTTCATATTTGATTTCTAAGCAGAAAACGAAGGTCTGTTGGTAGTGCTGCAAGTGGAGTCTCAGCCATACACCAGCCAGATCCCTAAAATGAAAGTTTTCAGCAAAAAAGTGTACTGGATTTGTATGGCAAGGTTTTGGTAGCAGGGTGGCTACAGGTGTGGCTTCTGGGAGAAAATGCTAGAAGCTTCCCCTACATCTAATGAAGCCAAAGCAGCTGGCTCCGGGACAGATCCGCTGCTGGCCAAAGCCAAGCCCATCACCAGCTGTGGTGGTGCCTCTAGGAGAATGTATTCAAGAAAGAGGGAAAGTTGCTGCCCAACAGCAATGGCAGCCAGAGACAGGAGTGAGAACATGGGAGAGGAACAACTGTGCAGACACCCAGGTCACTGAAGAAGGAGGGGGAGGAGGTGCTAAAGGAGTCAAAACCAAGATCCACCTGCAGCCCATGAAAGACCCCCATGCCAGAGCAGGTGGATGCTTGCAGAACGCTGTGACCTCTTGGGAAGCCCACGGTGGAGCAGGCTCCAGGCAGGACCTATGGCCCCATGGACAGAAGAGCCAGGCTGGAGCAGGTTTTCTGGCAGGCCTTGTGACCCCATGGGGAACCCATGCTGAAGCAGACTGTTCCTGAGGGGCTGCACCCCACAGAAGAGACCCATGCTGGAGTAGCTCATGAGGAGCTGCTGCCCATGGGATGGGCTTCTTCTCAGCATGAGAGAAGTTCATGGAGGACTGTCTCCCACAGGATGGATCTTACAGTGGAGCAGACGAAGAGCAGGAAGAGTCCTCTCTCTGAGGAGGAATGAGCAGCAGAGACAATGTGTGATGAATGACTGCAGCCCCTGCTCCTCCCCACCTTGTGGTGCTGGTAGGAAACAGGTGGAGGATTTGGAAGTACAGTTAAACCCAGAAAGACATGGAGGTGGAGGGATGGTGTTTTAAGATTTAGGTTGTCGGGGTTTTTTTCGTTACCTTACTCTGATTTTGACTGAAAATAAATTAAATTTGCCTGTTTTGTCCATGATGGTATCTGGCGAGTGATCTCTCCTTGCCCTTATCCCACCCTTTGAGTCCATCATTACCTTTTTTCTCTGCCCTGTACAATAGATGAGGGGAGTGATAACATGGTGGGCATCTGGTCCACTTAGGATCAACATGCCACAAAAAGGCATATAAATAAGAGAAACCTAAAAGATGTTAATAAAGATCCACAACTCTTGGGGCCTAAGAAAATAACAACCAATTTTTTAAAGCTAATTGAGAAAGAATAAGCATTTAGCAAATCTCATTTTGGGAGAAAGGAAGACATTTTATTAAAATCCAGAGAGATCATTTATACCCCAAAAGTGTAAAAGCCAATGGAGAGCAATTAAAGCAAAAGGAATTCACTGAAAAATTAATTCTAGGTTTTAACAAATCTAGGGATACTCTACAAGATGAAGTAAATTGCAAAATCTTAATGTTGCGTTCATGTTTATGAAGATCAAACCTGAGAAACTACATGTTGGCTGACATCAAGCAAGCATAAATTCTAGAAAGGTTGAGGAGTAAATAATTAAGAAATGGTACTGTAATTCTTTCACTTGTAAGTCTTGTCAACTAAACATGATACCATTTTTCATGCTACAACAAGTTTGGCTAATAACATTAACTTGCATTGTCATAGTACACTTAGATTCCTATAAGATTTAATCTTGCATGACATTTTCAAGCACCATACAAAATCAATACTCTACATTACATGGATTAAAACTGTTTAAATACACAGATCTTGAAAACTCTAAGTGGAAAATTGTCAGACAATGTAGGTTCTCTGAAGAACTTTTATTGTCCCAAATTTATTACTTCCATTGTAAATCAGAGATTAATTTTTTCATATGACCTCAGCCTTGATACAATGGGAAATATCAATCAAACAGATGGGCCCATCTTTCTCAGTATAATTCATCTGAGCCTCGCACAACTAAAATGTACCTCTCAAATTGATATATTAAAACTATAATCCAGTTCACTTATATAACAAAGGGTTAAGAGATAACTTGCTAACCAACTGTAAGTATCTATAAGGCAAGAGATACTTTAGAGTAGACAGCTGTTTAATTTAGCTGAAAAAAACATTTAGGAATCCACTGGTAGAAAGCTATTATTTGACTATTCATGTAGAAGTCAAATTTCTTTATTTCTAAATAATGAAAATAAATAACCTATTGATACCAACTGTTGACGGATATGGAAGATTACCTACATTTTCAAATCTTTATATCTTTCATATCTTTCTAAAAGAGATCTCATGTTTCAAGTGGAAGTTATAGTATCCAGGAAGTCACAAAGTCTTTCAGGAGTTTCTGAGATCTACCCACACTATATGATGAGCCCAAGTAAGGTAGGAGGAGTGGATGAATTACCCATCTTTTCACACAGCAACACACCAAAAACAAGATAGAAAACCAAAATCTGACCTTAACAATCATGTGCCAGAAATTCTCGAGGACTGGAAGAAGTTATTAGCATAAACAAAAGGACAAGTTTATAAGTATTTAATAACCCCATATTTTCTGGTTTTCTCCATGAGAGGCAGTGCTGAGAGTGAATCTGCAACTGTGAATTTTGACAGTAGTCAAATCTAAATTGTATTTTCACTTAAGAATGCACGGGTTTTTACTTCAGTAAAGTAGTTTAGAGCAAGTTGCCTTAAGGGGATTGGACTGCCCCATTTATTACAGCCCAGCTGTGCCACAAGGACACTGGCTGGCTAGCTGCATTACAGAGGCTCAGAAAGGCAACACAGGGATATGTATCCATAGAAATAGACAGATCAATCTGAGAAGAAAAAAGGAAAACCACATTTGTTATTTATGTGATTGACTTTCTAATAGAGATACAGCATACAGAAAATGCTAGACCTTCTGTGATGAAACAACCAGGTTTTCCGTGAGCAGCAAAACTAGCAAGGCTCAGGTATCTCCAGAGTGTATAGAAATTTTCTCCTGCAAAATGTTATTTACCCTTTTTGTTGCAATTACCTTAAGTTCCTCCCCTGTTCCCTAATTCCTTCTCTTTTCCAATCCTATCCCATTTTGGTAAGAGAATTGTCCTCTCTTCTACCTTTGCTAAGTCCCAGCTGGTCAAGTGCCAGCATGCGCTCTGAAGACTTGCACAGAGACATGCTCTTTGCTGCTGAATACCCATGGAGTGACTATGGGACAGAGGGAACAGCTAATAATAGTTATTAAGCATAAATTCAGCCTGGGTGTCATATTGACATATTGGTTAGGACATCAATCTAAAAATAGCTTGTTCTTTTTCCTGATGGAGATTAGTTGGTTCAGTAGTTGGTACAAAGGCTTATTTGATTCCAAATACCTCAATATGATCACACACACAAAAAAATCTTGGTTTAGATGCTATTGAACGCTATTATACAACTGTGATGAAATCTGGCAATTCAGTCCTATTTCCCACAACCTGGAATGTCTTCAGAAAGAACAAAAACAGTTAATTAATAGATTTGTGGCAGTTGCTGGTTAAGATTGCCAGATTTTAAAATGCATATGCATAAACACATTCCTCACTCATATGCTCACTGACTAAGCCTTCCTTTTTCTTATCTTATCCAAGCAAAACCTGTACTTCAAATTCCTTTTAAAAATCCTTCTTAAAATCCACTTCTTTAGGAAGTCTTTTCATCTCTTAACCATTTTACCTCATGTTTGTACTACACTGCGCAAAATTACAGTGCTACTTCTTCTGCTGCTTTAAGTAAGGATTCAGAGAGGAAGAACTCAAACACTGAAGGATGTCTTATTCTGCCAGGTCTGGGAAGAAAATAATTTTGCAGATATAGGACATGGGTTCTGGGGGCTTCCAGGGCATGCAGAAAGGTTTCACTTTTGGCTGATGGGAGGTCATAAGTGAAGGCACAAACCCCAAAATGGTGAGCAAAATCTTCTACCATTGTTGGGTTGGTGAGGCAGGTGAGTGTTTACAGCACTTAACACATGAAGTTCTGTTAAGCAGCAAAAACTCTCTAAAAACATGCATTTGTGAAGTGTGGGGGTATTCCTTGGATCTTGCAGAGAGAATTCTCTAAGACTTGGTGTTTATCTGTAGGATAAGTAGTATCAAGTACATGCATAGGTCCCGCCTCACTTGCATTTTCTTTTTAGCTTCTTCTCTTCCAATAAATCTTTAGTGTATTCCACTAAAATTTTCGTGTATTGCTAAAACTTCGAAGTGTATTTTAAAGGTTAATACACGTTTTAATTCAACTCTGAGTGCACTGATATTAAAAACCTACCAGCTTTTTAGGTCATCCAGAAATACACCATCCAGACAAATTAGAACCAAAGTTTACCTTAGTGTGGATAGATAGTGATAGAGCTATGTAAGAAAACTTGTTAAACCCTTCCACATTTACAGATTAATACTTGTGACTTTTAAAACAACTGTTATACTAGTTTGAAGAGAAGCTGAATACTGCCAAATGAAATTGGCATCTGCAATTATTTTGGAATGCATTTTAAATACTCATGAACACTGTTCTTCTCTGGAAAGAATGGATTTCTCACTGCTTATATTATGTTCACAATGAGATGCCCACACAAATTCCATATAAGAATAAAAATACTTCCCTACAGACCTCTAGAGTTTTTTAAATCTCTTTTTATCAACAAAAGGGTTTTTTAAAAAAGTGTTAGCACTTAGAGAAACCATTCAGAAATGAAATCTAGGGCTCTCAAAAAAGAAATGCATGTTTATTTATAACTACTTGTAACTATGTATACACTTATTAGTATATAAATAAGAATAAAATCCACACTGATTAACAATTTAACAATGACAACAACAAGAATAATGTATTTTAATAAACTCTTATTTAAAATTTAAATAGGAGACATTTTAAATAGAGTTAAAATTTCATTGGAATTAAAATAGCCTATTTTTAAGCATGGACTCACTATGAAATTTACATAAATATAACAAAAGCAGTACTAACTTTAACAGTACACTTTTACCAAAAAAAAAAAAAAATCAAACCAGCACTGCATTGGAAATTGCAAAATATAAAATCAGAACAAATTTCACTGAACAGCTATTCCAGTTTCCAGAGTAAGAACCTTTCAGGAAAGGCAAAATACTTTCCCCATTTAATTTCCTACCAGTTCGGATCCTTACTAACTTGGTTTATATGAATACACTAAGCAGAAAAGCTGAGAATGGTGTGACTACATTTTTTTTCAAAATATTGCAAGACGCCGATTTTAAACTAAACACTCAATAAGATATAACATTGTTCATTAAATACTAGTTTTACAAGCAAGTAATTTCTGTGACTGATTTGTAATAGTTTTTTTTACATATCTAATAAAGATGAGAAGTTTTAAAAAAAAATATTTTAATGTATTTCTGTGCATTTCTAATCCTTTTCCGCTCATCTTTTGAATTATCAAAGTAAAGGTCAAAATAAAGGGACACTTATAAGTCCTATAAAAAGGTTTGATTTTTTAAAATCAACATGACTTCTAGAAAAACAGTTGAAGGATAAATACAACATGGTTAAAGATAAGTTATGAAGTTAAACTCAATTTGATCATGATTTATCAAAAAAAACATGTTGTTTTAACAAAAATATAACACTTCTAAGTGTATTGGGGCAGTACCATTTTAAAGAAGTGACTCAGAATACTAATTTACTAACATCTCAATAAATATCCAGACAATATGCATACATATTACCAAGTTACTACTCCATTAAGGAGATGTTCACATTTCCACTTGTCACCAATCCCTGATCCACCCTACAGGTCCTACCAGAGGTTACGTCACGTGGTAATGATGAAACAAAAGTTATAACTGCAAATGTTTCTGAAACTGGAAGACTAAACCTAAGAGTGGCTAAAATTCAGGCCCAAAGCTACGTCTTATCTTGACCAGCTATAAGTAATGTCTTCAAGAACTTCTTCATTCAATTGTAAGACAAAAAGAATCATGTATATTTTAGTCTAAGTTAGCTATCATATTGATTGCTCTCAAGCAATGTCTTCCAGGATCCTGTGTTCCCAACAGTCTGCTTATTCCAGCACAATCACAAAACAAATTCTTTCACACTCCCTGGCACACCACAATCACAATGCTTCCATTAAATCTCTACTACTGATACATCCTTACTTGGACAATATTGTTATGGATTTTCCCTGATTAAGTCTTGCGGTTAGTATTGTATTGTTACATAAATTTTTAATTAGGAACACGACAGTGTTAAATCAACGGGATTCCTAATACATAATCTGAGAAAAATACTCATGCTTACTTTGAGCATAATAATAATTATCTGAAATGACATACTATCAGAGATTTCATTCCTAAATTAGAAGACTGAATTTGGCTCAGAATTTAGTTTTTGTAGATGATACATTTTACAGACTGATAGTTGCACTTAGATTATTTATCAGTAATATTGCTATTGTATTTCTGGCTGTTAAGTAAAAACTTGCCATGTAAAAATGGGGTGAGGTGGATGTGTCTTCTTTAGTCTATTCTTCAATCAGGCTTAAATTGCAATCAATTGCCTTTGTGAAAAGATAAAATTTGTTTTATCAGAAACATTTTGATTTTCTTTAACCACAAAGAAAAAAGAATACAACATTCAGACTTCAGGGTTATGCACCTAGCATTGTTTAAGATGAATGTATACTTTGAAAACCAAACCTATTTCCAATGTAAGTCACCAGCATGACATTGAAAAAGGAATTTGCATTTAATAGTGATTTTGAATTTTGTTTTTTAATAAAGACTAGCAATATAGACTTTCTTCCTGACATCTTGAAAGTAGACCATTTGTTTCAAAGCTGTCATAATTGTAATTTCTAGCTGATTCTAAATTAATAGATGTTCATGAAGGCTTGTATTTATTTTCACACACCGGAACTGAAAAGTACCAGTTTTTGTAATTTTGTAAATAATTTGTGAAAAGATTTGAAAGAAAAACAGTAAAAGAATATATTAAGCATTTTCAAATAAAATCACTCATGAACTTCTAACCGTGCTGTAAGCATCTCTTGGAAAACTCATTCCAAAATATTAAAGAAATGAACACATTCTCAGTAGAATGGAATACTATGCAAATTAAATATAGTCATCCTTTGAAACCATACATGAGTTTTAATCAATATGTAATTCACAATTAGCAATCATTTTCTGATTTACAAGCATTACAAGCATATCAAATACGATTAACCTAGTATTTCAGAGGCAAATTAGCTCAATTAATGTACCCCACCTATGTGCCACTTTGAATATATTGACAATTTTCCGTTTTGATTTTTAATTGGCTATGAAACATAACTCTAACAGAGGAGTAAACATCTAGCACTAAATTATTTGAGCATATATATGTTCATTTTAAAGCAATGATGCAACTCTAAGGTTTTGTGCAGATGAACTGCAACAAGTTAAACAAGTTTCTAAATCACAGCAGACTATACCAACAAAATGCCGTGTATGTGCAAGGATGTTACAAGATGAAAAGTGATTAATTAAAAAAAAAATCCCCTTAAAACAAAGAAATTTCATTCTCCATGCTTTAGGGGGTGAAAATTATGAGTCCGTGGTAGGCAGCTATATCAGAATCTAGCTCAAAGAGCTATAAACCCTTATACATCCAGAAACACCAAAAGCAGTTTAGACATCTCTATCAAATTTGAGATAAGCACTCCTTTACAAATGTGTATTTCTTTCCATTGGCTATAATGAGTTTCTAAATGATGTTCTCGTATCTTGATGGCTACACTACAAGCATCTGCAGCTGGGTTTTGTAAAGGCAGTTTGTGATATCTCTTTCTGCAGTGCATTTGGATATTTGACCTGATATCTTATTCTTCATGAGTCTTTTGTTATTTAAATATTTTTTATGAACGTATTACTTGTTCATTTGTTTAACTGTCCTTTTGTTAAACAGGTATATAAAATAGTATTTTACCCTATCCTTATCTGTCTAAATAGAAAGGATAAATTGAAATAGTTATGTATGAACTTAACAGAGTTCAAGCACTAATTAATGTTTCAAAAGAGAACAGAGAGTAGGAGGTTTGCTATCCATGCTATTTGGCAAAGATGTAAATTCTAGACAGACAAACTTGGTTAAAATTATCAGTGTATCTCAGTTTAGTCAGTGAATAAATCCTATTTACCCTTTAATATGGGGTGGACCAATTAATTTCTCTTTTTCAAGACTGTGAAGAAAACAAACAAGACATTTGAGGTTCCAGAAAAAATAATTTCTAATTGAGTTCAAATTCAATATTTATTTGAATTGTGTCAGCAAAATAACTGATTTCAGTTCAACTAGAACATTACAAAATTCTAGGTCATCCATGACTGCTAAGAATTTTGCGTGAAACAAGCTCCAAATCCATTTAAAAAAACTTTATTTTTCCAAGCATCATTTTCCATAAATATATATATATGTCAGCTTCACATAATTCCATATTATCAGACAAGTTAGGTCTTCTAAACAGGAAACTCATGCAAATGTAGAAATCTAAAAAAGGTTGGTTACATTCTAAAAAAAAAGGGAAGACTACTTATGCTCAGATGAGATACATTAAATAAGTATTTTGGAGTCTTTTATGCTACTTAAGAATACTCCACCACATCACAGTTCCTAAACAATAAATAAAGTGTAAGACAGGTCAAAACAAACACATTTATGTTTACCTATCTGCATGAAACTATTCAAGAAGGGTAAATAGATATGAAGGATCAGTTACAGTCAAGGAAGCCTCTATTCAATGCAAATTAGGGGAGGCAACAGAACATCCCAGCTCAGTCTAAATTAAATGTCTGTTGAATCATCGGTTGTATCACTGAATGATACTTTCAGAAAGCACTAAACAGCAACCTTTACTAATTCACAGAGAAACTGGTCTTCCACAGGACAAAAGAGGATATAATGGCATACAGAAACATTGGGATAAAAGATGGAAGATAAGAAAATTTAAGATCATAAAATTAGGTTAAATTAAGTTGTTTATGAATTTGACATAGGAAATATCAGAAATCACAGGATTTAATAAGGCTGAGGTACTGGACAACAAAACAGTGAACAGTACTCAACAGAAACAACATAAGGTGGTGTGTATTGATGTAAAAAGCTATCCCAACACTACCTACAGGATGACACAACATGGATGACCAATAACCATCAAGGAATTAGGTCTTGGGTTATAAATGAAAGTTGATCAAAACCAACATGTTAAAACTGCAGTCAAAAAAGCAAATCTATTCTATTATTATCAAATGTCACAAAAGAGATCAAAAGAACTGAAATAATACACCTACTATTTAGCATCTAAAAATCAGCTTAGTAAATAAAAATTTCATTTAAAAAAAATCAAAATCCCAAAGTACTATTCATAATTCAATAACTCAACTGTTAATGAATATGATGATAAGGAAAACTTTAAAATGAATTAGGTATTAAAATTCAAAACCACTGCATAAACTATTTGCTGGGGGTATCATATCTCCTTTACAAAGGTATTTATCTGAACATTTTAGTTTTCCATGTTACTCCTACAGCTAGTTAAATTCAAAATGCTGTATTTTATCAAATCTCTTTGCACACAAAATGACAAAATTTCAGAATGTTTTTCGACTCTGTGGAGATCCAGTCTGGGGCAAAAATTATCTTGGAGTCGTAGCAGAGATTTAAGTAACTAACAAAGTATTCTGTAGCTGCAAAGATCCCAACACAGCCAAACAGTATTTCAGCAAGGTAAGAATAATCCGTCATTTTTACTACCATTTGTAATTACACTTTTATTACAAACACCTTGTTTTTTGCCTTCTACATCTCACAAACTTTGATGGCTTTGAGTCCTGATCAATGGACTTAAACCTCCTTAGGTTATGTGACAAGGAAGAATAATTTTAATTTTATAACAACTCTGCTGCCTCTTTGAGGATTAGCCCAGCCTCTCACTCCTCTAAACTGACTCACCATTGATCAGATGGAGGAAGCATTCCCATTTAGAGATGAGGATTCAGAGACATGGGACAAGCAGATTAACCCTGGATATGACAGGGAAAGGATTAAGAGAATAAAATTCAGCCTTCAGTGATCTCAGTGGCAAAAGGCTCAAATCAATTTCAATAGCCAGACCATTTCACCCATTCGTGTCTATAAACTGATTTTACTTTTCATAGCATAACTTTGGAGATAATACTTAAGAGCTTTCTTTGAAATCTTATATTATTTGGTGTTTTCTCCTAAAGCTTCAACTGTTGGGAGCTAGAAATTGTCCGATAATTGTCCTTTTGTGTGTATATATATCTATATATCTATATATATATATATCTTTCCAGTTCTCATGGGCACAAATTAAAAGCATAAAACCTGAAAGGTTCAGAGCTCAAAAATTATATAAAAATAATAAAAAGTGTAGGGTTTAAAAGCACTCAAAATACAAAAAAAACAAAGCCAAATACAAAAATTTAGGTGAACAACTTGCAATTTCGTTAAACAATTTAATTAAAACAAAATTTTTTACACATCACCAAAAATGCTAAAAACTTTCTTTTCTGTTTTTTTTTTCCTTTCTCTATTGGGAAAATGTATTGCAATAAAAGTCATATAGGTAGTCTTACATCTGATCCTCATTATGAGTGGAATCAATTCTCAGTGATGGTTTTTATAACCACACTGAATAGCTGCTGCATCAATATCATTTAAGTGGCATTCAACAGTGATTCAGAGAAATCAGTCATTGAGGCCTATTGTCAACAAAAAGCACTTTCTCTGTGATGGCAGAACCTATATGTAGGGCTGGCAGGACGAGTCACAGTGAACAAAGTGTACAACAAATTTAGCACTACTTTGTGTTTATGCTTCATTCACAGAAAGGAATCTTTTACAAAACTCTTCAGCTTTTGAACCAATCTGTTCAAATAAAACTCATATTAGGACTTGGTTACGTGCTGGTTGCTCTTGTTTTTGCTATTTTATTTAGTATTCTCTGGATCAAGATATAAATCATGACATTTACTGTGTTCCTTGACTGAATGAACCGAACAGCAGCAGTTGGGGAAGGCTGTGTGCTTGTCATCAACAGGTTGCAGCTTGCTGAGAGTGCTGGTTTCTCTGTTGCTTTCAGAGAAGAGTCTAAAATGCATCCCAGAATTTCTCAGACATTGTGTGTGTATAAACATAGATTGGTGCTTTTTCACTGGAAATACTCAAATGCCTCTTAACTTTGCCCCTTCTGAAATCTCAGGCATATCTATCACAGAAAAGACACAAACCTCCAGTTACTTTGATAGTCAGGATAATGCCCACCCAGGCTCTAACAGACTGCTTTCTCTCTTCTAGACAAGGAAATGAAACAAAGCATATGAACAGAGAAAAGTAAATGCATTTAAGTGTCAATAACATTATTTTGATGGAGCCGTTTACACATCTGTCATCTTTCTTTAGAAATACTATTTTGTGGCAAAATTTTAATTCACCTCATTCTATTATGCAAAAATATTTAAATGCTGCATAGTAACAGTAATCCTCCACATGGCAAGATATGTATTTTTCATCTTCATCTGAACCATGGCTAAAGAACTTGGTTTTCTCTTTTTCCTTACACGTCTACAGTAGTTCCGTTTCCATATGGTATAATATACAAATATAAGCTCTAGTATAAGCAATTGAACTTTTTACACCCTCACAAACCACAAAATCAAATGGTCCATGGTTTTTGCAGCTGGTGCACTGCATTCATATAGGGTAGTGTCATATGAAAAATATTTCACTCCCCAAGCCCTAAACAGAGTCACTCATTAATGAAATGCAGGCAGTACAATGAGATCATATAAGGTATAGATTTCAACAGCCATACTGAAAACAGTAAAGGAACACTGAACAAGAACACAAATCAAGTTCCTCTGCCAGAACAGGATTTTTTCTAAAGGAATGTCTTCTTAGATTTAACATTTGCTTTGAAAACAACTGCTAACCACTATCCAGAAAAAACTTCAGTACAAGTGTTAGCAGACTAAACAATCACAATTTGGCAGAGGAAAAACAGTAAATA
This sequence comes from Phainopepla nitens, assembly GCA_013400175.1. Lineage (NCBI taxonomy): Eukaryota > Metazoa > Chordata > Aves > Passeriformes > Bombycillidae > Phainopepla > Phainopepla nitens. The sequence continues at coordinate 158,780 of VXBQ01012790.1, read as the reverse complement.
ACTTCAGACATAGCTATATTACAGGGTGTCTCACCCTAATACACCACTATCAAATCACAAAATTATTTACTTAATAACACATATGGAATCTGTTTACTTAAGAAAATAAGCTGTCACCAGCAAAACGTTGTTTAAAAATAATTTCAGGGCTGAGGTTTATCAAATTTCACTTCAGTTTGTTTTTACAGAAATCTGAAAAAAAAAAAAAACAGTAAAATCTAATTGCAAAAATATATTAAGTCCAGTTACACAGAAAATGTATACTTAGATTGAATTTTTAAGCTCTATTACCAGTACTATTCATTTAAAGAATGACCACAACTTTGTAATGTATATGATTTTATTTCAGTACAATTTATCAGAATAAATTATTTCACTTCTATCATTCTCAAATGATACCCATCTGTTTTCCTCAATCTAAAAGCTTTCTTTAACTAAGAAAAGCCTCAGTGGCAGAAATAAGCACCAGACAATACAGCCAAGGTACTTTATGGACTTGATTCTCTTCTCACAGACTCTGATACAACTCTGTGGACTTTAGTGGCCTGAATATGATAGCTGTAACTGAGCTAAGTATTTGGCTCTGCACAACTACTTTATAATAATTTAAGGACTATAGCAGGTTTGTTTTATCCTGGGGGAAAGTATATCCAAGCAAAATAGATTATAGATTCTATCTTACCCTCAAAAGCCAATGAGGATATATTTGTAACAAATAGCCAACTGTATTTTCATTTCTATTACATATTTATTTAGCTTCTAAAACAACAGCATTCTAAAAATCTCATGCAATTGGGATAACCCTTCAATATAAAGATAAATAAAAAGGACTAGCTGTAATTTAGTAATTGGAGATGAGGAGACCTGAGAGGTTTTTCCCTGTTACTCATCATTCTTCATTGCTTTTCTTCTACAATGCAGAAGAAAAACATTCACTGCAACATTTCTGTGAAGCAGATTTTATGCATAGAAAGTTATGATTGTTCTCTCTTTGCAGTAATTACTCTTGTAGTAATTTATATGCTTATAATTGTCCAATATCAGTCAGCATAGAGGAATTATTAAGGGCTGTATCTCTTAGCCAAACAAGTATACCGTGCACAAGATAAATTCCTCCATTTATCTGCATCTGTTGTCTATAAAATGTTTATATGCCTCATTCCTGCCACCTGGCAATAAACTCCAGCTCACACTTGAAACACTACACGGAGTTGAAATAATCCATAGTACCATAGCTCAATACAGAGAATTAAATATGAGCTAAGAATAGAGCAGCTTTCTTATTAATCCTGTATCAGTACTGATGCAAAACCCTACCAGGAGTCATAAATACCACATATATCAAGAAATAAAATTCTTCACATTTTCTAGTCAGTTATTTTGCTACAAGTTTCCATAGTTACAAACCATTTGTTAAAAAATAAAATCCAACCAAACCCACATCCCACCCAAAAACCCAACCAACCAACCAAAAAACCCCCAAAAATCCCCACCACCAAACCAGCAAAAAACCCTAAATCCAACTATATTATAAAACAATAGAATCATGGAATATATCAAGTTAGAAGGGACCAATAAGGATCATGGAGTCCAACTCCTGAACTATTAATCTTATATTATATATATAAATATATTAGTAATTAAACATTAGAAAATAATATTAATAGTAATAAAAGTAATAATAAAAAAAGAAAACCATAGAAACTGGACTTTACTGTGAACTTCAGTGACAGACAGACAGTGGTTCTCCAACACCTCTTAGAGTTCCTCATAAGAAATTGTACTGCACACTGTGAGAACAATGCTTTCACAGACTGATTTTTGAAGTTGCATAATAAATATGCCAAGTTTATTTAAAATTTTCAAATAACTGGTCTTCTCAAATCAAATTATTCTACAAGTTACTTCAAGCCAGAAAAATTGTTCCCCTTAATTTAGAAAATTATATAAAGGAAAATCAGAAAAAAATTTTCTCTAAATACAGACTGTCTCCATGTTTTTTGTATTATATACCAATACAGTATTATGCTTCTTAAATATAGAAGTTAGGAATTTTTAGAGTAACTTTGCTTGTATTAATAAAAATTCATCACTGTGTGTTCAAACAAATTATTCAGGCCTCTAATCTATGGCCACCTTTTACTTATACCTGGTTTTAAGCAAACCATCCCACTTGACTTCAGTGAAAAATACCTTCTGCGTCTTAGCTTGCTGAGCACCACTCCAGGACTTCAAAGNCCCAACCAACCAACCAAAAAACCCCCAAAAATCCCCACCACCAAACCAGCAAAAAACCCTAAATCCAACTATATTATAAAACAATAGAATCATGGAATATATCAAGTTAGAAGGGACCAATAAGGATCATGGAGTCCAACTCCTGAACTATTAATCTTATATTATATATATAAATATATTAGTAATTAAACATTAGGAAATAATATTAATAGTAATAAAAGTAATAATAAAAAAAGAAAACCATAGAAACTGGACTTTACTGTGAACTTCAGTGACAGACAGACAGTGGTTCTCCAACACCTCTTAGAGTTCCTCATAAGAAATTGTACTGCACACTGTGAGAACAATGCTTTCACAGACTGATTTTTGAAGTTGCATAATAAATATGCCAAGTTTATTTAAAATTTTCAAATAACTGGTCTTCTCAAATCAAATTATTCTACAAGTTACTTCAAGCCAGAAAAATTGTTCCCCTTAATTTAGAAAATTATATAAAGGAAAATCAGAAAAAAATTTTCTCTAAATACAGACTGTCTCCATGTTTTTTGTATTATATACCAATACAGTATTATGCTTCTTAAATATAGAAGTTAGGAATTTTTAGAGTAACTTTGCTTGTATTAATAAAAATTCATCACTGTGTGTTCAAACAAATTATTCAGGCCTCTAATCTATGGCCACCTTTTACTTATACCTGGTTTTAAGCAAACCATCCCACTTGACTTCAGTGAAAAATACCTTCTGCGTCTTAGCTTGCTGAGCACCACTCCAGGACTTCAAAGCAAGAATGATACAAAATTAACATCAAAAATATGTTATGGATTAGAATGGATTAGAAACAGACAAATCAGCAAGTCTCAGAATGTAATTGCAAACAGGGAATTATATTAAGGGCATTTGTAAGAGCGATCTGCCGTGATAGGTTACTGGTCCCATACTGTTCCACTCTTTTATCAATGACCTTCAAGAAATTGCAAATTCATTACTGATGACGTTTGCTGACAACACAGCAAATGATAATGAGGAGAGCCAGCTACTAGAATGAAATTATCTGAATCTCTGAAAATGTTTTACTTAAAAGGAATACTTTTCATACCACCACATGTGTAAAGCTGCACTTCTAGCTACAAAGGTAAAAGTCCATATTCAGAGGATGAAACATGGTGTCTCAGAAAAATTACAGACATGGAGTTTTGATGCATAGTTAAGTCCCATGGCACACTAGTCAAATGGGCAAAGACCCTTGACAACATAAAGAATGAGAAAAGGAAGGTTATGCTTTTTTAAATCCCAAGGTAACATAACCATTGCAGAACACCGTGACCAGTTCTAATGTTGACCATAAATTGGAATAGTTTAAAACACAATTCAGCTAACCTGAAAACATTTTTTATATATTGAACTCACAGAGCATTCCTCTATTCAGATTCTGAAAAGGAAGGTTAAAAATATGTGATAAACAGAAAGTTCTTCTCTATCACATAATATTCAAGTACTGCAGACTGAGCCTAGAGACACTTAGATGAGAAAAAGCACTCCCTTCTTCAGCACTGAAATTATTTACAAAATACCTACATATAAAGCAGCACTTTAAATTCTCACTAGTCACCCTATTACCAGTAGACTATCTTAACACAATCTGCCAGCCAGAAGAAGAGAATCTGTAAGCAATGGCTTTAGTTGGAATAAAATAGCTGCCCTTCTGTATGAAATGGGATTGCATATTACACCCTCCTCTCACCCCATTCCAAAAGCAGCTCCATCATACAGTCACCATTCTCTTTAAAGACAGAGATACAACTATTTTATGGTGGCTCTGGGAACACACCATGCCCCAGCTACTGTTTATATGGATGTTAAAGCCATTGTGGGTATTTGGTCATCAGGAATTTGACATCTGATCAGACAATACAGTTACTGACTGAATTGAACCTTCTGTTTCATAAAGCACAGGAGGAGATGCAGTCTGTTATATTACCCTCTATAAGTATCATATTTACATTGCAAAAAATGTAATCTGAAAATTTAAGCATACATAATAAAAGAAAAAGTAGGCATAGTAAAATTTTGTAGCAGTGATCTCTTCTTAGTAAGGAAAAAGAATTATTTCAAATGAAAATGAAGATCAGAAGACCAGATAGGAAAACCAAAAATCTTCCAGGAATACTTCACTGAAACTGAAGGTATTGTATTCAGAGGGTATCTTCACTTACCCAAATATCTTCTGGGAACAGAATAAAACCTCACCACAAAATGCCATGTCTTATGCACAATATAAGTTTATATTTCAAGAGTAAAAAATCCCAGAGAACCTTTCATATTCTCTATTTCATAAACAAAAACCAGACTGTTAAAGGAATGATTGAACTTGAAAAATGTAGAAAAATTAAGTATATTATTATGCTCCTACTATACAGCAATATTACCTTTGTAGGATCTTTAACTAGTTTAAAATTATATGCATATTATGACACATTACTCAGAAACATGACTAGATATGAATAAACAGACTAATGATACATTATAGAAAGCAGAAGATGGAAAAGAATTTTACTGATATACCCAGTATACTGATATACCCAAATACTGATATATTTTACTGATATCTGTTAGTAGTAGCCTTGAAAGTATTCTAAAGTAATAGATCCTTAAGGTTCTGGAGATAAATGTGAATACCAACACAAAAATAGGCCATTTGTAATAAACTGGAAAAATGCTGAAAACTGACAATGTAAACATGGAAATTACAATTTTGCAGAAAGATCTTAAAGAAGATTAAAAATATCAATTTAGCAGCACAATATAAACTTTTTCAACTGGATGAAAAAATTAAAATCTCAGATTCAGTGGGAAGGAAAAACCCTGACAATAACATCCCTAAGTGTGTTCCTGGATAGTAAATTTGATATGAAAAGGGACAAAATATTATTACATGGTAGACACACATAAACAGCAGCACATAAACATACAGAAATGTCATCATTGTGAAAAGGAGATCTCCTGTATCTCAAAGGAGATATCCTCATCTCAAATATGTTTGTTAAGATATCACTCTTACTTAGCTGGAGCTCTGGAGTATTGTAAAGCCATGAGGTATCTGGAGTTCCAAAGGACTGTAAATCTTAAGGAAGACATGAATTTCTTTGTTTTTCTACAGCACGTGGTGCAAGAGAACCCATGATAATCAAAGCTGCTACTTGTATTGCTATTCCAGTGACCAATGCAGTAAAGCAATGAAGAGAGACACAGTAAAAAGCAGGACAGCAAAAGATTAGCTTTTCGCACAAAGTATAAGGGAATATACAAGCTCAGGATCTGACCAGAAATGTTCAATGCAAAGTAAACAACAGAAAAGCAGTTGGCAATGAGTGACAAGTCTAACTTTTTGTAAGAACTAGTAATTACATCTACTTAAACTCTTCTTTAGTAACAACAGTACAAGGAGCACTGATAGCTGCAGCTATCATGGAACAGGAGAACCGTGCAAAAAGCTTGGAAGAATATGAAAATACCCCAGGCCAATAAGACAATTTGATTTTTCCAAACATTCTACTGGCTTTGCATATGACACTTCTTCACATATAAAACCATGGCTGCTGAGGAGACCATGTTTTGACTTGTTCTCAGCTACAGCGTTGGAATTCTGAGCAAGGCAATGATCTGTTGCACACGATAAGTGAACCTGTGAAAATCTAACCCAAAATACAAAGAGGATTTTTCAAAACCTTTGGACCTACAGCAATGAAATACTTGTTCTGGTTTCATCCTTTTATCTTTGCAAGACCCATGAACTAAATACCATGGCAAGGATGCCTGAAAGCCAGACACACATAGTTTCAAAGAGGAAATGAATATATATGATCCTTGTTTCATTGATAGAAGATCATATTAAATTACATGTGTAGACAAAAATAATTCCTAAAAGTAAGAATCACATTAGTTAAAGTCAATGAAACAGCTTGGCAAGAACTGGACTTAGTATATACCACAACAATTGTAGCTTCCCCAGGTGCTTCTGCTTCCAGCCCACCCCAAAGAGAGTGCTCTGAGCTGCAAGGTAACACGGGCTGTGGGAGAGGTGGCACCACCTCTTCATGAGCAAAGGCTCTTGAAGGATGAAGCAAAGGCAGTCAAATCAGGGGAATCCAACCTCCACATCTCTCCTCCCATCAGAATTAAAGAGAAGACATCCCTTAGAAGATTTTTAGTAGGGAAAAAAAAACAACATGCAAGGGGAACCCAGACATGGTCAAAGTGGTTAGAAAAATCTGTAGAAGTAGCAGCAGCTGCAACCTCACCTCCCTGGGAGATATTTCAGTAGGTTTTACAGGAACAACTCTGTCTTATCTTGTCAGACATATGGACCAATTCCTTCATATTCCTCAAAATTTCTTCCCATAAAACTTAAGCTTATACCTCTTAGTTTTTTGTACCTGAATCATCCTTAAATTTCAGCATACTAAGCAATATAGTAAAAAAGAAATGGAACTAGCATAATGAAAGTCATAAGACATTCACATGAGAAAACAATTGGTACCCCCCCCCTTTTCTAGTCATCATATTTCATGTATATTTAATTCATTTCTAGGCTTTCTCCTTGAAGAAGCCAAGAAGGTAACTAGTGCTTTCAAACATAAAAATCAAAAAAACAACCAGTTCCTGGGTGTGCTCCAGGTTGATATCATGGAGCTGTCATCCATGTCATCATTGTTGCTGTAAACCTGAAGCCAGCAGCAGCTTTCTTCATGAATCCCAGATGCTGCAAGGCAATGGCCACATTGTTTCAGGCACTCCAAGCCAACAATTCCCCAAAAACAGACGAACCCTGACGTAAGCCACTGTGGAGCGCTACCTGATTCAAAAACTAGAGTTTTATTACAAAGCAGCACTGCCTCAAGCATCCTACTGCAACTGCCCACTACCATTTAACCCTGGCCAGTGTCAACAAGCAGCATTCCAGGCAATGCTTAGGCACAGGCAGGGTCTGCCCAAAGCAGCACACAGTACCAGCACCAGTGGAGGCCTCTCTGTTTGGGCAGTCAGTACAGCTCCTGAAGGGAAACAGAGGTAGAGACAAGGACAGAAAATACTGAGCCACTTTCTTTCGTGGGGGGGAAAACAGGCCCTGGCTCAAAGAGACTTAGGCCACGAGCTCCATGCAGGACATGCAATGTCAGGTGCTCAACCATGGGCTGTCCTACTTCCAAACAGGCACAAGTCACTCCAAACACCCAAAGCATCTTTACAGGTTTATGCCTCTCACTTCTCCCATATACATCTTCACTGAAAGTCCCAGAGTTTGGGCTTTTTGTAAGGAATGCAAGAACTCTGAAATATTTTCCTTCCTAAATGAAATACAGCCTACAAATTTAGACTCTCACTGCAGCAAGATGCACAGATCTTCTTTAAAACAAAGTAGAAAACATACTAGCATCAAGTGTAGACATAACATGTTTGGAGGGATTCTTTTCAGGCATGAACTAGAAGGCATTGATCCTAATTGAAAATCATAAGCTATAAGCCATCCAACTCAAATGCTCTCCATTATTTTGCCACACACTTATAAAACTTCTACTCAAACTGGGGAACTCTGCTGCTTTTATTAACAGTAGACATTAAAGGACTTGATCTGAAAACTGTGCAAAATTCGTAATAACTAATACGAACTGTGGCAGAACAATCACACCATACTGCCTCTAGGAAAAAAAGGAGAAACAAACTATGGAAACAGATTAGGGAAAAATGGTTACAACCACTGACTGTACATGTTTAAAAGATAAAAGGATCATTTTGTCCCACTTTTCAGCCCTAATGCTTAAACTATTGCAAAAGAAGAAAATAAAATATAAAGAAAAAATCTTGAGTGTGTAAAAGAACAGCAATCTTAATTTTGCACGTAAGAGAAAGAATAAAATCAAATATATTTCATTTTCAGAGATTTAATAGTTTGCCAAGTAGTGACAAGAAAAAAGAATTGAAGTGCCTCTATTTTTCACAGGAAGACCCTTTTGCTCTCAAAAGTTACAGAACCATAATAACAATTAGATTACTGAAGTAATCTTAAAAAAAACAATTGTTTTTACAAAGACTTGTTAAATATACTTGGTTTAAAATCATGGCCGAAATGAAGGGTTGAAGAAGGTTCAGTGTTTATACTAGAACTGATGCAGTTCTCCAAAGAGTCTCATGTACAATATGTATCACACACCTTAAGGCAGTGTAGCCGTATACGACAAAGGAGAAAATCTCTTCAGAAATAAACCGTACATTCTCTCACTTTTTTCTCCCCAGAGGTGAAAAACACCTACATAAAAGAGTTTATGCTTTTCACTTCTTTCCTTCTTTATGATGTAGAAATAGGCCAGAAAGAAATTTCCCCAGATTTCTCTCCCAAAAACATAGAACAGAGACTGAGGTTACCTGGTTTCTTAGTTTAGACTCAGGAGGATAATCACAGCTCTCCCTATATTTTTTCTAAAAGGGTTGGAAGTCAAATAAACTGGAATAGGAACTTTCAAGTTTAATGGATGAAAGTATGGTGGATTTTTTTAATAAAACCTTTGTTTTCCAAAGGAAAGCAAATTAAATTAAATTAGGTTAATTGAAACACATTCTAAAATTTTTGCTAATAGTATCTCTCCGGAAACTTTCTGTACTTCCCTGGTATACAGTATTATCTGCTTACTTATTTTCCAATCTTCTAGAAAAAGCTGAAGAGAAATTCAAGAAATTAAAAAAAAATTTAAAAATTTCGAAAAAGGAAAAGCTGATAAGAACTGAATTGCTAAGAGTCGGGAACATCAAATGTTAGAAAATTATAAGCATTCATTAAATATTTATATCAGAGCATTAGCCTTTAACAGCACAAGCCTCCATACAAGTCTTATTTTCAGAAATTGAAGCGTAATAAATTAGAAAGTATAAAAGTAACAGTTTTTAAAAACTTATCTAATATAAGAAGTTGTGCAGTGATAAAAATCTATCACAGAGCAATGCATCTGAACAACTATGTTGAAAATAGTCAATCAGTGGAATAAAAGCTATGGGCCAGTCAGCAGCCAGGTGTCTCCTGCTGTTCCTGCAACAGCTTCCCCTGAGTGGGAGGCAGAAGAGTTGCCCTTCGCAAGGCACTGATTCTTTCCTCTTGTATAATCCCCACCTACCACCTGTATCTCACGTTAGATCAAAAAAAAAAAAAAAAACACAAAAAAAACCAGACATCAGTTCACTTAGACCAGATCCATGTCTGTTCCAAATTACAGCAGGAATCAGCCCATGAACTTTTCTGCTGGTCAGCTATCACTGGAGTACAACAGGAGACCGAGGAGTGGGAATCAGAACAGTGGCCTAGGGTATTTATTTCATCACATTTGCCAACTGATCTGTGAAGCACAGCAGTACTTTATTTTAAAGCATTAACTGTTTCAGATCAATGCAGAAATATTCCATAGCTGTGCTACAACCCCAATATTGTTTTTAAATGTTCACAGTCTATACGCAAAAAATCAACAAAATATATTTTTGTTTATTACATTATTACTTGATAATTACTAAATAGTACTATTTTATTAATAATTTTTCTGGATTTATGTTACAAGGATTATTGCTAAAACTTTTTTACTGTTAAATTTTATTTTTCCCATCCTGAATCAAGTTAAAAGTTGGAAGATTGTGAATCATATGGATCAAAGACTATCCATCAGCGTGTCACACACCATGTGGCATTGTGTTTTGCCAAGTCAAAGTCACGCTCCAAGTTTCAAAACTTCAAACAACTGAAATACCACAACATTCATAAAACAGAACTGAGCTACTGGGAGTAAGAAAAAAAATACAAAAAAGGTAACAGACCTCAACAGCAGATAGTAAAATTAACATTTCAACAGTTCTTGCCTTTCATCTCGGTCTCCATAGTACATTTTTTCTGGAAAAGCTACAATTTAGGTTTAGCAAGATGCAGAATTACATAAAACATCTGGAATATGGGACAAGGAATATTGGCTTATTATCCCTGGTGGACCCTCCCTATGAAAAATTTAATAGGTCTGTTTTGGTAGTTTTAATCTCCAGAGCACCCCAAGCTATGTTATGGAAACATCATCTTGGTAATTTATATTAGAAAGAACACCTGGTGATGAAAGCAAATATACCCTCTTTAAAATTGTGAGTGATTTTTCTTTAATCCTCAAACTTTTCATCTTCTTAAATATATAATTTTTAACAGCTTGACTAAAAATTAGTTTTTGTATCTTTGAGACTGATCACAATGTAACCATTGTGAACTTAACACTATTGTATTAGAGAGCTACATTTCTTCATTCCTGTCTTCAGAGAACAAGTCATTTTGTCTTTACTTTGACATTGGCCTTTTACAGATTACAGAGGAAGCTCTGTTGAATCTTATATGAATATCACAAAATCATTTAAAATGTTGTCCATTTATTACTGCACCACTTCAAACATAAAGGGAAAAAAGAACTCTTAAATAGCTTTCTACTATTTTTATTCCTATCTCTAATTCTAAAGGCAGAATTAGCCATAAATAATAACAAATACATAAATTTTGTCACAATTTATTCTAGGATCAATCTCAAGTGACAGCATGCAGTATACATAAATTATATGAATTGTGATCTGCAATTGTTCTTTGGTTTCTAATATGTTTAACATATGATTTCAAAATAACTAGTAAAAGTCTATATATGAAAGCAGTAAAATTATTTTCCATTAAAATCATTAACTGAAATCCTCTGAATATAAATACAAGTAAAATGGTATATAACTGAAAGGAATTTTGCATACAGCTTTCTAATGTCACACTGCCTTATGCTTTATTATAAAAACACATTTTTAACTGTTGCTAATTTACTATTTTATTGACTAATGAGAAATTAATGAAAGTACTGGTCAATGTATAAAGCAATTTACTAATAAAAATGTATTCTATACTTTCCAGGTAAAAAGAGGTTTCCATTTATGAAATTTCGAAAGAAACAACACATGTACAATGTAATCTGTTTTTATCATTTAACATGCCTCACTTTAAATATATCCTAAAACACATTTTGCATTTTCTAACAAAAAAGCCCATAATATTATAATATGTGGCCAAAAAGATTTTCAGAAACAGGGTTTTTTTATTAATTTGACACTGATACGCCTCCATTTCTAATATCCCAACCCTGCAACATTTTAAATGCAATTAAAAGTGGCTATGAAAGAGTGTGGACTTCCTTGTGAAGTAGGAAATCACTCTTGTGATTAACATGCAAACGAGCTCATGCTGGCAGAATAGATTGGGGTTTTAAAACCCCAATTACTTTTGTATGATTATCTATTTACCCGTACACAGACTATTTTCATTTTTCATCTAATACAAAGTCATCCTGCTTACATTTTTAGCACAGCAATTAATATTTACAATAATTATGACATCAAGCACCATTGAGAGTACGCCAAGTAAATAATTTACCATGTTTTTTAATATATATGTTATTAAAATAACATCTCTGGTAATATATTACAGAGGATGGAGATATATTATTGGCCTTTATACACAATCCAGCCTAATACAACATTCTATTGGCTTTAAATTTAGTTAAGGGGCATATTATTTTTAGTATCTGAGTAGGTCAACTACTGTTCGTTCAGATTGCAAATGCCAAAACTCTCAAGTCTGTAACTGCTTTGTATAAAGTGTAAGGTTTGTTTAAACTTTCACAGTAAAAATAACAATAAAATTACTTCCTCACATTTTTCTTTTATTTTTCCCCCTCCTTTCTTAGTAATAACAGACAATTCTTAACTTTCACTAACACACTTTGATTCATACCTGCTACAGAGTGCATATATACACATTTTTTCCAGACTTCTAAAGAAAATTATAATGCATTAATGACAGGAACTATGGTAATGGAAAAAGGTCACCCTCTTTTGAACACCTTCTGTTTTAAACCATTATATATAAAGACATTTGAGAAAGCAAAGAATTAAAAGGCAGCCTTTGTGCAACCCATTACTGAAATATTATAGAATAATCTATATCAAATGTAGTGGAATAGCAGATTCTTTTGGATCTAAATTTACTGCAGCCACAGAAATGCTTTTATGCTTATTATGTATCTGCATGTTGATTCAATTATTAAAAGGACACCTGACAGCAGGCTTACTTAATTGAATTAATTAAACTGGATGAATAATCACAGAATTACTATTGTATGAAATTTGTCCTGAGAAGTAACACTGGCATTGTGAAATTGCATGTAATTTGAATGGTGAAATACACTGAGCAAAGCAGTGTTCACTTACTGTATTCTGGAATTCTTCACCTCATACATGAACAAATGGGACATATAAATGAATAGACAGCTGTGAGTAATGAATGCTTTTCCTTATCTATTGCAATTTATTATGTGAGTCCAGCTACATCACTAGATCTTTGAAAAACTTTGCAAAAAAATTTCAAAATAATAGTAATTTTAATCTCTTTCTCTAACGTGATACAAGGGAGTGGACTATTAGATACTGAGAGAGAGGTAGTGTAACACTGAAACACTTCTGTAAAGCAGGACTTCTAACCAGAATATCTCAAAAAAGAAATTAAAATTTCAAATTGAAATTATGCAAGTATTGTTTATTGACTAAAGCAAACAAATTGGAGTAATTAAATTATTTAAAAACATTTTAATAGACTGGAACAGTAAGCTTCTACCACTGATTTTAGAAACAGGAACAATTTTCTTTAATGATTAAATGTTATGACATACTATTTATAAATATATTCTTTTTAAGGTGTACTGAAACAATTTCTTCTTAATATTAAAACCAGTTTACTGATGAAGTTCAGAAGAATATATTATGCCTCCTTCTATTAGCTAATTTGATAATTCACTAAATAGAAATTAAATTTTACATGACAAGTGTTTTCCTTTTTTTAACATACATTTTATCTTGCCCCTGATTTCACATCAAAAAAAGACACAGAAAAGCCTCACACTGCTCAGAACAGAAGTTTACACTGGCAGAGGACATTCCTGGAGTGCAAGCACCCATCTGGCATACATCCAAACCCCAGCTATTAGCTCTGTATCACCACTGGGTATTTTTCTTACTTCCTCTTGCAACGTTTTTATTTTGTTTTGTTTTAGCAACAATCCCCATAACAGAGAAATGTACAGAATTTCATATGAGAGAATGGTGGGACTGGATATTTATCTTACTCTAAAGTAATCTGCAGCACAGCAGAATCACATCCACCACCTTTTTTTTTTTTTTTTAAATCAGAAATGTGTTTTCTCTTCCTAAAAATTAATATTGATGATTCTACAAATAGAAAATATTAATTTAGAAGTGATTATTAATTTATATTACTAAAAAGAACATGAACATTTATGGGTATTCAGTCAGAATATTTTAAAATTAAATAATATGACATCTACCATCTATATACTATAAATCACTGACTTTTTTTACATTCATATTTTGCCTCATATTCCTACTTGAATATAATTCATTTTACAAATATGTCTGATCCTGCCTCTGACCTTACTACACTTTAAGCTCTTTTCTGCTCATGGAAAGCTAATTTGCATTTTTTAAAAATGTGTCTGTATTAATGATCTAATTTACCACAAAAAGGCTTTATATTAAATACAAAAAGGCCAGCCATTAGCTTTCTTTCTACAATAAAATCAAAACAAAAAATAAAACATCCCATTTATACAACAATTAACAGGTTTTTTTTTTTCTCAACACAATGCTAAATGAATCTGTACAGTTCAGCATTCATAAACATTATATATCGTGGAGAATTCTTGTTCTACAATCAAAATAAGGAATATTATAAATATGCAAAGTTCTACAAAACACTTTTCTAAGAAAACTATACATCCATTTTAATACCTATATTAATAACCAGAGTGGTTAGATATTTCTTTTACATAAATTATACAAAGTATATTGGAATTACATACCATTTTAATACCAGTTTATTATAGCTTTATTTCATAATATTGGAGGTGGAAATGGAAACAGTGCCATCATGTGATACTATTCAGGCTACTTCACTTTTTATTTCCAAGGAGTGAATCTGTTACAAATAAGTGTTCCTAGAAAAGCACGCAATGGCAGCATAATTTATTATATGTTATGCTGTAACTAGATAATTTTAGGTGTTTTTATGCATCAAATATTAAAAACACCTTCTAAATCTGTAAAGGAAAAAAAAAGCATATGATCAGTACAAATGTTACTTAGCTCCTTTTATTAAAACTTTATAAATTATCTGACACAGTCTTGTGAAATTCCTTTCAGTTTACAGTCAAGATATTAATCCAAACAGCTTCATTTTTATAAAAGCATGCAGAAGTTAAATTCCCTGGTTTTAATTAGTACTGGGCAGGCTTCTTGGAAAAAAACCCTAATACGTGAAACCGTCACAGGCGTACAATATCAAAGCCAAATCCTACTCGTATTATATTTACTACACAAGATATTTTTAATGAAATCAGACACACAGTTATTTCTTTCTTTTGTATCCATTTCATAATGAAATAAAGGCATTTTTCTCCCTAGTGGTCAGAGCAAACTAGAAAATCCAGACTTGATACTAAACACACATATTTAACTTATCTCTTCCGTTTTCCAGAGATCAAGACAACCATTTGACAACTACTTGGAATCTAGAAATGCAAGTAATCTATTAAATCTGAAATCCCACTTTACTGTACAACTCACAGCTGCCAAGTCTAAATACTTTACAGTAGTGGGGGTTTCTTAATACTTTTTTTTTTAAAGAAAATTAAACCCTTACAGAATTCATTGATGCATGGGTGAAAGTTGATAAAAAACCCACAGAAATTGTAACTCTCAAAGGCAAGGACAGAGGCTAAGTATTTCTTATGGTGTTTCAGAATTTATGGAAACAATAATTGAATTCTCCAAGATTAAAAATCCTTACAAAATTTAACTGCTTACAGTTCCACAGGAAAAGTATTACTATTTATGGGTTTATTCGTAAGTGTAGTCATTTAAAAATGTTTAGATTTCTTTATATGACTCAAAAAGTCACAGTATATGCATGCAAGGCACCTATATGAGTAACATTCAAGTGTGTTTTGCGTCTGAAACAAACACAAGGAGTTTTTATAAAAGTACATTTTATACATCCAGAACTCCACTGAAGGGTCAGCATCACAGCTGGTGAACATAACTGCTTCTGCTAAAAGGTAACAAAGCAAATCCCTCCACCCAGAGAACCTTCAGAGAGCGGGATACAAGAATGGAAACATTATATACAAGAAAAATACTGCAGTAAGAAAATAACAGGGAGAAGCAGTGTAATGTTCTTACTTGAATGTAATGTGTACTACTTACAGGTAACATTTTATATATTGTTTGAAAAAAACCAAATTGCATTTAATGGGTTGAAGATAGGCCAATGGCCCACTGTGTAAGTACTGAATTGTACATTTAGTATGGGGAAGCTTAATTTTCATGTTTGCAACCAAACAAGCAAGTTTTTGAGAAACAGACTAAAAAGAAAAAGTGATAGCTATTGTTACTGCTATTGTCACTTCTTCAACTGCTTGATGTTTTCATTAGTGCCAGCAATAACCAGCCTGACTCCCCACCTGACATTTCTACTTTACAGGCTGGATAGAATACTAATTTGATGGGAATGTTACCAGCACAAATGATACATGGAACTCATTGCATGGTAAAGACAATCTGTACCAATGTATTCAATATCTAGGATAGTCTTTTTAAATCTTTTTAGTTCTTGTTGGCAATTATTATCTTTAAGTGCAGTAAAAACTTCTCTTTTTCTATGGTTAGGGTTTAGACTTAGTCGTCCTCTAAAAATCAGCAACAATTTCCTGTCATGATGAAACACATAAACCTACATCAACACTTACTACATAGTTTTATTATGTTGATTATGAACTAGACGATGAATATTAACAATATGACCTTACAAAACACTGTCAGGAAACTCCCACTGCTGTCCAGAAACAAGATTGTAATCAGATAAAATCATAGCACTCTAAACACATTAAGCAATAAGTAAAGGGAATCATAATCTAGTGAGGCATTTGCTGGTGGATCAGCTGAGACTTTTGAGAAACCTGGAAGAGGGAGCCAAAACTTCGGTCCTTTTCAGATCCCTTCCCAGTAACCCTTCTGCAGCTAGCAGAAAAGGAATTTGCTTTTTATTTGTGTTCCACTATTTACCATGGTGCCAAAAGCAGGTGCTCATTTAAGACTGAGGTAAATTATGCTGCAGATGAATACTTTGAACATCAGTGAAGGAGCGTGTTCTACATAAACATCTGTGGAAGTATTTCTAGAATTGTGAGCTAAGGAAGAGGCTGCATTACCCTCTGAGTAAAAAGACAATATTACATATTTGTATTCGTATTTATCTGTTGCAGAAATCCAGGGCTGTACACAGAAGGTCAAGACAGCAGAAGGAATACCAAATATTTGATGGGGAAGTTCTGATATCTCACATTTCTAATTGAGAAGATAGAAAAATTCATAATTTTAAAAAACCAGACGTCATTTTTTCCTGAGTGCTGAGACCTTTAGGTAAGTTGTTGTGTAGGAATCACATGGCAGACTTGTAGATAGCTAACACAGAGGCTAATACTTGTCTAATTAGCACCCGCCTATTTGAATAAGCCAGAAAACCTGATTAGTAATTCCAAAATTACTAATTTAGTTGCCCCAATACAGAATTGTAGGACTTGAATGGATTGAAATTAATTGGACAAAACATATAATGTGAAAAAAAATTATTAGATATTCTCTAAGGTTTTGAAAATTTTAGAAAGCACATTTTTTACTAGGTACTGTGCATATGGTTACGCCATCTCCTTAAATCATGAAGAGACTGAAACCAAAAAGAAGAATTCTCCATACTTGTCAAGGTATTTTTGAACAACAGACAAATTTAGCTTCTGTGAAAGCCTTTCTCAAATGGAAATATTGTTATTCATGCTAACTTTCCAACCCAAACAAAACATCAGATTAAATAAGATATACTGTCAGAAAAGAAAATCAAGCCATATGTGGTGGCTCAAAAACAGGTAAAAACCCCCAGCTAGCTGCAACACCATATTCCATCACCTGAGAGCTACAGGTTGTCTTACAAAGAGAGTTACATTATAAGGCTATGATAATGACTGCTATCATTCACTGACATGGTTAGAAACCAGCCCTTTACTCAGCAGTTGTCATTCAAGTTAAAAGGAAGGAACAGCTAAATGTTCTTTTGTGTACAGACAGCTGAAACAAGGCCCTGAGAGGAAGCAGCATGCACATGCCCATGAAGATCTCCAGTTAGAGTTTACAAAGCAATGTATATCAGGATGTATGAGACATGGAAATGTCTCACTGAACAGTGAAGCTCAAAACATCAGTCTCCATGAAACACTCTTTTATAGGGAACTCTAAAGTTCCGCAAAGAGGAAAATCGGTGTTAATTTAGTAATGACTGTAATGAGGTCAAAGAATACCTGAAAAAATTTTTAACAGGCCAAGTAGAAAGTTGCACAAACTATTAACCATAAATATCAAAAAACTATCATTATCAGAGTTAGTATAACTGAAAATATTGTTATGTTTGATAATATTCTCTGTCAAAAGACAGAGATGGTCAACATATGGCTAAATATAACTGGACATATTTTTCTATCTGTAGACTGACAGACAAAAGGAAAATCCCTAGAGGATGAACTCAAGCTTCAAGACAGCTTAAGTATAGAGTTTGATGTGTGCAAAAGACACAGGAGGTCAAGTAATCCCCTTATGGTTAGAGAATATATAGTAAAAATTCTATTTGCTTGTAAAGTCTCTTTATTTCACAGGTCTTTCAGATAAAGTATTATGATTAAGTGACACATGGCCTTTAGTGGGATGCACTGGTTTCTGGAATGGTATCTCCTACCAGAAACCTGATAGGAGAAAAAAGACAGAAATAAAGCAAAATATCAAAACAAAAACTCAACAAAAAGAGCTTAATTGTTAAGACACTCATTTTGGGGTGTAACATAGATTCCACACTTACCCTAAGACTTTTTTCCCAGTGAATTTATTCTGTGTTCTGAAAAACCTGCCTCTCTTCTATTTGGACTCTTCTTTTTAATGGGAAGAGGAAAAACACATTCTTTTTTAATTCCTTTATGCTACCAGCAGGGTTTCTGGGGAGCTGCTAATATGTAATGGGAAAGCACAAACAATACATTCTGTCTCCAAAGAAGCCTCTAATGCTGGTCCCCCACACTTAGTCACTCATTGCCACCTAAGGCAAAACTCTTAGGAAGTTAATACAACTCTCAGTAGAAGGAGAAGCTCAAGGTAAGTTTAAGTATTTGTTGGTCGTTTGATTTGAAGTAGGAACAACCACAGCAAATAGTTTCTGTGAAAAGCAGACAAGTATTTACAGCTCAACAAAGGAACAACACAAACATAACATCAAGCAGTTTCTTGACGTTGTTTTCAACTTCATTTAACAGAAATAAAACATGACAAACATGGAAATTCTGAAAGACAAATTAAACCACCAGAAATTGTATCTCCAGTCTGTGACAAAGAAGTAGCATCAGGTTTTAAGACAGAAAACCCAATATTGGCTCAAGATGATACAGGTGATATTTTCCTCTTTGTATCAACAATAAATCAATTCTCAATTTTGCCATAAGAGGAACATGGATTTTGGCTGCTCGCAGTACTTCAGATGAACCATAAAACAGAATAACCGTAAAATAGAATTCCTGAAAACTTGTGCTCACAGATCACATTGCACTTCACAGCTGTTGTTTTTTACCCCAGCAGAGGGTGCATTTAAGCGAGTGTAAAAAACCAATTTTCTTTTAAACATAGCTTAAAGTGCTTAGGGGTCTTTTTGAATGACATGTAATGCATACATATATTATATTTAAATATGTTAAATAATTCATAGCAAGTTTTTATTATTAGGTCTACCTGCAATGTTTGTCTCATTTTCTTCTAGTTCCTCACGTGCCACAGTGAACAGCAAATTGCTGCAACTAGCTGGATGGAGCAGTGAAGTCTGAGGAGCAGACCTAAATTTCACAATACTATGATAAATACGAGGTCAGTAAATCTGTGTAAAGGAATTGCTATTATGATTACTTTTTAAAAAGCAAATTTTTGTTTCATCTTCTACATTAAAAGAATGCTGAAGTTGCAAAAACAAAGCATTTAAAAAACAGAACATGCCTGAAGTAAAGCTGTTCATGTGGCATTATTTCAACCTCCTCTGGATGACCTTTCCTCCATTCTTTGTTATTATGTACTGCAGTATTTTTTTTCCCCAGGACCTACGTTTCATCACTGCATTGGATAGACTAAGATTTGAAAATTAACTGGGTTTTTTAATACTCTTTTTTAGTATTACTCAGTGCAGACACTGTTGTCTCTGTCCTGTGTTCCCTTTGTTGCTGAAACTGAAAGGGATATGACCAAGGTATGCACCCTTTAGGAACTGGAGGAACTTTTTAGGGAAGCAGAATGACATTTCAAAGAAATGTATTTCTGCCACAAGTAACTTTTCATCACATTCCATAAAATGACAAAAAATATGAACAAATTTCCATTCATTGCAAATTCTTCCCTTTCTAGAGTCTCATACACATCTACCATTTTGGTAGTGAGATATAAATAAATGCAATCTTCCTTAAAAGTCCGTACATATTCTCTGTTGCGTGTAGTCTTCAATGAAGTATCATGATGTACCTACTTTCACAAACATTTTACTCCTCTGGCCAATGGAAGTCAAAATTCAGAAAAGAAATAGTCCACAATTATCTTCCTAATAATTCTCATTTCTCTTAAGAGAAAAAAACCCCTCAACCTCACATTTTAATGATTACATGTCAGAGTAAAAAAAGACAGCAGTCACTCTTTATAAAACACAAACTAAACTGTATTTGAAGGAGGGAGGATTCCTACCAAATTGCACGTGAAGCGACTTTCAAAGAAAATTCTCAAGTAACATGTGGCAAGTAGTTCTACACCCATAACAGCAACTGGACATGGAATGAATGAACAAAGAAATTATTATGGGTGGAAGCAAAATTACAACAAAACTAGGTAGTTCTGTAAGCCATGGAACTTAATGAATAACAGCATGGGCATTCTTAATGCTGCAGGCTTTTTCCTCAGCATATGCACTATTTTGCATGTTTTTGTTAAACAGTCTATTCCTTTTCATGGATATTAGTGTCTTTGAGGCCTCTACTTCTCCATCAGATTTGTATGAAATTGTTCAACAGCTTCAAGAATTATTGTGGGGGACTGACAGATAGTATGACTACATCAACTTAAAAAACTTCTATTTCCTTATGAAAGTACTATAAAAATAGCAAATCTAGTCTATTTTAGCCTAGGAAATAGAAAATACCACAGCAGGGCACTTTTTGCAGGGAAGGTCAAGCCAGGAAAACACAGAATACAGTGTTCATGTGTAGCAGTAAGAATTCTTAGGCTGATAGACTGTCATAACATAAAAAAACAGAGCAGATAAAAATATGCCAGTACTACACCAAATATTAAAAATAAGCTTAAACAATTAGAATTATTAAATAGCATACTTAAAGAAAAAGGAAATACCATATTTTAATATACTGTAATTAGCTGTTGTTAGCAACTTTTGGTTAATTCTGCTTGAAAAGCTTAAATAGGTCTTAACACAAAGAGCTTGCTTCTTTGGTTCAGCAACAGAACATGATAGACCAAATTAATTTAATTGCAATACTTCAGAAGGCCTTTTATCAAGGATTAACATGGTACAATACTTCCAAGTGTTATAAGCATGTGGTCATCATCCTAGGTGTGGTTAACTCCCCTTTTAGTAATTCAGTCATGCTTTGCACACTCCAGTGCACTTATCTCACCTCTTATTTATTCATTGAAAGAAAGGCTGCTTTCAAAGAATGGCATGGTTTTGTTATAGGACAGCTTATATTATATTATATTATATTATATTATATTATATTATATTATATTATATTATATTATATTATATTATATTATATTATATTATATTATATTATATTATATTATATTATATTATTTCATTCATTTTGTTTTTTCTATAAAATCAAGATTGAGCCACCGCTGCCAAGGAGGAGCTGCCACCCTGAAATATCTTACATAGCGTTACTGCTAGAAGTATCCCAAGCAACAGACTTGCAAGGGTGACCAGCACTCCTTCATTCATTTGGTTCACCTTATTCCACACACAGGCAGTCCCATGACATAATAAAGTACATTCAACACATTCTCATTTTTTTCCTCCCTTAAGTCGGTATCTGTGGTAAACAAGTAGCAGAAGCTGCCTCTCCATTTGATACACTTGTTGATAAGGAGACCACCGAGGAAATCATTCATGCTGGACTGATGAATTGTATAAGTTATTTATGTATCCTTCCTCTTTTATTCTGTTGTACTAGACATGAAATTCATATCCACCTTATTTGGTTAATGAATGGGTTTCTCCAGATACAAAGTTACAAATACACAAATTTACGCAATCCTCAATAGCATCGCAAAAGGGATGCACAGCTTTGCTAATTTAATTCTAAAGCAACTGAACATAAATTATGGTTTACACTTTACTAAGAGAAGGGTTTCATATCCAAAATATTGCAGTAGAATTAAATTGTATGAGAAGCAGCACAACATCATTATAAAAGATAGAAAATACAATAATAAAAAAATGGTGAAACCATGAATTAAATTTCACAGTTGCTACACATATTGAAGTAAGCAAACACAGTTTCTACCAAAGATTTTACAACTGGAAATCAAGAGAAAATAATTAGGTGGAAGGAAAAAAAAAACAACTAAAGAAATCTCTAGCATTAAATGAAAACAGTTTCATATTTTTTTTAAATGCTTAGTTACAGATAAAAATTTGGAATGGGATCACATTCATCAAACTGTCTACTTAATGTAACAATATTGCATCTCACTGATGAATTTGCCATCAATTAGAAGCTGTAAAATTTCACTAAACATATACTAATCATAGCTAGCACTATCACATGACCTATGCATGCATTTCATGAATCCCAACGTGACAACACTGCACTTCCCTATTCCATCTTGAAGACTTACAATGGTGGTTTTCAGAGACAGAATCAAAAGGAAACAACAGGTAAGAAAAAAAAAAGAAATTGCTGAAACAGAAACACTGAGATAAATATGCAACATCTGCCTGAGGCAGACAGGAATTCAGTACATAGGCATATATGTTCAAAAATAAAACAAATAAAATGCTGAACTATGTGACGACGTTTCCACCTTGATGTCCTAGTGACTACACAAAGTCAGCAAGCTTTGCTTCCATGCTTATGGCCTCCTGAGGAGCTCCTCAATGGTATTACAACTGACTAGTCCATAGTCGCCTTGTATTTGCTTTATTTGTGTTATATTAATATAGATGTTATTAATATTAATTAAATATAATAATGGCACAGAAGAATATTAATAATTTTTGACATCACTGCATGCTGTTCTTCAATTGTTACACTTTACTATATATATTTATATATATATATTTCAAATAAAATGGAAAGGAATGAAGGCAGTCTAACCATCAACATCTCTAAAAATATGACAGAACACAAAGTTCAGCACAGGTTTTACTTGTGGTCGTCACAGGACTTTATAAGATGGCTTCCTGATTTAATTCACAAATGACAGAAGACATGTATTATATACCAATTCACCAGAGGTCTTCCAGCCTACTGTCTTTCTTCCTTCCATTCTGACACCATTAACAAGTTCCAGCCTGGCTTTTGTGGTTCCTGAACCTCTCTTGTACTGTCCTGAACAATATCTTTTCTATTAGAGGGCTAATAGCTATTCCCCTTTCTCTGCTGTATATACATATCATTCTTTTTATACATCAGAATTATTAATTCCCATGTAAATTTTCCCCTCACTCCTACTTTCTCCCCTGTTCTTGAGATTAGAACTAACATAGAAAGGACAGGACAGTTGGGAGAGTATATGTACTGGCTCAGCATCACTACCTAGCAGCAAAAAACATTATTTTTAACTTTTATCTCTCAATAACTACGACTTAACCCAATTACCATCACTGGAATATTCATTCCATATATCAACAGCTTCTTACAGAGATGATAAACTTTAGCCCATTTTTCTTACAACACTATTTTACCTACCTGTTAATCAAAATCAACCTAACATCATATCAAATACAGATTACTCAGTCCACCCTTGAGATATATCATTAATCTGGCTGATTTACAGTGGAAAAATTACAGAAAAATTGGGATGGCAATAAAATGTAAACCTTTTCCCATCCCTGGAAGTGTTCAAGGCCAGGCAGGATGGGGCTTGAAGCAATCTGGTTTAGTGCAAGGTGTCCCTGTCCATGGAAGGGAGGTTGGAACTGGATGATTTTTAATGTCCCTTCTCCTCCAAACAGTTCTATGACTCTGTGATTTTATATGAATGTAACAAAATCAACCTCAGCTAAAATAAGTTATGAAGCATCAAACATCAGACTAGCTGCATCTGTTCTGCAGACGCTTCTGCTACACTTCTACTACGGCAGAAAGTGAGGGGAACAGAAGGAGAGCTGCATTAACTAAAGCTTGTCTTTTCATGTCCCTTTAAAAGACCTAGACTGAGGTTTAGGCACACTGCAGCCACCGTTGCAACTACATTTTCTACATAACTGCTGGAGCTAGTGTGAAACTAGCCAGTCCAGGTGCTGTGACCCATCTAGCTCTGTTAAACTCAGCACAGGCTGCAGAACCTGCCTGAGAACCAAAATAAATCTGCAGTTATTAACTGTCTCTGTACATCCTCTCCCACAGACATAGACTCTGCAGAAATCCCAGATCACTGTACAGGGAAGAGTGACTGCTGCTGAACAACACCAGTGCCCACAAAACAGTTCCAATATGGAGTGTTAAGCACAGAACTGTAAGAAAATCAAGGAAAAACTTGCCTTTATAGTGCAACCAGATAATTTAAAGATATATAGAGAAACCAGACCCTAACACAATTATCCTATACTCAAGTCCAATAAAAAGTTAATAACTTTTGGAAAAGTATTTTTAGTATTTAACATTAATATTTTAGGGGGGGTTTCACACACCTACTCCACTCTTATTAAAAGAATTATTTCATTTACAGGAAGGTGTCTCTAAGATCTGACTATTTACAGTATCGTCTCCATTTTATGTCTTTCCAAATAAAAATTATTGACATTTTGGTACAGAAATACTTGTTCCAAGATGCAAAATGAATGTTTTATACTGAAGAGTTACAAGAGAGTGACACATAAAACTCTTAGCTGAAAGGGACACTTTATCTTACAATGGTATTTTAATAAATCAGGTTCTAAAATACTAATAAGAAGAATCGATTAAACACTATATCTTAAAAGAAAAATAAACCGCAACCCCCAGAGATACCCTTTCAAAGAAATGGGATAGGAACAGAGCATTAGTGTGTAGCCCCAGATTTGGAACCTCAGAGGATTAGTACATCAAATACAAATAACTGAAAATACACATTTTCTGAAAATATACAATTGCCAGGTGGCAATTCTTTTTTACACGAATCACAAAATCTGTAATTTCAGTATTTCTGTAATTTATCCATCATGTACAATTTATTTCAATTGCCAGTTTTTGAGTTTGTTTTGTTTGTTTGTTCCATTTGGTTGAATAAAAAGGTTGGGTAGGTAGGAAGGAGGGAGTCAAAAAACCAAACAAGAAAAATTATTTGATGAATGACAAAACATAATTCCACAAATTACTTCAACAAATCTGCATTTCTGAGTGGATGGTTCCCATAAATGAGAATCCAAATGAGCAGCCATGGCAAGAAGGTGTCGATATTATGAGAGTCTCTTCTGCTTTTTGTTGCAGCTGGACAAGCAAGGGGTTTCTGTACACAAGAAGCTGAAAGCTGACTCATAGCACCACAGTCCCCTTCTGGGGGTTAAGATACAGAGTACACCAGTACCTGCAGACACTGCTGCTGATAATAAAAGAAAGACAGCATTTTTCTTAAGAAGTGCTCCATGGCTACTCAAGTAATTCACAATAAATAGAAAAAGGAGAGAAGAAACTCTCAAATATTATCTCTGATATGAAATGAAGGAAGGATGCCAAGTTTCAGAGATCTTGCTTAAGGCTTTATGGGATACATTTTCAGGACATGCAAGTATATTAAATAGTGAGTTAATTCAGTTGTACAGAATTGTACAGTTTTATCTATCCATAAAACACAGCAACATGCATTTCAGCAGGTAAGCACACACATTGTCACAGATGGATTTACAAGGTAGTAGTCAGGATTGTGCTCCGGTTGCTACACCCTTCCTGCCTTCCAAGAAACACTGAAATTAAAGTACCTCTAGTAGATGTACACAAACTATGACTGTTATCCTAAGTACAAAACTATTTATAACATGCAACATTGCATAGTCATATTTCTATGATCATAATATCCTGACCACAGATTTTGGTTTTCTGAGGTTTGGTCTTGTGGGGTTCCTTTAGGTGTTTTAGTTTGGATTTGCTGGTTTGTTTGTTTGTTTGTTTTTTGTAGGTTAGGTGGGAGGGGGGGAGGGAGTGTTTATTTGTGGGTTGTTTTGAGGTTTTCTTTTGAGGGAGGGTGTTGGTTTTTTTTTGATGGTTTGATTTTTGAAGGGAAGAATATTATGAGGACCCACTTGAAATCTCACTTTTAGATTAGTCCCATCCTGCTACCACATTGCAATTCCAGTTAAGTAGAATAAACAAATGCTTTGAACTTTAACAGATTATTAAAAAGAAATCAAAATTCTGTAGTAAATTTCCTCTTAAATACCAGCATACAAATACTTGTGGAAAAAGGAGTGAAAAACTCAAAACACAACATTTTCAACATGCCTGTACACTATGTGTTTTTAAGACAATATTTTCCAGTTGTGACAAAGTAAATCTTAGAGAGAAAGTCACAGATTCATAGCTATGGAGTTTCCAAAAGCAGTTTTTAACCAAAGAGCAAAACAAGGGATGAACAGGCTATTCAACGTGGATACAATTTGGAGATCAATGGATCCACAGTCCCTTTCTTCCATGAAAGCAAAATCTGATCAGTCTTAATTGCAAAATTAAGTTACTGCAAGCTTTACATAATCTCTTATTGTAGTGCACTTTAACTACGGCTGTCAAAGAATATACATTAATGTTATGGAGAGAAAATTACCAAGACTTCTTACTTCATGAGTTTTCAGATTGTACAACCACCTTTTTTTTTTATGAGGATGGCTCTGCTAACTCAATTTTTATGGGTTTTTTTAATGTTTCTGGATACAAATTGTGAAGATTTTCCTCTATTTTTCTTGAGCTTTCTTTCTGAAGGAATTTTAGGGATCTCAAGATTCTTTTTTGCTTTAATTGTGAAGAGAAGGGGTTTCAAATTATTTTTATAAGTGGCCTTCCTTGTCCTCAACTCCAATTATGCAAATCTGATATTGCATCTCCATTACTTGTTGCTTCAGACACAAAAAATAGACATTAATGTGTAATAATCCAGATTATTTTCTAAACAAATGCATGTTATTTCCTTAACTCTCTTTTTTAGCTCAAAATAGCATCATACAGAATGAACTTACATGTATATTTAGCAAATATTTCTGGATACTCCAGAAGTTGATCTTAATTAATGCATTCCTTATTGACTCTTTTAGTTCATAACAGGTCTAAAAGAGATATGACAAAGCACAATATCCATGTCCCTCTGAAAGGTCTAGGAGACCTTTTGAGTTCCAGTACCTAGAGCGGGACAGGACAGACCCAGAACATAAGTGCACCAGCCTTTTCCTCTGGTTTTTGCTTTCCTGTCACTGTGGGATGTCAGGACAAATAGAGTGATGCTTTATGGACCTTGTCAGCATATATGTTTCACTGCAGAAACTTTCAGGAACACTGTCTGGAAAAAAACAAACTCAATTTCCGTACTCATACCTCTGCAAACTCTTCATAAAAATACTACAAAAACAAGTAATTTATGACTGCTACCACAACTGTCTAGAATAGCACAGCAGAGACTAGTGAGGTCTTTTCCAGCCTTAGCGATCCTATGATTCTACAGGATAGAGCAGAGTGTAGCACAGAACATTTTCAGTTGTAAGGGGATCTACAACTATCCCCAGCTGCCTGACCAATTCAGGGCTGCCCAAAAGTTTAAATGTTATTAAGGATAGTGTAAACACTGACAGGCTTGGGACATGCCTGCTTGAGTGTTTTACCAACCTCTCCATCAAGAAATGTTTCCAAATGCCCAGTCAGATACCCCAGGTGCAGCTCTGAAGTAGTCCCACAAGTCCTATCACTGGATCCCAGGGAGAAGTGCTCAGCTGCTCCATCTCCTCTTCCCCTCCTCAGGAAGCTGTACAGAGCCATAAGGTCACCCCTCAGCCTCCTTTGATAAGGCCAAAGCCCTTGGCCACTCTTTCTGGGACATTTCCTCTAGCCTGTTCACCAGTTTTGTTGCCCTCCTCTGGATGCATTCACAGACCATCACATCCTCTTAAATTGAGCACAGTATTCGAGAGTATTGCTGCACTGTGTCAGTAACGAGACCTTTACCCTAACCTCTAAAGCACCTACCAAACTACGACAGAAATTATTCCAAAATTAAATACTTCTATTATTTTTCATCCAAAATGGACTTCACACTTCAAGTATATATCAAATTAAGCTATTTACCTATAATAGTAAATATATAGGGGCAAATAAATGCAAACAGCAACAAATGAATTCTGCTTTAACAAGACTGTCCTGGAAGAGATGACTATTGATATGTACAGTTCTAAAAGATGCTAAGGATATATCACAATTTACCTTAATTGTTAATGAATTTTTTTATTACTTGATTTGTTAATCTGGTGAAAAATGTTGCGCATATAGAGAAAGGAATGAAATCTCAGAAATGCTGCCTTGTATTTCACACAATTTCATCTGACCTTGAACAATGCTGGTGCAAAGAACCCAGACAAATTAGATTTTACATTTACAAGAATTCCACAGCGTGAACATCTAAGAGTGTGACTGCCTCCTGACAATTTTTCCAGGTTGTTCTCAGAAACAGGTAAGAATTTCCCTGCTAAAACATCAATTGGCTCCCAATGGGAGTTACTTTAGGTAGGCCTGAGGAATAAGAAGCTTCAGAATTATGGCCTTTCCGTCACAGTACAGCAGCTCAAGAAAAAGGACAAGAGCAAGGGATTAAGGAAGCTTAGATATTGTTCACAATTCAAATTAATCTTTGAGTAGATGATGGGTTATAAGTGACAGATGAATAAGGGAGCAGAATTTTCAAGTAAATGTTGCTTCTGTCCCGCAGCAGGGAAGATTTGCTTAGCTGAAATGCAGTTTCCTCAGTGCCTGACGGATGCAAGGACAAAAAACAAGGCATAAATTTAAGCTAAAAAGCTTACCTTTGTTAATAAAAGTTAAAAAAGAAATATAGTTTTGTTTTTTTCACTTTTTGAGCCGAAAGCTGGTAAGTCAAAAGAGCAAATCAAGCATGTAAAACTTACAAAGAAAAACAGCAACCAATACCAGTGCTTGAGCACTCACAGAAGTCTCTTCCAGTCATCTGAAAAGCCCTTCTATCAATGGTAACAAATCAGACAGACATGCTCAAAGATTGCTCATCTATATTGGAAAAGAGTAATATAATATATTCAGAAAAGCCTAAGTAAACATGAAGCACCCTATATGTAAATTATCCTTCATACAATTAATTAGAAATTATCATAATATTTTTTAAAAATTCATAGATATTAAATTCATCAATTAGGAACAAGCTTTATCCTTTTCTCTGGAAGCATGCATAAATATCCTTGACACAATGAATGAAAAAAACCCTTGAAACCCCACAAAGATTAAACAACAACCCAAATCAGTTAAGACTAACCATACCTATTTAAAAATGCAGAAAACCAAAATGTGAATAGTGTAAGCAATAGTGTCCGTTGTATTTAGACAGCCTTTCATCATACCATGCGTTGGTGTGTCAAAGCTAAATATCTGTTTTAAGAAATACTTAAATATTTTTACTTTAATTACTAAAATTATTTACTTAAATAAATAAATGAAGCTGGTCAGGACTGACTTTTAAAGCTAGTTGATTACATGGAGTAGGATAGCAGTATTTTTTAAGTTTTTGTAAAAAGGTTTAAAATATTTTATTAAATGCCTTTATGTTACAGGATTTTGTATTCCTGAGATGTAAATAAAACAATAAGTCTGTAAAGCTCAGAGAATAACTACATAAGCCATTTTACAAGGAGGATATACTTTTCCTTCTTTTCTATGAATGTATAAAGCTCTCCTTCAAGCTCTTACTAAATCTATTGATCTGTGAAACACAGTGCACTCCAGGGAGGCAATTCACTTGACGTTATATATCAAATGATGAGATGAATAATGATCATACCATTTGGTAATTAAACATCTTACAAACCTTCTAACTGACTGAACGTCAGAAAGGTCAAATGAGATCAAACCTCTTTTTTTTGTTGTTTTTAATTTTTTTTTTGTATTTGCAACACAGAAGTTATATTTAACAGCAACTATTATATTACACGGCAAAACCAAATTATTGAACATGCTTTTCCTTCCTATTAGGCAGTTTGAATACATAACAGAAATATTTCTTTCATCTCATGGTCCTATTATAATCTTCATTCTCAATCTTACAGCAAAGTAACAACTCACTGGTATAGTGCAAATAACTAGCAAAGTTATTAGATTAAGGGAAATGAATGGCACATAGAGCAAATCTAAAATATATCAAAGCACTAAGAAATTAAAAAACCTCATGATAATTTCCTGTAAAGTTATCTGATATCTTTTTAGATACCAAGTAAGTACATTTCAACAATTTGAAGACACTAACAGTGTTTTGTCAACTTACACATTAATTTGGACATTTCATCTATATTATATGGTAATAATTTAAATGTCTGACACTAGAAATAAATCCAAAATATTTAATAAAGAAGACACCTACAACTGTAATTTAATGATCGATTTTGTATTTTTCCTGTAAATTTTTAAGTTGCAAAGGCAATCAAAACATGCACAGCAAGATGGTTTTTACAGGACTATGTGAAAATCACTTGCATCAATAGCTAATGCCTCTGTCAAACATGGTTTCTAGAAAAGACAGTATCTATTCACATACATCTTCAGCATAGCCTTATAGCTACCATAAATTAAGACCTCCATTGTCAGACAGAATAAATCCCTCCATCTTCATGCAAGCTATCACCAGCCTACACAGCCCAAATCACATCCCAAATATTAAGGAATACCTTAAGATTTTCCTTGAATTACTCTCCTAGAAAATGAAGAAATCTTTATTAACTGAAGCAAACATTGAACATCTTTGTCAAAAACAAACTGGGACAGACCCAGCGCACTCTCACAAACCATCAGCACACAAAATAACTAAACACACCCAGTAACAGCCTACATGCACGTGGCACTTCGGTCTCACAGAGGAGCAAAGTGGCCACTCTCAAAAAGCAACCTCAGTCTACTGAGGCCAGTGTCCCAGTGTTGCTCCAGGTGCTTCTGCACAGCTAGAGTTAACCTGGAAAAGACAGGTCTCTGGAGCAGAAGAAAGAAAGAGAGGATTTTTACAGGGCATCTGAAGAAGTGATGCAGCAGGTGAGTTTGGCCAGCAAAGGACAGAGTTTTACTGGAAAGTCCCACATCCATGCAGCAGACTGGCTACTACAGCACCTGAGAGAGATCTGGGAGATGACACCTTCATAATGTCAGCTGCCAGTCGCTCAAGTACCTTTTCTTTGTCTCGAGGCTGGGAACAGAGGTCAAGTTTGCAAAATGAAAAAGAGGTAATTAAATCACATGCTCTGTCTTCTGGGATCTTTTAAGCATTGGACGGGGTATTCAAGTTCATGACACAAGAACTTAAAAAATACTGTCCTATAAATACATTCAATCCACCCAATATATAGCTTTTTCAGGTCTAATAAATAAAATAAATTTTAAATATCTTTAATGAAAAATATTTCATAGGAAATTGGAAAAATAAAATACTATAAATGATAATTCTTCTTCAGATTTCCATTTCTAATAATGTCTAAATGTACAGTATTCAGAAAATTTTCTAGAGACAGAGAAATAGCAAATACTCATTAGTCTAAAAGCTCAACATGCAAAAAATCAGGGGGAAAATGTCACTTTACTGTAAGGAACTGGATTATTCCATTATACTTTAAGGATAAGTAAATAACTTTGGGACTTGCACAACAGAACAACTTTCCTTAGAAAAACAAATAAGCAGGTGCTCAGATCAAATTTTAGGGGAATATTAGACATGTGAATTAAGCACTGACCTGGGAAAAGATTTCTGTGGAGGCTCAAGGGCATCAACATATGCTCACTTAGCAAACAGCTGCAGCAGTTAAGGCTGCTCCCTCCTTCTCCTTCCCTTCCCTACTGTTTGTTATGTTCCCAACTCCAGAGCTGCCTGGCTGGTTTCAAGAGATGGCAAAATGACCATACAAAATGACTATATGGGTAACTTAAACGCAGACCAAGGAGCATGCTTTAAACTGTTATGGATTTTCTATGGCATCAGCTGGGCATCCTTTCCACAATAATTTAGTTTCCTTTTTGACAGGTTGAAGAAAAGAAACAAGAAAGAATACAAACACAGGTTCTAGTGGAGGGGAAATAAAGAATTTTGGAGAGAGGGAAAAGATATCTAGAACTGAAGTACCTGTTCATTACCTACGTATGTGCTTTAGTTAACAGGATTATCAATAATGACAAGTCTAATACTTCTACAGAGAAGATGAAAAATTTTCAAATGGAAATGCTTATGTTCCACATTCTTTATAATACTACTGCCCAAAAAAGCAAACGTAAAACAATTCTGTCATAAGAGAAAACTTTAAATATTTTTTCCATTCATTCAGTAATTCAGTTCAACATTTCAGCCTTGTTTTTATAAATACAACAAATAATAATGCTGTCATTCATTTAGTCCATTTAACCAGCAGAGAGAAACTGGCCTGAGGCAAAATTTCAGTATAGAAGCTTGTTTTTTTGGGTTGGGGTTTTTTTATTCTTTTTTTTGTTGTTGTTGTTTGTTGTTCTTGGAAAATTTTTTTTGCTTGTTTATATGTTTTTTAAAAAGAAGGAATCTTAGAAGTAAAATTCCATTTAAGAAGACAATGAGGAATGATGATGCAAAGATTACAAAACCCTGAATTTATCTTTTTTGTAATCAAGTAGCAACCATCAAATTTGAGAAAAAATACATCTACCTAAAGCTAAAAGCCTTTGACTGGACTGAGTGGAAATTTTGTATATGCTACAGTTCTAATTCTTTATTAAGTATAAAAAAAGAGAACCGGATTTGCACTACATCATGAAAATGTATCTTAGAGCAAAGAGAAAACTAAATAAAAATTAATGACAAATGGCCATGTGAGAAAATTTTCATCTTGAAAAGAAGAAAGCTAAATATTTAGCAATTTGATGGTAGCATGCAGATAATAAATATTAGTTTCAAATTAGCTGCAAAACATTTAAGACATGAGGTCCCATTTCTTTGTCATAGCACACTATCCATCCCCTGTAATTTGAAGTGTTTAGTAAATAACTTCACCCAAATAACAGAGATGGTATTAGGCTGCCAATTCAATTACAGACAGGAACTATGTATGTATCTCAGCAGATCTAAAACAATATTTAATTTAGTTTCTCCCTCAAGTATAAAAACATTGAGTTAAAATTAGAGTCCATTTCCCATTAGTGCTGTTATCTATAAAAGTTTATAATTCTACCAAACCAAAGTTTATAGATTCTCGAATTAAATTTTTATATTTTACATACTTAAGTACCATGTGCCACACCTTATTCTTGAGAAGTAACATATATCATGCAAACTATACCAAGCAGTTTAAACCTTTAAGCTTTTGATTAAATGCCTGGTAGTTT
Source organism: Phainopepla nitens (assembly GCA_013400175.1). Classification (NCBI taxonomy): domain Eukaryota; kingdom Metazoa; phylum Chordata; class Aves; order Passeriformes; family Bombycillidae; genus Phainopepla; species Phainopepla nitens. The sequence continues at coordinate 125,493 of VXBQ01012790.1, read as the reverse complement.
TTTGGGTTTTTTTGCAAAACCTTCCCTGGATCTGTCATAATTGAATTATTTTATATATAGGTACTTAAATTTATATCCCTACATTTGTCTATGTAGGACCAGAACCACCACATGAGCCAAAACATAACCTGTTTTGCTTCCCTAGACAACTCAAACTCAAGGATAAAAAAAAAAAAGTTTCTTCAAAAAATTAATTTGTGAACATCTGAATTTACATTAAAAAAAAAAAAAAGGATGCAGTTAAGCACAGTTTTCCCCATCAAATAACCAGTAAAAACCTGTATTCTATAGGCTGTGACTGACAACAATTACCACTAAATAGCTGTTTTACAGACTGCATTCAAAATTCTGAAGCTTCGTTCCTGAGGGACAGTGATCTCTATCCAGCTCCCAGATGACAGTGGCCACATAAAAAACCCCCCAAAAATTATCTCTTTCTCTTTCCTAGATCCCATGATGCATTTTCCAGAGAAGTGAAGAAATCACTCCCCGAGACAGTTGACAAGCACCACTTACAAACACAAAACTCATTTAAAATCACCTTTTTAGGGAGGCTAACTCTCAAAGCAATCAAATAAACATCTATTCCATTTTCAAGACCCCATTATTTTCAGGAATTACATGTGATGCTATTTCTTTCATATGTAGTTGCTTGTACTGAATTGCTTTCTTTATTGCCTACATTCATTTATTTTTTAATAAGGATTTAAAATAGCTAGTTCATAACATTTATCATAGAATGATTTCTGGATAAGGTAACTTCAAAAGCATGCATGCCAAAAATACAGTTTGCTTTTTTTTTACTGTGTTGCTGAAGAACATAGGATACAGTAACATGAAAATCAGAATTACTTCAGATACAGTCTGAGAAAAACAGCACAAATAAGTTGTTCTGAGCAATATGGGAAACCACATTTGATTTTCTTAAGTTTTAGAGAAATCCCAAGTAAACTACTGTCGAGGCTTCCTTTTCTCTTGATAAAACCAGCTTTTATTCTGTCTAAATCAATCTATGTTGGAGCACTCACGGGCCTCAGCGTTTTTTCCCAAAGATTGTGCTAACAGCATAATGGCTTCACAATTTACGTAGAAAAACCTATGAGAGAGAGAAAAGGCTGCGTAACACGAAAATGAGCAGGGATTCTTTGTCTTGGACCTCCTATCACAGAAAAAAACCCAAAGCAATTCTATGTATATAATTAAAAGCAACTTAATTAATTTTCTCTGTTTCCCCCAAATGACAAGAATTTCCAAGAACTTCAGATAAGGAAAATGAAACAGTTAAAACAGGGATTTTTGGCAGAGTTGTGTCTTCTTCTATTCTGTCCAAAAGAAAGACAAAGCTGTTAATGACCCTTTTATCCTACTGAATGAACAGAAAGAGTACCAGAGGGTAAATGTTGAAATTTTAAGTCTGGAATTGCTTTGGGAGCATGAAGAGTTTGGCCATATACAATCATCAACATGGAAACAAGAGAAAAAAAATCTGGGGCCAGTGCTCTGCCTTAGAAGCACAAAAGAGAAATTTTCACTTTTAAAAACACATCCAGCATGGGACAAAAGAAGAATATCATTCACGTTTCTTTGGTTTATTCACCATTTTTCTTATGGAAAATATAGTTTTGACCAATACCATCCCTGCCACTCCACACACCAGCACAACTAGCTGTGTAACCTGGCTAACATTTAACCTGGAAATCCATCCTTACTATGTTTTTCTGGTCCGTCAAATCACTCATGCAGGTCATTTTCCAATAGCTTATTCAAAATTTATTTCTTATCCAATATTCATGAAATCTCACTAGCATCCCATCCAAAAGTACAAATAGCACCTTTTACAAACAATTTCCTAACTTTAAAAAATGAATTAAAATTGATACACATCATCCCTTTCCTCTTCACCCCAAAATGAGCAGATTTTGTTTAAACATAAAGAAAATAGAAAAATTAGGGTTGACTATTTAAATGACTGTGTTTTCACGTGGTAAACTGAAGTTGCATCTGCCAACTTTTTTTTATATATTTTTAACTTCTTTTGTATTTATTTCCTTTATTAACTCAGCTGGACATAATTTATTATACTAAACTAAAGTACAGATGTGTCTTGCTTTCTTGAATAAGTGGTTCAACTAGTAAGAAGTCCACTAGTAGTGTGACTAAAAAGACCAATATTCATTTTTATCCAGATAAAAATTAGAATCATATGTCATCTATTTTATCTTTATTCATATATTATTATGTATTGCCTTATTTCTGAAAATAGCACAGACATAGTACAATCGACAGAAATTCTTTATAAAATAAAAAGTGTTGTGAAGAATATTTGGGACTTGTTGACCATTATTCTGAGCATTTTGTCACAATAACTACCAGCTCATAGCTTTTGTGTATTGTATTGTTATACTTTTAGAAATGTTAGGGCTTTTTTTGGCAAATTTATCTGTAATATGCAAAATTATGTAACTTAAGGAGTATTAAAAACCTATAGAAGTAACAATCACAGAATTACTTTCTCAAATACTAAACCCATTCTTATTTAATCTCTATTTTTTTTTTTTAGATTAAATTTTAAGAGACTGGTTATCTATCACCAGTCTCTTAAAGAACCAGAAGCAATAAGAAAATAAAATCAGTATGCCTATTGCTTTTACATTAAAAATAATCCCTCTGCTTGAGAGAAGTAATAATTTAAACACCAATGGAAATGATATTTTCAACAATTATAATTTTGGTAAAAGCCATTAACAGCGTAACAGCAAGCCGGTAGACACCTTTTCCTGGTATATTGTGCATAAAAAGTATTCCCATCTGTTTCAATGCTCTGGCTTTTTCATGGGCTTAAACCTGTCAAATTATTCCATTTGATTTCAGAGAATTCTCATATGGCAATCTATTTTATTTACTTTATCTTCAATAAAATGGTTGAGTGAGCATTAGCGACGATGAGACACAAGTTTCAATCAGTCCTCCGGCAAAGGCGTCAATCTACATTAGACCTACAACGCTGTGAGCTGCAGCCAGAAAGCTGGAGTGAGACAGGGCAACAGTGAGTGAGTGAGTGAGCAAGACCTAATAAAGGAGCAGTGAAGAGAGAGAAAATTCCCCCCAGACACCACCATACACCGCTTATATAATGTGTGTGCCTAGTTCAACACACCAGTAGCTCCTTAATAAAGCTGACAGCTAAAAAGGAGATTCAGACTCCAACTTCATTTTACATGACAACTACAGTAATGGTCCTCTGTTCTCCAAGCAGGCCACGTTAGGAAGCCTGAATTCAGTTCAGTTAAAAATTAAGAGTTCTCATCTCTCTCATTCATGTCACATAGAAAAAGAATCATAAAATTATTAAGATGCACACCATTTTCTCCTCATTTCATACAGTAAAATGAAAAATCTCATCAGGTCTCAACTAGCTTTTCCTTAATAATTTCTGTGCTAGAAACCACAAAACAAGCAGTGTATTTAAGCAATAACTCATTTTTCAAAACAGTATCACTAATGACTAGTTTCAACAAATGTGGTGTATCACTCCTAGATGCCACAGAAATACCTCCCAAAGCACAAACTTTGTAATAACTGATGCAAGTTCATATTTGATATGGGCTGTAAAAAGCAGATTATTGCAACAGTGCTCTTCCCAGCAAATGAGACCATTAAGACTGTACTTATTGTTTAGCTGAATTGAAAAGCTGGCCAGTTTAAATTCATAGTTTGACGTTACGTATAATCGTAGCAAAAATTTACTGCCTCATATTTCCAGGTCACAAATTCAATTCTATCAATGTACACTACTTTTTGACAAAAGTTGACCTCAAGTTCCCTTCAAATCACCAATTTATAGATACTCAAAACCACTCTGGAAAGATAGTTCAAAATTCTACAATAAATAGGGTCTCTGTTCTAATACAATTCCATTTAAGTATAAAGTACTGTTTATGTTTCAGATTCTTCCTGTTAGAAACCATATTAAAGACAAACCCATCAAACCCCATCTAATTACTTCTGGCAAACCAGATACCATCTCCTTCTCTCAGCATTATGCTGTATATCCTCCTTTCATTCACTTACAAAAGTATTAAAACTTTTTTGCCTTCTGACCAGAAAGTGAGTGTCCACTTCTTTGTGGACAAAGTTTATGCCAATCCATTATGCAGCTCATGGAAAACATCACATCTTTCACATGCTGGTCATCAGCACAGTCACCAGCAATTAGTCCCTATATAACTCTTGAGAGAATTTCACTTCAGATGCAAGATACCTATATGAGATACTCTTCTGTACTAATCTAATAGTATAATTATGTTTGCCCTCTATAAAATAAACATATGCATATAGACTGAGTATTTAATGGTATACAAAATGTATGCATACACATGGACATGAGCTGTGATGTTTCAATTTTTTGTTTCCTGTAGTACCAGGAAGAAACAGGAATGAGCATGTCTCCTCCAAACTGACAACACAGACAAGCTAGATCAATTTAATAACTATTAATACCAGAATTAATACCAGAATTTAGCTTTATTTTCAAAGCCTAAGTAACTCAGAAAACATAGATGTGAATGTATCACTAACAGTCTCAAAACTATCTATTTAAGTCATCAGACAGAAAATAGAACATTTTTTCTCTGCTTTCACATTTCTCTGAGCTCTATCTCAGTTTTTCTAAAACTTACTCCTAAAAAGTTGTGTTCTATTGAGATGACAAAACCCAAACAGATTTTTTTCTCTGTTGATTAAAAATGTATTCACATTGCAATTTTATTTTTATGCATATCTATCACTACATTTATGACTTAATCTCCATTTTCAATCAGTGCAAACACATCATATCCTGCCATAAAAAACCTCTTAATTCTAAATACCATACCGAAGAACTAGCATTCTGAATTTACTACTGTTTCCTCATTGACTGCAAAAGCATTCCTTCTCTTCTTTCACATATTGCAAGAAATAGATACAAATGCTAAAAAGGCCAAAAAGGTTTTGGCTCCCTTTACAGAAAGCATTTTTATAGAATATATTTAACTTAAAGTTATGGAAGAAAATAATGGAGCAAGCAGAATAGCAGTTACTTTCTTTCATATGCTTTAAGTTTCAGACATACTGGAATTCAATAAAATTATACTGCCAAAATATTATAGATGCACAAGTTAGTTATACTGCATTTTGGACATTATTTGTCAGAACATAGCAAACTTCCCAAGAAAATATCCTTTAAAATCAAAATCACTCTTGCTGACTCAACAGATTTCAATTACTACAGTTTCTATCAAACTCCAGTTTCTATCAGTTTTCCAAAATACTGCCACTATCAAAAAACCATCTAGCATAAATACAAGTTACACCATTCAGACATGTACAAATATGTGACAGAAATCCAGCCATATTTCCACTGCTACATTGAAAGCAAAGAATCTGATAGTTTTTACTGATTTTTTCTACTGAAGAATGAAAGAAAAAAAATAGTTTATACTACATACTAACATATAGTCATATAAAGGTTTTCACAAGATACCAGTAATATCTACAGTTTCCCTGTATAGTGCTGTATATCCTGTGACTTACAACACTGCTACATCTAACTTTTCTTCTTATCCTGGCTTCACTATATTCATACCCTAGCCTTCCAGCCAGTGCCTTAACTCACTTGAAGGTGAATTTACATTGGAATTAAGGAATTTTTCTTATTACCTAGTGAAGACAGTCACAGTGAAGCACATAGAAAAATAGTCTTCTTTTGCACTAGTTTGAACTAGGTTAAAAAGGGCTGTGCTTCCTCACAGAGGGTAAAACTTTAAAAAACTTGTTAGAAACATAATTTCAGGACTAATTACTGTCATCATCATTACCTCCTGTGGAACAGCTTCTTTTTCTTTCCTTCCAGAGGCATCCACACACTAAGATGGATATACCAATATTATGGAGCATAAGAATGTTATAGGAGTATCAGAATATCTTGTAATACATCAGCAGTTACTACACATGGCATATTCTTTGTATTTACATATTTGTTTCTATTTCCTGGTGTACATAGAAGCAGTTTGGCCTGGTTTCTGTTATGGTAAGTTTGTTGCACCCTGTTGAAACCTGTATATTAAAAATTTAGTATCAGGTCCAATTGACCATATTTTGTAATTTATATGTTCAAATATTGCCTAAAAATTTTGTATTTGAAAAGTTCTGGGAATATTCTCAAAAAAATTTTATACCTCTGCAGGAAATGTAGAATATGAACAACTGCAGCACTCAACATACAGATTAATTTTTTGTTGCAATAGCAATTATGAAAAATCCAAAATAAATGTGACTGCCTTGCTAAGCTCTCATCTTACACTAATTCCTTTATGATCTCCTTTTCCAGATCTGTCTAAGTTAAAAAGACCAGACAGCCACTTGTACATGATTCACTGAAGATAGCTGGGAAGGTCTGGAGCAAAGCAAGGTATGCAGTGCAGGGATGCCAAGGCCCCCGTGGCACTATACCCAGTGACAGTGTGCTGTCCCAGGCAGGTTCAGCCTGTTAACACACAAAGCAGTTGAAACAAGGTTTGAACTCATGGTCCTTGACATCATGGAATTCCTGGTTACCAGAAGAATAAAGATGATCTCAATTTCAAGAAACTAGGAATATCCAAACTCAGTGATTCCTCACTGTTTATTATGGTGTATTTGCCTTTTAAAAAATTATTTTTTACAAGAAATACAGTCTAAAACAATTTTCAAAACAAATTAGTTTAATTATCATACTCCTAATACAGCTGATGTAATGAAACTATGCACTGCAAGTTAACTCCAGAGTTACAGAGACCTTGGTGACAGAACCATGGTTTTACTTATTTTCATGGAAGAAGCTGAAAAAGCATTTAGGGAAATCCTAAACAAATCAGATCTTCTCCACTATCTAGTCATAACACAAGAAGTCATATATCTCAGTGAATCAAGGAAAGCAGAGACCAGCTATTAGAATCCTTATTAATTAGATATTAATAATAGACCCAGCTTATTATTTAGATATTATTAATAGACCCAGATATTTGAATTTGGAGTGATAAGCAAGAACAGCTATTCCAGAACAAAAGGAAGTTGCAAAAAAAAAAAAAAAACCTCTTTGATTTGTGATGATTGACCTGTACTCACCTGCTTCTTCTAAGCCTCAAAAAGACCTTTCAACTTCAACCTTGAACTGAAGTGACGTCAAAGATCAATTCTAGTACCACCATCCTGACAAAACAGAGAGAAATGTTTACTATGTAGAATCATTTAATGATTCTAAATGTTAGCTATTTAGAGTCATTTAACAAAACCAACACAGAATCTGGTCTTATCACTCCCTCTAATTTGTTCTCAACAAATAGTAAGCTTAAATGTAGTCCACAAAGAAATATAATTGTTCACCAATTTTATTCCTTGCAGTAGAGTGACAGCTAAGGCATCACTCAAATTCTAGTCTTGTATTTTTATTCTATTTTTATTATTATAGTACCCAAGGGCAAACAAAAGGAAGGCTTCCCTGAAGTAGCTTGTTTCAGACAGAGAGCTGCACACAGTATCACTTCAACTAAGTTCACAGGGTCATCTGAAGGAAGGGACAGAAGCTGGGAGACAGTATGCCAATAAAATTTAAATCTATATGTATGTTAGGAAGGACAAAAGGACAAGCAAAGAGAAAAAAATAGCTTTGAAGCTGAGACTGGAAGACTGCAATGAAGAGAGAAGGTTGGACAAGGCAGAAGAAATAAAGAACATGCAGGTCTGTAGAATATTTAGATTACATCTATTCCTGAGCGCATTTATCCTTCTTGAAATCAACTGGCAGAGATAATCCTCCACGTATGTAAGATGCAGGATAATCCTACACCTATATAGCCACATATGCTCTGAGAGGGGTTGCATAAAAATTGTCTAACATGGTCAAATAAATGTCTGGGAATTTTGCGGAACAATGTTCATTTTGCAAAGACATTAACTGTGGCAGAGACATGGAAATATTTCCAGGCATTGTTTAATTTACTAATATAGACAAGGACCTAATGCCTGAAATTCTGCTTTCTCTGAAGTAGATCCTACCAGCCTCTCGATGGTGCCTCTTGGCAATTCTCTCTTGCTGACAAGGTCAGACAGAAGCAGGCTGAAGAGTAAAATGAATGTAGAATTTTATAAAGAAAAGACTGCTTTCCTACAGTTAAGAAAAAAAAATCTGTGTTCCAACTGGCATTATTAATACACACTTTGTTACAAGATGTTTGGACATTTAAAAGAGCTGCAGTTCTAACTTCTTCCTTTGTTTGTAGAGTGTAACAAAACCTGCTGGGAAGGTCGAAGATCCTAGAAAACTGAAAGCTACCTGGCAGCCTCTGTAGTAGAGCAAGTGAAGAAGGAAGAGCAAAGAATGACAGGCTGGAGGAATAAACACTACTTGAAACCCCTGCACAGTAGGACAGCGCTGGGAAATGAGAAGGATACCTTATGAGCTTAATACAAAGCAAAAAAGAGAAGGAAATGTTAAAAACAGCTAAGGATCCTAAGGCAAATACAAGGAGGTGAAGGTGGGTGGCAATTCTTGAAAGTTTTCAGAAAGTAAAATATGTGTCAATGAAACTTTGCTTGATGGTCATGTGGTCACCCTGGATCCACAATGCAAATGTCCAACCAAGTGAGCGAAAAGCATTCACCTCACTGACCTATTTCCCATTAAAAGGTTGCAGTTTTGCCTCTAAATAGCTATGCCTCTAAGTCTTTGAAGTTTCTCGTGCACCTGAATTCTAGACAGAAATACACATTACAGGTATTTCTTCAATACTACATCTTGTTGACAGAAAATATTCAAATGTGAATATTCTGTATTTCTCTTTTTTCCTATACTCCATTAAACCAAAATACTTTCAAATCATCCACTTTCTTAGCTTGGAGTATATTAAAAATCACATATTGCTTCACCTCAGAAATAAAGCCAGGACAATCACAATTATTTTATATGAAATCTTATATCAAAACATGACCCATTTTATTGAGATATAGCCTTTTCAGAAGAAATTTTTCATTACAGTATTTTTTGGTGATTAGTCAATATGAAAACTACCACAATCATTAATCTCAATGATTATAATTTTACCCTTGGTCTATTTCTGGATTTCTATACTTCTTCAGGAATCAATAAGAAATATTTAAAGTGGTGAGGATGGCACAAAGTAGGTGTGACAGCTATGTCACAGACAGATAGCATGTCTTACCTACCAATTCTCTTTGTAATAGTGCAAATTTTCATCTTTAGAATCTTCTCTATTGACTTCTGTTTCATTTATGCTACATTTCAGTGTGGTTTACCTGACAAAAGCAGCTGACTCCTAAAAACTAATATTACTCCTGTTATAAACATTGAACTGTTTAGATTTTTGTTGGCATCCTAGAAACCTGGATCTGAATCATTCCAATTATTCCAGTTTAATACCAACATTCCTCTACCTTCCTGAGCTAGCAGACTCCACCACTTGGGCCCCAGCAGGTAGAGCTTTAATTGTTTACGTATCCCCTACTGACAGTGCTTATAACAATATGTTTCTCTTCTTCAGTATCTAACAATTCCATCTGAATTCCATCTGAACCTTAAAAATTTACAAATTTACAAAACTTGTCAACCAAAGCCTTAAAAGCATCCTGACAGAATGTTAATTGTCATAGTTGTGGCAGCAATTCCTAGAACATTTAATTCAAAATGAAAGTCAAATTCAGTCCTGGATGAAGACTTAGAAACTTGACTTAAATAAATACAATGCCCATGTGCTGCAAGCTATTTCTTTAACTTATTTATTTAGTTGCTGCAATCACCTCTTAGCTTATCCCACATTTCGATCACAAATCATTAGGATAAGTTTACCTGTTACATGTTACTACACTGCCTCTAAGACACTATTTTGATTTGAGTACATGCTTTTATTCTTTTTCCTGCCTTATTGTTGGTCTTTGGTATTTTTATAAATGTAAATAACCCCGCCAAAGTGCACTACACACTTAAGCAGTTCTCGTATTTGATAGATCAATTTGCCATGATGTGTCACTATTTCAGGTAAGACCTGCTTGTTCAGATTTCTTCTATAGTAAAAATGGTTCAAACTGCATCCCTGCTTGAAGTGGGTATTTGTATAAAATATTCTAATGAAGCACTACTCACCAAAGTATGCAAGAAAATTTTAGAACCTGGTTGAGGGCTATCTATAATTATTATTAGGCATGCTTGTTTTGAATCAGAGAGATTGAGCCAAAGTCACCCCTGGTTTCACTAAAGCAAAAATGACTTGCTGAAGAGACTGTCTAGTATTTTAAAGACATAAACATTCACTGGTATGTGTAGCTTCCAACTTTCTACCATACAGGACTCACACAATTGAAAAAAACCTCTGAATTCATAACAAGACTTCTGAGCAAGTCTTAAATTGCACTACATCAATGGGATGTCCTGAATTTTAATTGAAAATACACCACTTAGACATCATATATATCTTTTACAAGTATGAAAACATGTCAACTTACCTAAATCAGATTATGTACTTTTAATTATATTTAAACTAATTCAACACATTAATTTACATGACAAAAAAACGATTTTTGAAGAATATTATAGGAATTGCTGAACTGCAAATAGCAAAGAGACACCTCGTTTCTTCCTGATTCCAGGAATTCACACATCTGTGATAGAAAGATACTCAGAATCTCATGACTAGATGAGCACTACTGAGTGCCAATATAATTAACACAAAACGAATTAGTAGTTATGTTTATAATCAGTCCAAAGTTAAATGAACCAATGAAAGACCTTCATACGACCATGATCTCATCAGCTAATTTTTACATACTATTTTACATTAGTACTTAGACAATGAAGGCTGGATTACATTATCAGTGGGTCCAAACAGAAGTTCTGTGGTGGTGGGAGAAGCATATGTTTTTTCATGTGGCACAGAGAAAGTAATGAATTCCTATATGATTCTTGAGCTGTCAAGCTTCCCCAACTACATATATTCAAAATTTTTCAGTGTTATATACTTATAAAGGTTCACATTAAATGCTATACCACAAAAATTATTCTTGAATTTTTACAACATGGAATTTCCTTTGCAAAATAACCATATCCCATTAATCCATAAAACATGTAACTGCAAAGATGTAAGCCAAGGATAATACTAAAATTTACAAAAAATCAGTAAAATTTTAATATTAAATGCCCTGGACATCGCCCATTGACACAAAAATGTCGACATGGACGAAATGCATCATCTACTTCCAGTATGTTCCATCCTCTGTGCAGGTTACACATAACTCTTCTTGGGGAAGAGGGGCTGGGGAGGATGTTGTTCCATTTAGGTCTCAGTTGTCCTAAAGATGAATAGGACACTGATTACCTGTACCTATCAAAGTACACTGGAGAAAATGGAGACAGTACCAATGAATGGGAAGCCTGGCGTGATGGAAAAATCATCCCTCAGTCTTTTCTTCCAAAATATCCACAGCAATGTTGTCTGAATAACTGGATATACAGACTAAATCATCCTTGAGGCAGGTCTAACTCACTTGACTTGCCCCTACACGATAGATAACCTGTGTTGACACTAATCTTAAAAGTATGTGTGATACCAATATCATATTTATAGAGATTTCTATCCAGTCTGCACAGATACCATACCTTACTTTATCCTCAGGCATGTCTGTCTTTATTCTGAAAACATAATTTATGCTAAGATAACTCAGAAAAAAACACTTTCCACTTGTTGAAATTTCTTATTATAATGAATTGCAACAGTCTACACTAATTGGAGAAGAAGAATATAAACAAAAAATGAAAGCAATTAACTATTCCTAAATAGTTTATTCTACAGTACCACTAACACAATGACACTGCAGTCTTGTGAATTACTTGCAGAATTATGAGGTGTTTCTCCCTTTTTCTCCTGTGATGTGATTAGCAGGGATTCAGAAATACTATCAGATGAGAATGTAAAACAACTTCAGAAAGTAGCATCTCATAAGTGCACATATATGGGGATCATCCTGAGTTGTCTAACATATCTAATTTGTTCCTGTAAGGAGACATATGTATGGATTTATAACCTAGTAACACATGAAGTCGAAATGCACCTGACCCTTCTGCCAGGATGCACCACATCAAGACTCTCCCACTCACAGAGTTGTTGATGAGTGGCAACTGGCATAAAGCATCAGAATTTCGACTGGGGCACTTAGTACATTAGACAGGTACATCTCCAAAACTTTCAGAAAAGGTGATTCTACAACCTGGTTTCCCTAGGCAACCATTCCTGTTGCATAATTATCCTTCTACTGAAAATCTTTTCCCTTACATTGAACCAAACCTCCACACACACGAGTCCCATGCATTCCAACTGTTCCCTCACATAAAGGGCAACCCTCACACCCCTTTTCCACCTGAATTTTTTACAGAGGTTGCATCCATCCCATTTAGTGATCCATCCATCACTAAATCCCAGCTTTCTAGTTGTTCTGACACTTGGCAGTTTATTCCAATGATACCATCATTCTGGATCTGCATGCGGAATTCTAGCTCCTCCTGTTTCTTTCCCACCAACAAGAATCTCGTCTAAATAAATATGTTGAAAATTCAACAAAACACAGAAAATTAAAGAGTCACACAACTTTCAGGAGAAAAAGAAACACCAAACTGCGGCAAACAAAAAGAGGTTCCAAGATAATCTACCTGCACAGCCTCAATCTCCTGCCAAAAATGTCACCATAAAGACAGGAAATTGTCCCACTAATCACTGTCATCTCCATTAACTGACTGTTTGCAACCTCTCAAAGTACATGTTTTCTTCTTCAGCTGAACAGCAGGTAACTCCCTCATCAGCACAGAGCTTCCTTGGGGCTTCCATAGCCCTAAGAGATCCTCAGTTTGGGCACCTCCAGAACTGCTTACACTGCTTAGGAGATTGCTTCAGTACTGATATGATCACCACAGTTAGTCATAGATAATTGTCACAAACTAAATGTCTGAAAGATGACTGGATCCTTGCACAGGTCCCTATCCTAAACCCAAAGTTTGACATGACTTCATTAAGTGTGTCTTTTGCAAAGAAGAACAGAATTAGAACAGAATTATGTCCTTGATTTCTTCTCAGAGACCCTGCCTGGTGACCTGAGTCATAGGTCTCTCCAGAGGATGCTGATCACACATCTCCATCACTGCTTCTTGATTTCTTATTCAGAGCTACATCGGGCTGCAGAGGGAAGGTTCTTACACATAGGCCAGTCCTCCCTACAGGCACAGCAAGTCTTCAGCTAGGCTGTATCTTGATATGGACCACTTCAGGTTACTGGGCAAGCTGAAGGATTCCTTCTTGGCTTTTTTCCACTCATTGGAGAATGACTGGTCATGATTACCAGATCCATCTGGCAGTTAACAGTCCATTCATGTTAAACAACCCAGAGACCCTTTCAGCATTGGCCAAGGTAGAAGACATCAAGAAAGACAATGGATATAAATATAACCCAAGCTACGGACCAACTCCTAAAGACACCTAAGAAACAGAACACCTTCATAACACTGAAAAATGTCCCTGTAAGTATGGCAGATAAATATTAGGGCTGTTGGATATTTCTGCCTGTCTTGTACAAGCCCATGACATATCAGGGTATGACTCAAATTTCTAGGCACAGTCAATAACTGCTTTGATGTAGATTGGAATCTATGCCCTTGAAGGGGCAACAAAAGCCAAAAAAAACTCTACCACCATTTCAAAGAGCGTCACTGAATAAAAATGAGTAAGCTTGTTACAAGGAATAAAAAGAATCGGCTACAAAAGTCACATTTTTACAGGTGGCACAGAGACTGATTAAAGACACCTTTTGCAAGCTCAGAAGAAATGCATAAAACCCATCAAAAAAGACTGAGAAAATCCAGAGAAGGGAGCTGTTGTGAACAAATGGGATGAAGGAGGCTATTAGAGAGAAAAAGGCATACTTGTAAAAGCTTCAAGTTGTGTCCAAGTAAGGAAAACAGAAAGGACTATAATCTTTGGGAGGCTTTAACATAAAACAGAGTCCAGGGTCAGTGGCCTGCAGGGACCAGCGGCTCCCTACGGGCTGGAGGCCAGAAGCTGTAGGGGCTGTCTATGGTCAGAGCAAGACCCTGCTGCCCTTGGCCAGGGAGAACAGCAGTCCAAGGGTAGCTGGGGGCAGCCCTAGCCCACAGCACACCAGCCAGGTCAGTGGAGACAGGCCAAGGCTGAGGTCAGAATCAGGCTTAGTGAGGTGCCTCCCACAGACAGCCATTTAGAGGCTTCTGCTGAGGCTGGCAGGAAGCACGGGCCACTAAAAAACTGGGGGTTTATCCCCTCCAGAGGAGACTGGAGAAGTTACTAGGCCAGACATCCTCCTCAGAGAAATACATGAGAGGATCTGTCTTAAACTGAAGTGTCATTGAAGAACATGAGAAAAAAAAGACAAACTGAGCTCTAACAGATTATTAGATTGGAGTGTATCCCATCAACAACTCTAAAGGGAATTGAGTATGAAACACGTGAACTTACAATAGAAAAATGCCTGCTTCAAATTGTCTTAAATCAAAGGAAGGTGACACATTTGAAATCAACCCTAAAAAACCTAGAGAAGGTCCAGAAAGCTACAGATCAGAACACATGAAGTGCACGCTAGGCCACTTCCTACAGGCTATAATAAAGTTTATGTGTATACCAATATAAATGACACGTTGTTTATGAGTCAACATTCCAGTATGATAATGGAACACACTCTTTGGAGATAATGGAAAAACTCTCAGTTTTTTTGAGAACTCACTGAGAATGTGGACAAATGAGATCCACTAGTAAGTCATGTATTTCCAAAAATCATTTTAAAAGCTCTCTTACCCAAAGTCTCTAAAAGAAACCAAGCAGCATGGGGAAAAAAAAAATTTTCCCCTGCTAAAAATTTAAAAATTTAAAAGAGAGAATATTAGGAATAGGAATAAATAACAGTTTGCAGTATGTCCCAGAAGGATATCACAGAATCATTATTAAGGTT
This sequence comes from Phainopepla nitens, assembly GCA_013400175.1. Lineage (NCBI taxonomy): Eukaryota > Metazoa > Chordata > Aves > Passeriformes > Bombycillidae > Phainopepla > Phainopepla nitens. The sequence goes on along the minus strand of VXBQ01012790.1, from coordinate 110,442 downwards.
AGAAAAGATCTCCAAGATTACCAAGTTCAACTTTTGTCCAAACACTACTGTGCCAACTAAACCACAGCACTAAATGCTATGTCCAGTCATTTCCTGAACACCTCAGGGATGGTAAATCCATCACTTCCCTAGTCAGCTCATTACAAATCTTGGACATCCTTTCCATGAAAAAATTCCTCCTGACATCCAACCTGAACCTCCCCTGGTGCAGCTTGATGCAATTTCCTCTAGTCCTGTCGCTGGTTGCCTGGAAAAGAGGCCGACCCCCACCAGGCCACAACCTCCTTTGAGGCAGTTGCTAGGATGGTCAGGCATTGGAATAAGTTGCCCAGGGAGATGCTTCACTCTTCGTACCTGGGGAGACATTTGGGTCTGGCACTGGGTGATGCGGTTTAGTGGTTAAGGGGTTACAGTGCTGGATGGTAGTTGGACTGGACAATCTTAAGGATCTCTTCCAAACATTATCATGCTATGATTCTATGAAATTTAAATTCAGTTTTTGAAAATACGACGTATGCAGGATCCAAATGTTGCCTGTAACTTTTGGAAACTGCCTTACACACCTGCAGAACTTCAATACAACCCTTCACACGCAGTAGGATTCTGTAGGTGAACCCATACTAAATACAAAGGTATCTTCTACAATTATTTTCTAATTACCTTTTGCACAATACGGTTATAGAAGCAAACACCTTACCCTAGTGATTTAAACCAAATGGTAAAATCCAAAGAAAGAGGGATCAAATATTTTATTTTCCTAAGATAATAAAGTGTGTTTGTTCATAAAGAAGTAAAGCTCAAGAGGGACTTTTTACAAGGTTATGTAGTGATAGGTCAAGAGGCAATGGCTTGAGACTGAAACAAGGTAGATTTAAACAATATATATGGAAGAAATTCTTTACTGCAAGAAGGCTGATACACTGGATCAGGTTGCCCAGAGACTTTGTGGCTGCCCTGTCCCAGGAAATATTCAAAGGCAGGTTTGATGGTACTTTCAGCAACTTGGTCTGGTGGTTGGTGTCCCTGTCAATGGCAGGGGGTTGGAACTGGAGAATTTTAAAGGTTCCTTCCAAGCCAAACCATTCTAAAATTCTATGAAGGGTCTATGAATGAGTTCAATCCCTTTAGCAGACTGAAAAAAACCCACCAGTTTTCTAACAAATTGAGGCTTCATGTTAATTTAGGAATTTATACTAGTTCTCATTTCTGCATTAACTTTAATAATTAATGACAAAATTCTCATAACAACCTCCTGCACTGTATGATGCACACGTAACATCATGAAACATAAAACATCTATCTGACACATCCAAATCAAAACATAATGGGAATATGGATAGCTTTTATATTTTTAAAGCATTAAATTATCTTGGACATTTATTATTTTTATGCTTATCTTGTGACTTTCTTCAACCCATCAATTTCACATGAATCAAAAAACCCTCTTACAAACAGCTTCAGGCATACAAACTCAATATAAAATAAATACAGTAAAATATTGATAAGCTAAACTATGTAGTATTGCTTTCCAAAATATTAACATATATTTTCTTTTAAAGATGAATGATTGACATGCATAGGGTAAGAGAGTCCTGGCAGATAAGAACTTTATTTCAAAAAGGTACCATGCAATTACTTTTTCCAGGAATGTCAATTGCTTTGACTAGTGCAGAGCCAAAAAATTTTGATTTATGACAATTGACTTTACAGTATTCAGTGGAAATTTCTGTCAGAGACATGGCTGCTTCCAGGCACTCCAAGCCACCCAACACAGAGTGATGCCTCAGCCAGAAGAGGTTTAGGAAAGGGCAAAACCACCACACAGGCAGAGGATTGGTAGGGGGAAAGTGTGAGAAACAGATTGAGAACACCAGTGAAGGTCAGTGAGCAGAAAAGTGAGCTGGTGCTGCCTGAAGTGATGCTTTCATTATTTCTCGCTACCAAAATATATTTTAATTGGAAATAAGTTGGATCATTTTTTCCCAGGTCGGACCTGTTTTGCCTGTAACAGTAACTGGTAAGCAGATTTTCATGTCTTAATCATAACCCGTGAACTTTTTGTCATCCTATTTTCTCCCTCCTGTCCTGTTGAGGAGGGAAGCAAGCAAGCAGCAGCTGGCCATAGCCAGCCCCAACACTGACCTACTTACCCCACAGAATCACTGGACATTTTGCTAACACTTTGAAGGACATTCACATACTAGAACATTGTGAAAACTTACTGCATTGATTCTGAAAACTGATAGCCCTAAAAATGTGAAATTAAGAATGCAGCAATTTAATGTAATTTTTTCCACTGAGATATATATGGTCCACAATATAACATGCTTCAAAAATCTTTCCTATATTACTGCAATGTACATATCAACAGCCCAAGAAAAAAGATTTTTAAAACTTCTAAATCAAACAGGTCAGAAATTACATGCTCATGCCTTGTTTCTGTAAGGAACACAAATATTGCCACAATCGCTGAAACTTTTATCCAAAAAAAGAGTGTGTTACACAGAGTTTATCCTAATCCCATTGCAACAAACAGCAATTGATACATCCAATAAACCCTTTTAGCAAAAGACTTTTCTTGTTTCACAAGCAAATTTAAAAAATGAAATGGGAAATATGTCTGTTAAAACTGAAAGGAAAACATGATAAATGGTAACAGAAGTCAAGTGCCCAAAGCAAGAGGAGAGTAGGAGCAAGCTGTGAAATCCAGGATATGGGCTGGTGGAAGGGGAAAAAAAAAGAACAAGTAAAAGAACTGGCAGACAAGTGTGTCACTTCTGGGTGTAGTGGGCTGTAAATTTTAACTACATTGGGAGAGCGCTGACTGTACCTGACCACTTAAGCACAAGTTAAAATGCATAATTCTAGTAAATTAAAAAGATCAAGTACGCTGATATTTAATGGCCTCATGATCTGTCACACCACAGCAGATGCACTTCAAATGTTACTCAGCAGTAGCTTTTCCACCTGCCCCTTCTCATGAGTCTTATGCGTAGATTACCAAGATAAACACAAACAGCTGAATAGTTAAGTAATGAAAGCAGAAGAGAGGAAAAACTAACAAACGACAGATGAAGGAGAAGAAGACAAAAAAAATTAATGGGAATAATGAAAGAATAAACAGTGGAATTGTTAGAATGTGTGTGAAAACAAGCACCAATATGTTGGTGTCAAAGGTAAAGTAAAAGAGATTAAAGTCATGGATTACTGATGTCAAGAAGCATTTATTTAAAAATGATCCTGCTGCCCTGAACTGTAATACAAAAAGGACCCTTTTGAAAACTGCCTGCCAGCAGTCTTAGAAAGGCCTTGTGTTGTGTATTGCCTGGGGGAAATTTAAACTGTCCTTGATTTAAAGCAATCGAAAGTTTTCAGTGAAATACAAAAAATAAATTTAATTTCATCTGATGTTACCATTAAACACTATACTGTAAGAGGTGATTTCATAAATGTGACTACATGGAAAAAAATTTCAGGGTAGCTCAGGACTGATGTAACTAGGCTACCCTTCAATAGCAAAATTTCCATTGATTTCAGCAGAACAGATTTAAAACCAGAACTGAGAATTTTTGAAATTCTTTTATTTATGGATTCCACAGCTGGAATTCATTCAATGCTGTTGTATCTATGACTCCACCTTGACTGCACACTTTTCAGTAGATATAAGGAGAAATAAATATAAAACTGGGATCCTTTCATCTTCTCTGACTCAGCATTCTGTTGACTCTTACTGATTGTAATAAAACTCTTTGCCTGAGACAAACAAATAATATCTGGCCCCTCATTTATTCCAAGTACTTTGAAGGAGTCTTATACTGCAAAGAATAAAAAGTATCTCTTCTCTTGCTAACTCCTCAAACATGCCAGGATCTATTGAGTTGCCCATAGTGTCCAAGGTAATTCCATCTGCTTTCCAGCTGTCACTTCAGAAGGGGGCAGGTCTCCTGTATCATATCTGACAGATGACCTCTCAGATTATCTCAGATTTGCAGGACACAGAATAAAGCCCACTCTGTCAAGTATAACGCTACTGGGCTACCATTGGCAGGTTTTACATTATTTTTGCACGGCTTCTGTAGTGGCCAATTACAGCAACATGTAAATCAGTTCAAGTAAATCCTTATCTTTGGAAGCTCTTCTAATGTTTAGCCAAAGAATTCCATACTTACCCTTGCTCCTTGTGCATTCATCTACTTACTTTTAGCATGAATTTGTAAACCACTTTCCTGCTTCCAAACTCTCCATATGATTTATTAAAACTTTAGCCCAACAAATTAATAAAAAATACATGCTAATACCAATTAACACTAATTGAAAAGCAAACACACAAATTTCTCTGATAATTCCAACTTTATTTTTTCTTGGGCCAGACAGGTATTGAAACAGTTCACTGACACACAGTGAAACATATATATATTTGCAAGATATTTTCATATCTTTCATTGCTGAAGTCAATAAATCCTGACTAAATTCCAATGGCTAATTCTGCTTCTTCTCTTTCAATCATCAAAACATAAAATTGAGGGATTTTGGTTGGTATTAAGTGCTAATTCCAACACAAGTTTAAGTTTAGTGTTCTACACCTGTATGTTATATGTGAAGAAAATAACAAAGCAAGAAATGACTTGCATTGCTTGACTAATTTTGGTGGAAAAGAAAGTACAGTACTGCTGTTTCATTTAACAGTTAAATTATCAATTCCAAAATTTCCAGAGATTTCAGGTATAAACAACTTTTTAACATTCTTCCTTAAAAAATTTAATCCAAGTGGAATATATATTTTCTACCGTTTTCATATTTCTCCACCCTACTTTATCATCACTGATTAGATGGAATGGAAATACCCACCAGCTGCAAACAGCATAAAAACCTTGGATGGCAAATACAGCTAATGGACTACTCATTGCCATTTCAAGATCAGTAACTTTAGCGTATAGTACATTGATGGAACTCTAAAGTATGTTTATGCACCCAAATTGTTTAGGCACCCAAACTTTACAAACCGTGACACAAGTCAGAAATGTTTGCACACAGGAATTTCTGAGATAGGTTTTGCTGTTTTAACTCATAATATTTTTTCCATTTCTAACTGCCATTACAATTCTGCAATTAGAAAAGCAATCAAATAATATACTGACAAAAATCTGCAGCTGCCATCATGCTGTTTATGACAGAAATATCTTGCTGTTCATTGAAATACCCATCATCATCAGATGTATTATGGAACCACGTGTAGTCTCGCTGAACAGGAGGCAACTGAAAGATATATGGAGATGATGTAACTTACAGTACTTCTTACTGTAAGTTAGAAGAAATAACACAGTTGTTGTAACACAAAGAGAAGCAACTCATCTAGTGTAATAAGAATTTCTGAATACGTGTTTTCCACCAGAGTATTCTACGCTAAATCCACAAGTGTCTTCTGGGCAGTGCATAACAAAAAACAGGAACTCAGGATGAGTCTTCAATGAAACTTTCGCCCCCAGAACACAAAGATGGGACTGGGGGAGCAGTAGAGATTCACCACTATCAGTGAGGGCAGGATGAGGCTCCTCTCAGTAACAGATATCTGCGATTTCCTCACAAAAATGAAACAGCTAGGTATAAAAATGGTCATCATGGCTAACAAAGTATGACAACACTAGCATACCAGGTTCATGAAGTAACTTGAATTTGATTATATGATCAAATCCCTAATGAAAGCAAAACTTTGATGCTTTTAAAAAATATATTTATAAACTTCAGTAACAGAGAACAGAGAAAGATCAACCAACCATTTGAAACACGGTGAGCCAAGTGGCTGATGCCTCCCACCAGGCACAGATCACCAGGCTTCACCTTACGAACACAGCCCGACTGCAACATTTTCTGTAACACCTACATCTTTTGCTGTTTTACACAAAGATATTTATTTTGTGGACTTCTATACTATGAATAATCACCATGTTATTATGACAACTTTTCCCCACAGCAGACCAAAAAGCAGCACTAAGAGCTATGATTCTTTGACAGGTAAATTATGTCTAAGAAACCAGGACTACTATTGTCATTATGGGATTAGCAACATAAGAGTACAAACACCTCACCCAACTCTTCCTAGATTGCATCAATAGAACTGCTGAGTATGTAGGATTACAGCAAATTTCCCATTCTACCTGTGGTACGAAGAAGGAACAAGAAAAGAACAATGAATATCAACCTCTTTTAAGATACAGGATGTACCTGAACAGTAGTCGTAGTAGTAGTTGTCCTGCTGCCTTGAGAAGTGAAAGGGTTGTGCAGAGAATGAACCCTTCCAAAAATAAAAAAAGAAAGGTAACACACTGGTCATCATCCTCAGCTTCCTCCTTCTGGTTCTGAGAACTGTGTCCTTTAAAAGGCCACATTCTCAGAGATAAGCACCAGAAAGATGAATGTAGGTATAGTCTCTTGTTTTGATGCATTTGCAGCTATTTTAGAGCCCAATTAACTCTTTTGGCAAAGCAAAGATCTTGCTTTGCTTTACTTCTTGCTGGAGAACATCAGTATGGTATTCCTTATGATGCCCTGAAGTGTTCACTAAAGTGAATCACAGATTCTATACATCACTCAAGCTCCAAAAGAACAAATTTCTCATCAACAACCAAGACCCTGAGTTTGGAGTCACTCCAAGTGTGTTTCTTGAAGTCTTGAGGTAAATCAAACAGCCAGGAATGGCAAGGGAAATATGAAAAGATCTCTGCTGCAGATACATTTTGGAACATTACATTGTATCAGAGAAGACAACCTTAGTAAGGCATACCTGAGAGAGTTCCCATTTAAAACTAAAGATCCACTTTTTCTACATGCTATACAAACAGCAGAAACACAATTTCCCGAGATAGAGGGTAAAGGAAACAAAACCAGAAGAAACACAGAAGCAATGATAAAACATCAGCCAGCAATAGAATGCACACCATCATTTCTTAGTAAGAGTTAATTTCCTTATATGTTTGCTTTAGTCTTGAAAGAAAAAAAGGTATGCATTTAATTGAAATCCTCAGCAGCTTTTTCAATATCCCTTTTTATAAATCAAATGCATTTTATTTATAGAGATATATTTGACATTTTGCCTTCCAACTTTTCTTGTTACTACTGTAACTATATTAAAAGCATAGTGAGCAGTACTTACATTGAACTTTTGCCTGTTTCAGTTCTTTAACAATCAGACCTATAATAATCCTTCCTTATTGAAACACTGTAACAATATTTATGCATTTCTTTTATAGAGTTGCTACTGTTGCTTTCTATAACTGCTTTAAAAAGTACTTATATTTGAAAACACAGAAAAGAACAACTAAAGCCTGTCAAACAAATCAAGAGTATTTCTGCTAAAATGCAAACATCTGCAATTTTTTACATTTCCCCCCATATTCTATGATTTCCTATGATCTTGAGCATAATGTTTTAAAATTTTCCATTTATACAACACTCTTACCACCCTACAATTTAAGCTATTGCAAGAACTGCTCACCAGCGTAACGACAAACACAAGTCAGGAGTGACAAATGCTGCATTCATCCATGAACAAATAGTATTTGCTTCTACACTTGCGGGTTTTTTCTGGTTTTTTAATGATGATAAAATTGAAATATATACATATATATATATATATAGTACCTGAACACATGGCATACCACCAAGCTCTTCAGTTTTGCATATTTTCATGGTTGAAGAATAAAGTCCAGAAAATATTAACCACCCACAGAGATCACCTTGACATGCTTTTGCTGCAGAAAATAGAACATTATACAAACTACTGAAGCCTGAAGCATACTCAAAACATCACATCCTATTTGTAAAATGCACAGAAAGAATAATGGGATCAGTAAGAACATTTAAAAAGTAATGTGTTATATTTAGTTTTAAATCTATAAAAATGAGACTTCTCAAAAAGCAGGCATATTTATTTTTAACATGAGCAGATTAAGCTGAATATAACTGTTAAATAAATCCTTCTTAGTTTTACTCATACAATCTCAAAGACATTAAGGAGTAACATTAAGCCATATGCACAAAAAATATGTATGCCTCATATGAAGACCAAACAACAAGCTACTGGAAAACCAATGCCTTTAAATGAAAAACTGGCAATCACACCAGAATTTCCTAAACCCATATTTGAAAGGAATCTAGTACAAAATTTAACATACTTTGAAGGAAAGTAACATCTATCAATCTAAAAATTACAATGTACTTCCAATTATGACTGTTCTTGACTTCAGAGAAATCAGTGTCAAGAGTCAGGATGTACTTTTTCCTCATAGTTTCATGCAAACTGCCACAGAACTTCTGGCAATAAAAATAGGGTCATGTCAATTTTATCTGGCCATGATTTTAAATAATTTTTCAAAGAAATTGCAAAGAAAAATATGACATTATAATTATTAATGGCTCAACAGAACCCTTCCATACTAAATTCTGAGGCCAATACAGAAAATCACACAAATTTATTCTGAATATTAGCATATATACAGAAAGGACAGATAATGTAATACAATTAGAATGAGAACAAATAATACAACAGTGTTTCATAACAAGTTTCATATCCAAAGATCCTTTATTTTTCATTAATTGTGCTCCATTCCATATTGAAAAGGGAAAATATGCATTATTAAAGTGCATGTTCTACTGCATGTTCTACTAAACCTATTGAAACTCTTATTTACTCTTGGGTCCTCAATGAAGAGGGCAACACAAAATAAGGAATTACATTTGTGAAAAAAAAAATTGCCACATATAGTCTCTTAAAGGAAATACTAGACAAGAAGGAAAGCACTACCTATTTTCCTAGCAGGAAATACAATTGCAGCACATAAGCAAGGAAAAGACCCACTAATTCTTGTAGTGAATTCACTGGCAAGACAACAGCCTTTTTTTTTCACTACAGAGAGTATTGAGATACACAAGAACTTGATGAAATTCAGTAATTTTACTTGGGACATTGCAAAAAAATCTACCAGATTCGACTATCTAGAAATGTCAAAAGGACTTCTGATATTCTTACCCCAATATGGTCTTTCTATGCTGGCAAAAAAGAGAGGGAAGGAAAGAACAGGGAGGAGAAAGCTAAGAGAGGAAGAACGGAAGTGACAGGGGAGGAGAGAGACACAAAGATACCTCATCTATTTTAGCTCACATAAATCTCTGCTACAGTCTATGTCTCATAAAAGCTTTAATAAATACAGTAATATGAACACACTTCCTTCAGCTCATTACAAAAAGCCTTCTCATCTGGACACAGGAGAACTCCTTAAGAATTTGGCACTCAAAATGGCACTACTGAAAAGCATTTTGGTTGGACACTTCCTAAACATCAATTCTCTTCCTTCACAGTTTTTGTGCCAGAACAAAGTCCTTTCAATTTTTGAAAGAGCTCGAATTTTCAATGGTTTGGAAAGAATTACAGGTTTCAAGTTATTACCATCAACATTGTCTCTATCTGTCCACATCACCTCTCACAGGGCACCTACTGTTCTGCCTGTACCTAGTGAGTAAAATGAGAAACCTCAAAAACTGCAAGCTACTGTAGTGGAAGAAGAAGAGGACTGACATTGAAGGAATCAACAGAACATTCAGGGAGAAGTCAGATTAATTTTTGGAGGTTACATGATACATTGATACAGGAATTGGTAGAATCTTTAGAGGTTGCTTTGCTCAAAAGCCATTTTGTTTCACCGTATGTTTCACACAACATTTGTTTAGGTATTTTGATGCATCATTAGTATAGGCATCAAAACTCAGGTTTTCCAAATCACTACAGTTTCAAGCAGCAACTTTAATTACATCAGCTTAAAGGTTCCCTTTTTTATCTTTTTTTGCTATATGCTTTATTTCTGGGACTATCACTCTGCACAGGGCTGTGAAAGTCACTAGACTGACCGGTTTTTGCCTTGTCCTTTCACTTCCTCTCTCATTAAGTCACTTACCCCAGTGACTCTTAGATTCCTTTCAAAAACTGAACTCAATTTATTTCTTAACTTTGCAGAATTTCACAATAATCAGATGATTTTTTGGAAAGCAATTTCATCTGTCATTTTCACTGAAAGCAAAATCTACCTTTCAGAATGACAAATGAAACAAAATCATGTAAAAACTTAAGAAATTGCACAAACACATTCTGTCAGTAATATCTACTATTGGTAAAGTTTTCAGTTGGAGAAAAGGGAATAATTCAGAGCAGATCCTTAGAAATTCCAATTATTTTTGTGGGGTTTGGAATGTATCTCATATCTTTCGCAAGGCTTCACTCACCACGTAGATTTCCAAAGTTATGTACTAAGCAAAACAGGTGTATGAACCATTTCATGAAGTAAAATTATATGAGCAATTAGCTGCTGAAGTGTCATCAGTCAGTTACTGAGAGCTCTTTCACGTGCATTGTCACTGCACTCTTAGCAAATCCTCAATGTAGTCATTAGGGAGGAAGAAAATTGAGACTTACCTCAACAGAAGAGGCACACAAAGCATTTAGAAAAAGCTGCACATAAAACGTGGTGCAACATGAGTTCAATTATCTCCTTATTGTACAGTATGAGCATGCAGGATATGAAAATAGAAGGGAAATTGTATAAATACTGAGATACAGTCTGCATAATATAGAGAGCAGTTAGGAAAAGGGCAATAAACCATATTGGAGCACTGTAGTGAAGAAAAAAATACAGAAAGGTGTTGGAGGCAAGGCAGTTGATGGTGCCATGGCCTGGAAAATAGTTCTGCTCGGAGAATTATGCTGGACCTTACACCAAGATCCCTTATTGACATGAAATGAAAAGAATTCTGTTATAATTTTAAAACTTTTTTAAAGAATTCTGGTGCTCACCTAATGTTATTTACCATTTTACATATTTCAATAAAGACAGCTGAACTAAAGTCTTCCATTTACCGTAATTATATATCCACAGTTCATAAACACTAATATTATTTCTCAATATGTCAAAATTTTGATAGCAATTCAAAACTTATGTAAATTATACTAAAAAGTCAGATTCCAGAATCACTCCAGTACTTGCTAGTGCTATTCAAATAGTGGTAATTACATCACACTTGCTTTGGTCCTTACTTTGTAAATGTAATAAGCAGCACAAGTACTATCAAAGGTTAAAATACATAAGACACAAGGGTTCAGTCTCAGCAGGGTATTAGATTTGGTGCCCATTTACACACTAAGAATATTCATGATTATGCAAAAAAAAAATAAAAATAAACCCCCAAAAAAAGGCTAATGTGCCACCAAAACCTGGAAAATTGTTTAGGCTCTCAGTATAGAGAGTCTCTTTTTCCAGTAGCAATTAGATTCACTGTTCAACACTGCCAAGCTAGTGTTCAGAAGAATATTTATGGACATGTGTGCTATCTTTTTTTGGAATCAATACAAAATTTAGGTAAAAATTATGGATTGACATGTTTGAAATACTTCTATTTAAGTAAGACCCAGTATCTGATAAAAATACTAAAATAATGTCTCTGTGTCCTGGGACCTGCGGGATAAAGGTTTATGTCCTGATGTCTTCCAAGCCAGTGAGAATTTCTATAAATTTTATGGAAAATTCCTACCTCAAAACTGTAAATAAAACAAATGTTTTGCTGGCCAAGTTCACCAAAAAAATGCCAGGTGTTCATTCTCAAGCAATAGTCCCAGCATAGCTAAAATAACACTGAAATCACCATATGAAAGCTGTTTTCCAAACCTTTTCAAGATATTCAAAGGACCAGGTACACTCACAAATATTGGCCAGCATGAACTAGAATCATCAGTCAGTTTAAAATGACATCTGACTAGAAGCAGCTCCAGAGGCCTTCGTAATCTTATGCTGAATTCCCTGTCCCTCTCATCTTCAGGCCCCTGAAATGTATCTAGAACCATTTCAGACCAATTTATATCTCCAAATGACATTAAGAAACAGAAGCCTAAGAAAAAGATGTTTCTATAGAGATTGAAGAGATTGACCACAGAACCCTGCAGCTGTCTGAAGTGCTTGCTGAAGGATCCCATCTCTCTCCAGGTACTATTGACAGATTCTAAGTATACCAGACTGCTGGTGTAGATATCCAGAATAAGGCTATAAAATACACTATTTTTTCCTTGTAAATAGACACTTGGTAATGAAAACTACTGAAGTTGTGTTTTCTTTTAAAAAGTTGTGAAGGCAATAAAATATTTCCTTCACATCTCTGCTAATTGAGACTTTTGATCTTTACATTTCTGTCCTGTGGCATCTTTATTAAAAAAAAAAACCAAAGAAACCCAAAAAAAAAACCCCAAACAAAAAAATAAAAAACACACAAAACAAAAACAAAAAAAACCAGAAAATTCTCTTCACATAACAAGCAATGTGTTTACTGCTTCCAGCACAGAAAAGCATCTCCTTATTATTTCTTGATAGTATGAACTTCTGTTTTATTCTCTGCTACGCCATCACAACCATCATCAGCAATGCTGCTCATAGGTGCACCCCAGAACTGCACGTGGTATAGCACAGCAAATTTTATTCTAGTGAAGACTCTATCAATGCCACTTTTAGAAGACAGACTTTCCAACAAGTGGCAAAGGCAGGGCAGAAGAAGAGATGCAAAACCAGAATTTACACTGTCTGCATCTGTGTACAGCATGGCCAGCAATCACAAACACCCAGCTTCCTAACCTGATTGCTGATTTTATTTAGCAGCCCTGCATCAACACGCTGTTGCAATATTCTCTGTTAGTATATGTCCTACTTGTCAAACACCCCAATAAAGGCAGAAATATTAAAAATACAGCTCTTCCACAGATAACTCAGCAAATTAAACAGATGTTCTGGTATTTAGCATCAAACCAGTTAAAATGTGTTTTTCATTTGCATTAAAAGCTCCTATCTGGTACAAAACAAAATGTGTTTCAGCAGTAATGCTTCATCAGCTTAACTTAAAACAGTATCTGACTGGAAATGCCTCCTGTAAAATTTTGGGTTAAATCTCCAGTCTTAATCTTTACATACCTGCAACACATCCTGACAAAGTTGGTTCAATTAATCAGGACATGACATACTATTAGGCTCTAACCAAACACATTAAAAACACAAGATGTCAGCTTTTCAAATAGTATCTGGTGAAGAACAAAATAAAATATTTACAGCTTTACACAACTCTTCAAAAATGTCTGCTTTCCCCAACACATTAATCACTTCTGATCACTCTCAGGATAACTTCATCGTGGCACACTGCACGCTCTGAGATCTAACTTTATGTCTGAATAGCAATTTGTCTGATAGTCTTCTAAGAGTATGGAGATTTTTAAACCAGTTTTAAATACACAACATACATGTGTGCTTAAGTATCTTAGATTGGGGATTTTCTTTAAATCCAAGCTATTTAATTTAAAATTATTATATAGAGAACATATATAGCTACAAATAGCTGTAGAAAAGATAGTGCAATAATCTATAAAAACTTCACATTGAATTGCAAGTATTCAAATTTACTTTTGAAGCTTTACAGGAAAACAAGATTTGCAAAGAGGTAGCCCACAAAATACACATGGGGGTAGTAGGGCCTACTGTCAAGAGAGCTGCTCTTCTTAGGAGTAAAGGAGTACAGGTTCTATGGCAAAATTATGTGTCACTATTTTAAGAGATCTTGAAGACAGATCAAATCAGAGATCTGTGGAATATGGCAAAAAAAGACACTGCAAGAATTTAAAAAATTAACAAAAAAAATGTAGTTGAGTTTACCGACCACAGAAAAACAGACAATGGAAAACTGACTGATTGATGGCACAGATCATTTCTCATCCAAATAACAGTATTCTTCAAATAGAATAAAGAAAAGTGAGGATGGAAAAGTCAGTATGGCTTTTTTGATGGGGAAAACAGAGCTAAAGAGAAAGACTAATGACGTAAAAGTATTTCCAAGAGTATCAATACATAGAGGAAAAACTAACAACTAAAAACATTTTAAAAAAGAAAAAAAATTAAAAATTAAGACTAAACAGACTATTTGTGTGATACTTATTCTGACGTATTATTAGGAGGTCATATTCTAAGACTTGAAAAACAGAATAAAATAGATAATGGTAGGTAATTACACCCTAATATTATAGATGATAGAGTTACAAGCCACTATATGATTCTATGATTTCCAGAAAAAATACTGTGCAAAAAAGAAATCTTATAAAACCATCTACACTGTGGGCATGCATCCACATCAAATGATACTCCCACCTGAAAACACTGGTGTCATGTTTGGTCTTAGCTGCTTGTAGGTAATCAGACAATATTTGTGGAAGAGCAATCAAAAGTTTTCCAATGCAGAACAGTTTCTCCCTGCCTGATGCCTTTTTCAGGATTAAATCTTGCCTGGCCCTGTAACACCTCCCCTGTTAACCTAAGCTTTAAAGCTATTTCTCCATAAACCTTCAAACCCAGAAGGTGCTAACTCATCTGCCCGTATATTCACCTTTAACTACACCTATATGGCAGTCAGAGACTGTCGCACACTCCACTTATCACTGCCCTTAATCTGATCTCCTTTTTAACCACATAAAGTTTCAACCTACTTTTTTTTAGCTATCAGTAGCCAATTCACACAGTATCAAGACTGACAGGAGTCATAGATGACTTATTTCATGACTCTGAAAGAGTGTGACTTCCTGATGGCATCCTATTTTTCCAGGCAAGAGTCTTAGTATTCCACATGGAAATTGGCACACAAGTCAGCCACTGCCTCATACTGAGTCTCCACATAATTGCATAATAAACAAAGTTGAACTGATCCTTCAAGACAATATATTTCTAGAAATATAGGAAAGATTTTAGGAAGGGCAAGTATAACACTACAATAAAAAAAAAAACAGGGAAGAAATGAACAGAGGAGCAAGGGAACATAGGTACTCAAGGCAGGTAAGCATTTCACAGGTATTTTGGCTGGATAGCAACTTCAAGCAATATAGTTTTATAAGTGTTTATTAAAAAAAGAAAGGAAAGAAAAAAGCTTTAGGAAAATAAATGCAGTAGGGACTTTGAATGAGGAAAATCAGAATGCTGCTTGGGGTCTTTGCTTCAAGTACAAAGGGTCTTTTTTATTTTCTGTATGAAAAGCAGAAAAGAAAAGAAATAGAAATAAATAAATAAAACCTTCTAGTTTCAAGCACACAAACAAATATCTCTCAAACACACAATTTCAGAAGGGACTGAACTTCAGTCTACAGTTATTAATCCTGCAATGTCACTGTGAGAGTGTATCACAGCTGTTTTACTTAGCTCCCCGTATATTCATTGTTACAAAAACAGCTCAGAAGGTTTTCTCATTGCCGAGCATGTCTATAACACTGTATTTTATGACAAAATCTTCTAAAGATGCCAGTTGATACTTTTTTAATTGTTTAATTGTTTAATATGTTTTGAGTAGGGAATTTCCAATCTTTTTCATATAAACATTCAAAACTATTTACTATTTCAAGACTCTTGGCTGGAATTTCTTTTTTTAATCAATATGCTTCTTACAACAATAATGACTAAAGGCATATTTCATCTTTCTGGACGAAGTTAGCATAAGAGACTAACAAGTAATGACTGCAGCAATGACTTTGCTAGTGTGCAGGTAAAAATTAATACAAAAATATAAATTCATCAAAAATAATACTTAAAAAAAGAACAAGATAGACAAAAGTGGTAATTTCTAAAGATAAGACTGAAAAAATTCCAGAAATTATTAAAAAATTCAGTTAAGACAAACATCTATGACATCTTCATTGACATGACTGAGAGTGCAAGGTAATGAAATTGTATATACTTAGTGTTTAAAACTTAAGCAATTTAACAAAAGTTCCTTCCAATATACGTTCATATACATAAAATGGAGGCCTGGGACACTCAGCTTCCTAATTCTTCAGAGGAAGTTTATTGCTTTGAAGAATGTTGCAAGGGCACAGCAGCACAGCCACCAACTGACTAAGGCAAAAAAAGGAAGAACTGCCAGTACTGAAATCCAAGAGCACCCAGCTGGTCGATTTTAAGCTACATGGATGAGGAAGAACATTTCCTGAGCTTCAAAAGGCGTACTGCATGCCACTGAAACAAAACATGGATTTGTCAAGAGGGGGGATATTTTATAAAATGTACCTAAATCTGTAATTTTTAGAGGACACATGAGGGAAGCACACTTTCCAGATACAGAAAAACACATTTAATAACCATTTTGACAAAATACTTTAAAACTATTATCAAACAATAATAATATGTTATTGCCACATATTGCCTTGTAACAAAAATAACTGAGAACCAGATGGGCAAACACATGATAGAATTCTCAACATTTAACCTCTGACCACAGTCAAATTTAGAATCAGCAAATGTCCAAAAGCTCTTCTCAGTTCATGAACATGTGACAACCTCCATGAAATAAGCAGATTGTATTTCCATTTGTACCAGACAGATGTTAGCAATAGGCAATGTACTAGTTACACAGAAGCATCTTGACCCTAAATGTATCCAAATGCATTCATTTAGATTACGTGCTTACACACTACACAACACAGAAGGGCAAAACCAGCCTGATGCTGCCCTGTAATTGTCCCAAGCATTGCCCTGCATTTCCTTCATGCTAGTGGGTCCTTTTGCACCTCTGCCTCCAGCCCTTTGTCCTCTCCCTTCCACTTTAGCCCACACCTGCATTACCTCCCTGGCTCCAGACAGTTCAAAAGGGCAAAAACTAGTGTCCCAATGTCCACAAACCCTGCAGATGTCTCTGTCTTCCCAGAAAAATGATGGAGCAGCATAGGAGAGCCATGAGCTGCAAGGGCTAGGTCTTCACCGGGTGCACAGTACAGCATTTTGTGCTGAGAAACACGATCCAACAAAGTGCGGGATAGAAGTCAAGTCTGGACAGATTCTGGACCTCAGAAACACCAACTCAGTTGAGGAGAAGATGGAAGTTTTAGGAGAGGAGAGGATGTTCGACTCAAACACAGTACCAAAAGTCTTCTGTATCACAAAACCCTATACTATAATCTTATAAAAAACGTAGTGCCATCATCTATCACTGCTGGATTCAATACAATCAGCATGATACAGTTACCCATCAGCTGGGGACCTAATGAGAGACAGATTCTCCCTTTTTGTAGAATAATTCTCTAGACAACATACAGAAAACAGTGCCAATTATTATGGTAATAGGATGACAGGAAAGTCGAAAGTGTTGCATGGCAGCAGAGTAACACTAAAGAGAAGGCAGCTCTCCCACTCTTCAAAATTCTTCAAAAGCAGAGACCAAGTTATAGTCAGTTTAAAAAATTTGGAGAAGGAGAATTGCCTATGACACACACCAGCTGAACAAAACTCTACAAAGTTAAAAAGCCTGTGTTTTGAAAATATTCAGAATTATTCTGAGAAGGTAAAGGAACCATTTAAGTACTTCTATCTAACCTAAGGACAGGAAAGTGCAGTAAAAGTAGATATAAGCATCGATAGACGCATGCTCTTGGACAGCATTATGTGTTTTAAGGACAAAGAAATCTTCTGAGTATGCCTTTTCTGCAGCATCTCCCAGATGGTTGAAAAAAATGCAAAGTATCATCATACAAATAACAGAATAATCTATAATTACTAGGAAGCTTCAGCCTTAAAAGAGATGCCTCAAACTACCTGATAATGGTTAATTATTTTGTCTTTTAACTTAACACCTGACTGGAAATCCTTGTGCATATTTGCAGTAAGCAAACAAAGAATATAAATTCCTATGATAAGAATATGTACAAATGTGTGAACAATATTACTAAAATAAAAATAAGTGAAGTTGAGAATTCCATGTTGGAAGCATATAACATGTCTGAAAAGTCGGAAATATAATTCTGTTTATAACCATGGGTAGTTTTGTTACTTCTCACACTTAGGACAGGATGCAGTATTTTCAAAAGCTGCATTAAATCCATACTATTTTTATTTTTATTTTACTGATTTTGCAAATCTTTGTTTATTGCTGGAGAGAATACTGAATATCACAGTCCTCAGGACTCGTCTTTGTTACACCTCTGTAGTTTCACTCCAACTGTGCTAGAAATTATTTTCAGCTGGCCCAGAGGCATTGTCGAATGCTCTGTGCTGCCACGGGCAAGACCAATATTTGATAGCTAACTTAGGATTCCTGCTGCCTGAACTGGTAGAGAACAAGCATGTGGTAGAAGTGATGAGCTTGCTCTCCTGAGGGTAGGGTGCCAGCTGCACTATAAAAGAGAGATAGTGTGGAATTAATAGTGGCCTCACAGGCAGGCTGTATATTTTACCTTTCAACAGAAAAATTCATGCCTTAATGGAAGCTAGAATGGAAGAATGAGGACTCAGAATGCAGAAAAGGCAACCACTAGCTTGCAAAATGAATTATTTTCAGTTCTCTGGACTTCGGCCTCACTGTTGCAGGATGCTTTTCAGATGCTTTAAAGGATACTTTGTGCCTAAATAAATGCATTATCTAACGACAAACCACTACAGTATGGCTACAGAAAAATAAAGAATAGAAGCAAATTCTGTTTGTGGAAACTCTGGATTGATGTATGCGAGAAGGCAGAAGAGGGCTTATAAAAAGGATGCATAAGCAAGTGCAGCACAGGCTTTCTTGATGAGCTCATGAGGTTCTCTCATGGGTACACAGCCATAGAAAACAAAATATAGCTGTGGGAGAAACTGTCTTCAAACACACAGACAAGTCTCAAAGTAGAAGGAAGCACCTACAAGTGCAAGTGGAACAAACAGGCATGACATAATACTTGATTACACATAAAAACACACACAAAAGACTAAATTTCCTAAGATTTTGGACCTAACAAACAAACTTTCTCAAAAATAATCTATGTAGTACTTATACCTCATTTGGTTCCACCGACATTTTCCACCCCCTCTCAATCTATTGCTGGACTGCTCAGCACATTTAGAAAGCACACATGAAAAGCTTAAGTGAGTATCTTAAATTTGAGGCAAGAGGCCTTGAGAATATAAAACAGGAAAGCATATAGAAACACAAGCAGACTAAAAGAAGGAATTCTGTGACTACAATTTGCTTTAAGGGAGACAACGTTTGATTTGCAAATGAACAAAAAAAAAGAAATAACAAAACTGTGAAAGTTAGGACAGAGGCAAGAAGGTCTGAATAAGAATTGTACCAGAAGGATCAAAGTAAAAAATGGATCTGAACAATATCAAAAATAAAAAGATGTAGGATCTGATCCCGGTCAGGATGCATGAAGCATGAGGAAAGTAAGAGTAAAAAATAACCCTGAGTCACTGAATCTGAGTGACAAGAAGGAAAATGTTCTTGTCATTTGTGATAGAAAAGGAGAGAAGTGGATAGAATTCTGTTTTGGAATGATAAGATAATTAAAAGACATAATGTTAGAGATCCAGCCTGGGACACAAGACTAGATGGAAGGAGCAATAACATTGGTGGAAAGATAGATTTACAAATCATTGCTATAACCACGACAATAAAGGCAGTGCAAGATTGTTTCTGCTCCTTCTGTTTTTATTTTGTTTTATGATGAAATTTGCATAAAGCAGAATCTGCATGTTGGAGTTTGGAGTTGTCCCACTTACTACTCAACTGAATTATTGACTCTGGATTCACTGCCATAACCAGAGGATAATACAGGTAATATTGCTGGGGGTGATTTCTTAAGCCATGAATGTCTCCCAAAGCCTCCTTTTATATCATCTGCCTTTGGGACCAAATGATAGGAAAAGATTTTCTGCTACTCACAGTGTACAGGCTCCTCAATGTTATCACCCTTCCAGACCAGTTCAGGGGAATTAGTTTCAGTCTTGTCTCATGAATCACATTCTTGCACAATGTGATTGATTCATCATACACTAAAATATGGAAATTATCCCAGGAGGTATCACCCTGGATGGCACTTGGTTTATTAAAGTGCTCAGTACCTAAGGATTCACAGTAGGTTGATGAAGTATGTCACTGGGCTATTTTTGTTAGTTCTCATGGAGGAACTTCTAATTGAGAAGCCAGGCTGACACTCAAAAGGTTTAAGACATACCATGCACAGAAGAAATTTAAGACACACCATGCACAGAAGAACGTTCGGTAAGTGTTCTTTCACGGTGGGTAAGAACACTTCATGATTACTAGCTCAGCACCATGAGGCCAAAAATGGACTGCAGAAAGTCCCATAGTTCACTTGGGCCATTCCAGAATGGAATCAGTAGCCTTTGCCAGGGAGTTCTTAAAGGTTTACAGTTTTGGAGGGCTCACAGTCTCACCAGAGCATCTATTCCAATGTTTTGCTATCGTCCCACTCCAAAGTATATCCAATGTCTAACCTTAATCTATTTCACTGTAATTTAGATCCACCATTTCTGCTTTTAGCCACCTGGAGTAAGGTGGAAAACATTGAAGCAGCTTTCTAATGTATTTAAAGATTTAGCTTGCCTCTCTCATTCTCCTCTTCTTTAAGCTATCATTTTTTCTAATCTTTTTATAATTGCCATTGCTTTTATACAGACTCTCATCTATATAGTTCATCCCCATCTTTTCTGAAGTGCCCAGAACTGAATACATTAAATCTGAGCAGCATTGAAAGAAAGTTTCATTTATCTTCTACACCATACTTAATTTTCCAATGTTTGCACTTTTAAAATTGCAGGATATCAGTTTTGCATCTTTGGTTGGGAACACCTACAATCCTAAAACCTTTTCCTAAGGAGCTGCTGTCCAAATAATTATTCCCTACTCTGTATTTCTTCAGTGGATCAGTCTTTTTTTGGACCCCTGTTTCACTCCTTCAAGGCTACAGTGAGGTGGCACTAACAGGATGCTGTCTTATGTCTGTCTTGTTGGCAAGTTGAGTGAAGCCAGTGATCATTACTAAATCCATTCTCTACTGGTTACAACACATGTTATTTGTCATATTTACAGCATGTTGAAGGTATTAAAAATTGGAAGCTCCTCCCATCTGAACAATCTCTGATGCAGACAAATATATTCTATAGAGATTATTTTTTGAAAAAAAAGAAAGTAGGATGCTGGGTAATCCAAGTTTATCCAGGTGTGCTGAAGAGAGAAAGACCTGCGAGCCACACTATCAACAGAAATATCTGGTAACTGCTTTCCATTCTCCTCTGCCTCTACAATGCTTTTACGAACAAACAACTTCAGACAAACTGTTCTCGGTCATTCAGTATAAGTTTGAAGTAAGGTCAGTCAGTTTCACATAGTTTCATATGCCATACTTAGCATAAACTTCTCAAAAAGTGCTCTAGAGGGACTATTTTCAATATTCAAATTGCTGTACAGCTGCAGCATTCATGCCTTCGAGAAGATGTGACAGAACTTCCATTATTATAATAATATGTGATAGTTCCTCTTACATTTTGCTTAGATTTTCATTATTCCAGTTTTAAAGACCATTATTAAAGTGTATTTATTCTTCACTTATTTTTAATCATAATATTCAATTGAAGTTCGGGTCAAAATAAATAACCTGGCCCAAGGGCCTAATTTGCAGTTAGGTCCTATTTAAGAGTTTGCTGATAAGCTCACGAAGAAATAATTAGAACACTTAAAGTGACAAATTAAAGCCCATGCAATTAGCAAAAACCCTCATGATTACTTAATATTTTCTAAGTGGTTTTGAAAAAGCAATGACAGAATTTCATGCTACAAGATAAAAATGCTAGTCATGCGGAGAAGCGAATTACATGTGTTTACCATATTGAAGAGTGTGAGGAAAAAATCAAATGCAGTAAAAGGATATTAATAAATTAACAGTAGAGAGTACTACCAAAGTAAAATATTCACCCAGTCACTTAGTTCTGTCATGGTGGTCTGTAAGTTCTGAATTTATGCTGTCAATGCCTAGCCAAAATATCTCAATTTCTGTGTTTAAAAATAGTGTATGATCATTTGAACCAATTTATATTATAGCGTCTGATCAAAGAAACACATTTTAAAAACTAGTTTTCATAGAGAATTCTGAGTAATTTTTTTCTGTAGAACAGAATAAAACTACAAGGGATCCAGGCAAAGTTTGGCCTTTGTTCCAAAGATAAGCATGTCTCAAAATTCTCTGAATTTTTTTTTCATTTTTCTAACACAATATCATTCTTTATTCTTTGCTGTTTTCAGAATACCTTAGAGCACAGTGAGAAATACTGCAGGTATTAAAGTTGCATACTACATGCTCACAAACATGTACACCTACATTTACATATATAAGATTCTACTGAAAGAACTCAAATCACCAATAAACCTACAATTTTTAGCCATCCCTTGGTTTTCTTTCCATTAAAAGTAGTTTCAGAATGGGAAATTAAATTCTCTAAGAGTTAGTTCTACAGTGCTGCTTGGAGGGAAAAAAAAAAACCTGTTGTACTTGAAATCTGTGAAAAGATTTCACATCAACCTCCAGGTCTGGAAACAAGAATAAACTCATTAAATCCGAATAGACTATTGCTCAACTGAGAAACAACTCACTTCAGAAAAAGATATATCTGTTCAGTTGATTAGAGACAGGAACCATTTTCTCTTTCTCACCAATAATCAATACTAATAAATCACTTGAGTAATGTCAGCACATGAAAATTCACTAAAAGATTAGCAGCAGCAAACAAATTGGCACTTTATGCAGTATTATTTATACGGAGACTGTGAAACGAAGTGCAAGTTCTGTGCCTCTATGGAAAAATACCAAAAAGTTTCCAAAACCTAAGATCTTCCATCATAAATGCCTGGCATGTTTATAGTGCAAATTTATATAAAAGACTATCCTTCCTCAACATCTTACAGTATGAAATGTAGTGTCCAGTTTCATATGTGGACGACAGGTTTCAGACGTATTTTGATTCAGCAAGCAGTGTACTTTTTACTCAAGCACAGACAGTACTAGATAAAAATGTATAAACAGGGACATTTCCTAACAAAGAGCAGAGCATACTCCTTTCCTCAATGCTCCATTCTCCTTGCTCTTCTCCCTCCATATCTGACTCTGGACCTGACAGGAACCATTTCTACCTCTATCCATAGGCACAAAAGGTCAGCATTTGTTTAAACGTGACCATTCAGTCCCTGTTCTAATCTGCTATTGCAATCCATTCTCTTAACACCTAGGAAAGGTCTTTTTCACTTAGGATAGAATACAACACAGGAAAATCATCTTCAGGAAAACTTCTGATGCACAACTCAAAAGAAGATAAATAGATGCTGAGGATTTTGAAGACTTTCTCTTTTGTGCAGTGAAGTTTTTATGGTGATTTGCTTCTGTTAATTGGGCTACAAATGTGAAATAAGCAGTGCTGACTATTGGCTCTGTCAGGCTGGTTGAACCAACGCTCAAAAGAAAAGAGGTGCAGCCCCCATTTGCACACAGCTCGGGGCAGACACCTCTGTGTGCTCACACTTTCAGTGCTGTGGAATGGCAGGTTCTTCAAGTGTCTGAATGTTAGCGATGGAGAATGTCTCAATCTGCTAGCTAGTACATATCACCAGGCAGTATTGACTCCTTTTTAAATCATTTTCAACTGAAATTTTCCTCATAAAAACCTTTTGCTTACAGTCACCACAATTCCTCTTTTCTTAAAAATATCAGCAATAACACGTTTAGGGAAAACAAAAGCATGCTTTGTTGTGCTTAGTGAGCATAATATTATATAAAGATTTTCACTCTTTCTCAAATTATTTTAGGTGAGTTGACCATTCTCAAGATAAAAAATTATGGGTAAAAGGTCAGCAAGAAACACTCCATTCCTCTAAAATAAATTTTCATTATTTTACATTGAAGAAAAAGCAACAACTGCAGTGTCTGTCACAACGTCTTTGCAGATTCTGTAGCATTCTCAACAACTGGAAAAATTATTGTGTCAGTCACAACCCAGACAGGAAAAGCACCCAAAAGTGATCAAAAAACTTCAAGAACTTTCATGGGTAGACCTTCATTATCTCTGTTTCCTTTTTCATTATTTCACGCAATGTTTTAAAAACAGCTAGGATAACACAGTCTCAGGGATGCAAATACTTTCATATCAAAACCAGTCGCCCTTGGTTCAATGCACCTGCTAGTGAATTTAAGTCAAATGTCATTTAGCCTGGATGACAGCCTTATGTCCAAGGACACAGGCACCACAGCCAGGCAGACACTCACTGCAGGTCTCTGCTGTGGTGGCTGGAAGCAGAACCCCGTGCACACAGACACGGCACCACAACACCCAACAGCTCTGCTGCTCTGGCAGCACTTTACAGGGGTCAGAAACACACCCCATTGTCAGATGAAGATGTCCTACAGGTAGTGCAGTGATGAGGAAAAGCACAGAGGCTCTTATGCCAGTCCCAGCAGCCAACTATCCCACCATGGGCGTCTGAATGTTACTTTCAGTGCAAGAGTATTTAAAGTTTAACATTTCCAAAAACATTTCCATTTTGACTGGCTTTTTATTTGAAACTCACGATCTTCTTTTTGGAATACTTTATTTTACTTTATTACTTTATTGGCGATATTTATTAAAGATAGAGAAAACTCCCAAATACACTCGCATAAACCTTTCTATGACACAGAGCTGGTTTCTTGTTCACAGTGGCTTTTACCAGCTTCTGGTAAAATCCAAATTTCTTTCACAACAATATTTAAATTCATTTCCACTGCCCACGTACTCACAGATCTACAGAGTGGCTCATAGGCACACAAATTTAGGACCCTGAAGATAAATAGATACAGTAGTTAAACCTTCTCTTTGGCAAATTTTTCCTGTTCAATATGATAATTTTATTTAGAAATTTATATCATCCTGACAATGCCACCTGCATGTACTAACATATACATAAACTTGCATAGCAGAATATTGCAAAAGTATATTTAAAGTGCAATGTAGTATATGCTGCAGTACTTAATTTCCCCAGATTCTCATAATGTCTCTGCATAAAGGCTTCATTCTCCAGTCATGTTACAGGTAATTCAGAGTAAATTAAAAATTAAAAATTTTTAAAAAATTGTAACAGACCTAGGGAAGACTATTGTTATGTACATCAAATGAAAAGTCTCCGTCTTCAAAATCCATAAGTTATTAAGTAACAACTAACTAACTACAGAGTAAATAACTTCATTACATATTTACTGGTTACTCTGAAGTATATCTGCATTGGTCTTTTAATTGGATTGAAATTACTGCTTGTATTGAACTATTAAATCATTATTTTCTCGAATGCAATCAACTTTAAAAAAAGTCTGTAGAAGACAACAGAGAGATCTGCTATTTACCAAATAATGCATTCAAAAATTCCAGATTCAAAGATGCATTGTAAAGTACAAGACAGAGCTTGTGAAGACTTCTATGCAAGAAAGGCATCTGTCAGGATGAAGAAAGTCAAAAAAAACAAAAACAAAACCAACAAAACATCTAGAAGTATATTACCATGAAATATAGAAATGATAATTGCTTTTGGTTTGAAACACAGGATGTGGTATCAGGGAAAAAAAACACTCAGGTAAAAATGTTTCAATGCCCATTAAAAAGTAAATAGGGTTTTTCTTTTCAGTAAACAGAGAAATGTTTCATCTTTTCCTTGAACATTCCTGCTTTCTATGTTTATTTGTTTCTAGTTCCACTAGCATTTGTATCCATTTTTCCTTGTGTGGTGGCATACTAAAGAACAACTTTAGAAAAATTGTAAAAGGACAAAAAAAACAGAAAGAAAGAAAAATCTATGAAAGAACACAATGTTAAGAAGCAGTAATGTTTAAAAGAGAATCAAAGGAGAGCAGAGGAAAGGAGAAGAGAGCAGCTAAAAAGACTGAAAAAAGATAAAGGGCAAAGGATTTAAAAATTAAACAGAAGGAAAAAGATTAAAGAAAGAATGGCAAAAGGCAATGCAAAAGGATTTAAGAAGCCAGCATAAAGAAAAGACATTCAGTTACGAGAAAGGAATAGCAACTACTAGAGGAAAAATACTTGAATATAATGAATCAAAAAAATGGAAAGAAGTTAGAAATTAATTTTAAGAAGACAGAAAGTTAGAAAACTTTTTTTCTCTCCATGAAATAAATAAACAAGATGCAGGGAAATTTTAAAAGCCTGTTTCGATTACACACAATATCGGCCAACAATTTTCCGGGTTTAGTAATTTTAATTATATGAAAATAAATACACAGCTATGCGATGCCAAGTATTGCCTAAGCAGGTGTTTATGCATCATGTGCAAAGCTGAGAATAAAATGCATTCCTATTTAAAATAACAAATCCTTTTCTTTTTATTAGTAATTGTATTAAAATTCAAAGAATTTGCCTGTCTATATAGGGTTTTAACATCATTATGAAGATCATTAATATTTTCTGAAGGGTTAATAAAAGCTTGCAGCTGCTTATTTTGCAGCCAGAAGCAGTGTATTGCAGGCAGTCAAAGACAAAACTAGAGCAACCAACAGATTGACCGGACTTCACAAAAAACAAATAATTTATTATTAATGTTGTTATCTCATTAAAAACTTCTAATAAATGTGCTCTTGCTATAATGAAAATATTTTTTGTCGGTAAAAAATGACAGGATACAGGCAAAATGGAAGAAATGTAATTTGGAATATACAAAGCACAAGGAGTTTAAGAGTAGTACTCTTTTTTGAACATTATATATTAGATACACTCTAATTCTTTTTACTATTATTATTATTTCAATCATCTAACCTAAGGGATTAATAGCTATTCATTTCAATATTTACTCCATGTAACTCATTTTTTCTCTAATATCTCAAAGCCAGAAAAAGTTTTGTCATACACAGCCTGCATTTAAAGGTACTGATTTTATTCCACTCATTCCTGTTTTATTCTTTTGGCTATCTCCCACTCCCTGGTTTCTTAGAAAAAATAAACAGATTTTCAAACTATAGCTCTCCATACTATTTATCATTTCATATACCATTTACCTCTATACTATTTAACGTTTTATATACCACTTACCTCTTTTTTTATCTGCACATAATACTAATCTCTTTAATCTTTACCCATAGGAAATAATTTCCATACCCCCAATCATTTTCAGTGGCCTTTGCTGGACCTTTTCTCTTCCTGCAGTATTTTTGAGGAGATGAAGTAACCTGCCTACAAAACCTACTCAAACTGAAGGTATAACATCACTTCATTTAAATGTGTTCTAATGCTCATGGGAATATTCTCCAAAACATCTGCATTTTTTTAATGTTTTTTCTTTTGTATTCTTCTCTTTTTTTGTTTTTGGACATTACAATATACATTGAACAAACATTTTTCGTGAACAGAACAAAAAAACACCTACGTGTCATTACTCAGTAGGAAAAATTTTAATGCACAGAAGCAGCCCAAGCTCCCTCTCAGCATGAGTTGCCATTTTGCACCACTCATTGTTACTGGCCTACTGTGCTGAAAACTGATCATTAATGCAACTTTTTGTTTATGCATTCCACAGGACTCTGTAAACCAGGCAGGTAATACAACCTCTTCCACTAATGACAAAATTTCCTTTTCAAATCTGAAGATCTAAGATCAATCAGTTGTCCTTGTTTTTACTGAATTGATGCAATCTGAAAGGCTGGATGAGCACAGTAATTATTTACGCAAAACACACTGGATTTCCTCAGCCATATTTTTCAATCCCTGTAATTTGTAAGAATGAATGATACTTTTAAAAAAATTATTACTAAAATAAGGCTTAAATTTGTTTATTCAATGCAATAATTTCCAGTTTTGCTCATTTCTCTCTTATAATTTAAAGACTTATTTTGACGTTGTATACATAGCCTTGCTCAGTTTTTTCCACTGTTATGAAAATGAGGAAACCATTCCACATTATCAATTAAAATAATTTCTAAAAAACTCCAAAAATAACAACCACAATAAAAATCCTCCAGCTGAAAATTACACCTATTAACATCTGTGCGACCAGAGACTCCCCTAAATGTTTTTCACTCTAAAACTTACATCCCCATTTATTCTCCTTAGACAGAAACCTTTGCAAACCAGGACATTTCAATTTGGTTGACAACTTGTCCACAAATAGTAACTTAAGAGCTTAAAACTACAGCCACAATAGAAAGAAAAGTGCTGTAAAATGTGCAATATAATCACATGAACCCATGAGAAAACAGAGATGTCCCACACCGTGCAATCAACAGTCCAGTGTAGAATGTTGTTTGCACACATCCAGTAATTCTGGGCTGCACTGTCCTGGGAGATTTTTTTTTTTTTTACAAGCCTAATGAACAAGTGTTTTTCATTTCAGGTGACTGGGGAGATTAATTCAACTATGGCACATGAATGACTTCATCAGCTATACAGAAATTAATTCTCATTCTTCACATAGCTGATCTTGCATGCTCCATTACTTGGACCCCAAAATAAAACAAAGCCCAGGAAGAGATGTGCTTACAGTGAAACAATATGTGAAGGGCATTCCTGACAGCACTCTTTCTGGAGAAGTGACTCTAGCTTTAAGAGCAGTGTAACTTTATACTTTGTATAAATATAAATCTATCCAACATCCTTTGGATGGATTGCCCTGGATCAGGGAGCCAGCATGCAAAGTCAGTGCAACAAGCAGAAAGTTTTTCAGGAATTTAATTCAGTGTGCTTTTGTCAACTAATACAGCAAATAAGCTAAATAAAGCATTGATACACACACCAAACCATTTTCGTGGATTACTTATACTAGGACTGTGCACTTAAAACTGATACAGGATAGGAAATTAGTTTTTCATTCAGATCTAGCCAGGCCACTGGTATGAGCATCTTACCAATTAGCCTTCCAATTACAGATATATACCATTCTGGCTTTAAATTTCTGAAGTGTTCTCAATGAATACATTTTCCGTATATGTGAATCCAAACTTATATTTTATTAGCATGCAAAATCACAATGTTGCAATATCACAATACTGTCACTTTTGAAAACAAGTAAGCCAGAAATAAAGTTTTTTCTTGTGTTTTTGCAGTTCTTTTTCTAAAAATTTACAACTTCAATATACAGCATTTACTGAATGACTTTACAGATACCGTTAAATGAAAACTTTTACATTAATTAAAAGCAATGAAAGATGCATCAAAGAGATGCTGAACACAATAAAATGTAAAATGTCACAAAACAAAATTGGTCAAAATTTAGAGAGGGTACCCAAGATGAGTATTAATAGAAACACGTGATTTGGAGTCTTATTTTTAAAACACCCCAACTGCAGCTGAGAAAAAGGAATGCAGCAAAATATATGTGATAGCTCTGTAAGAAGGAAACTCAGAGTAGCTGTGCTCTCAGAAGTGCTGAGTTTAGATGTAAAGGGAAGAAAGAGTAACTGCTGCAGCAGGTACAGCCCAGGACAGCTTCTGTGAATGTAAGCTCTGCACAAAACAAACTGAGGAGGAATGAGATGTGGAGGGAAAATGAGAGAAAGTGGAAATATGAAATTAGAAAGCAAGCAAATATGCACAATGGGACAGCTTCAAAGTTCAGAGGCACCACATGGCAACATGACTGTCTTTAGCAAGTCCAGACAGATAGTCCTGTGATTTATTTTATATTACATATTTCTAAGATTTTGTGTACCTAAGATACAGATAGCAAAATAAATTTATTTTCTAAATGGAAAGACTGCATCCTACAGAAGCTACATACAAGATATAGCCTAATTTCTTAAAGCTAAAATGAGTATTTTAAGGATTTTAACTATTAAAAAACTAACTGAAGTGGCACCAATTAAGTGATCTTGAAGAGCTATGCAGTTTCAGGTGAGGCACATGGGTAGCAAGCCTGAGGAGGCACCAAGCCTGAGGAGGTTCACCCTACCCAAGTTCCATCTGGTCATGGACTTCAGCTCACAGCACTGCACTTTCTAAGGAGGAAGGAGAGAGAGAGAGAGATTTCAACAATACAAACCATGCAACCAGCACAAATGATGGGACAAAAACTATCTATGCTTCAGAGCAAGGCTTCTTAGCTTCAAAATTGTCTCTGTACATGACAGAAAACAGAAGGACTTTGGAGCTTTGAAGATACGCAACAATCTGCAGCCAAAACTAATAAACCCTTAGCAATAGCAAAGAAATTTGAGAAAGACCATGGAATACTTCACCAAAAATCCTATTAAGGCACGTAGTGTAAAAAGAGTCCCATCACCTCCTGTTAGATAAGCAGAAGCTTTAGACAGACAGTGACAGTCAACACATTTCTGGAAAGTGACAGAGCTGCAATGTGATGTAGGAGCCGGCAAGTTTTTCAGGTTTGGCACACCAGACAAGAGGATTTACCTTTGTAACCTGCAGCAAAGGGTTCTCCTGCAGCAAAGTAACACAGAGTGTCTTGTACAATTTACAATTTGGTTAATGCGATAAGCGTACAAATAACTACAGGATCCAAACATGCAAAGGGATTTCCCCTTGCTGTTTTTCACTCTCACCATCCCCATGTGCTTGAACAATGCTATTCCTCGCTTTTTATTTCTCATATTAATCTCTACATTAGTAGAGTAAGTTAATAAATATTAACAGGAAAGAACAAGAAGCAATGAAATTTGACACAAGATCTTTTAACTGCCATTAAGGTGTGCCACATTTGTATATGGCTTATTTCCAGTAACTGTTCACACAGGTGAAATTTAAAAAGGGAGGGCTGAGAGTATACAACCAAATGGTCTGGACATTACTCCGATGCTTTTTTTCCTTGAAAATTCAAATGATCCCTGCAGGCAGCCGACAACTGCTAGAACTGTGGAATGTGCTCTTTGAACTGTACAAAACCCTTCAGCCTTTCGCGCATTGCTGCAAACAAAAACTGCCAAGTGCAATTATTTCTCAAATTTAATGTTATGGAAGTGTTCTACCATTTTTTTCACAGCTTCGAAAACAGCTGTAGAAAAAGAAAATTTACAGGACTATTTCCCCACAGAAGTTATACATTGTATTTATCACTTTGTAAACAACTGATAAAAATGAAACAGTCAAATCTCAAAAAGTGCCATTCTTTCTTTGGTGCAATGACAATTATATTTCTATGGAAAGAAAGAAGGAGTATGTGGAAGGAGTCCTCCCAAGCACAGTTTTTCTTCCTTTAGCATTTTTAAAAGGAAAAAAAAATAACCCACCAAAACCTACCACAAAACAAACCACAACTTAGAAACAGCAAGCCACACAGAGAAAGATAGAAGCTTGAAAATTCATATTTCACTTCCCCTTTTTTTTCTTAATCTACACTGCTGTATCTAGAGTTGCTACAAGTACCTTCATACTAAAAGTTAATCTGGTAAAAACAAGCATAGCAATTCAGATAATATTGCATGAATCTGTAGTTCCAGTAAGAACTGCTCAGGTTTTGAACACATTCAACTTGTTGAACCGAAGGCAGATGAACCTTACTAACTGAGTACAGACTTACTCTGTAACAGGACTTTTCCTACTGACTTCAGCTGTATCTGAGATCCTTAAGATAAAGACAACATTGAGGTATAACCAACTGCTCTTAAATAAAAGTTTCCACATCTGAAATAAATGTTACACAATCACAAGGACAACCAAATTCAAAACAGTCTTTTTTGCTTGGATTGCAGTTTGGCCCTGCTTTAGAAAGAAAGCTGTTTAGTTCCAGAGTAAACTTCATTGCAATTCAGACTTGAAGTGGAGAACTGTCTACACACCAACTAAGTCCCAAAGCACACCTAAACTCCTAGGTCTTGTCCAAGATCCGTTGCCCACACCCACACATTGTTAGCCAAAATAACCTGTTTCCTACCAGGAGAAAGGACCTGCAAAAAGCCAGATTCAAGCTGTGAAACAGTCCTTAGGAATGCAAAGTCCAAACGCAATCCTTAACTGATCCAAAATGAAGATGAGCCCACTGCATGGCCAAAACGAACCAAAACCAAACCAAAACAAATAAAAAAATATAAAGAAAATTAAAAAAAAAGGAGCTTGACTTTTTAGCTTGATCATGTGGACCGAATGGACCAGATGAAGACATTTAATAGACTTATAGCTTCTTCAGATTTAGTGAGGGCCAGGAATTAGAATCACAACTTGTGTCTAGCTGGTTGGTATGTCTAAGCAGAATCAAGACAGAAGTCAGTGACAGTCAGCAGCTTCTCTCTCACTGCATTCCTGCAGGTGACAGGACAGATGCTCACTCTGTAATTGCAAGATACACCTCCCCAGCAGCAGAACATGCTGTGCTGTAACCCACTGATTGATTCACCAAGGAGGTTATTCAGTGGTGCACTGTGTGACACGCTGTCAATGAGTTCTACAGATGCTATAAAAGGGGTGTCCAAAACTTACTTACACACCTTATTTTCATTTCAGAATTAGAAGAGAGTCCAGGAGTACTACTTCAGTACTGGCAACACCCTATTGAACACCTCAGAATTAGAGAATATCTCAAGTTGGAATCTTGCCATCTCCTGGATGCCATTTGCGTGTTTGCATCACAGACATGTCTGCTATTAAAAAAAAAAAAAAAAAAAAAAAAAAAAAAAACCCGAACATTAGGTTTGGAGGGGTTTTTTTAAGTTGTCTTGTGGTAATGAATCTTGGTAAAGATTCAGAGTTAACACAACTTATACAAACACCAAAGAGCAGACCACAGAACTGCCAGTGATGAACATAGTTGCGTTAAGCATGATGTGGCCTACAAGATCATGGTAAACCAAGCCAATGCAAGCAAAACTAGCAATGGAGAAATTGCAATTAATTTTGAATTAAAGAGGGCAATGGTACTGTTTCTCTTTGTTGATCTTTCCATCAAGACAGGAAAAAGCACAATAATAAGAATGTTCATGGGCTTTTAAAAGCATTCCATGTAAAAAGCAACAAATCATAAAGTACATTCATTGCAGTCTGAGTGAGAAGACTGTCCTGAGGGAGGCACAAGAGCTAGCCAGTTGATGTGAGATACACAGTTGCTCTTTCCAAAAAGTTTCCAAGTAAAGTTAAAAAAAAAAATATGGCATCACAGCAACCACTTAAAAGCACTACAAAAGAAATAAAACATCATGAAGCTGTGTCAGGGGGTATTTAGGTTAGATACCTGGAATGAGGTTCCTCACCCAAAGGGTTTTTGGGCACTGAAACAGGATCCCCAGGGAAGTGTTCATAGCACCAAGTCTGACAGAGCTCAAGACGTGTTTTGACAATGCTCTTGAGCACATGGTGTGACTCTTGGGGATGTCCTGTGCAGGGCCAGGAGTTGGGTTTCAATAATTCTGGTAGATCCCTTCCAGCTCAGGACTGTTCCATGATTCTGCGAAAAACATACTATTTTGATCTGAGTTTCTAACCTCTGTTAAAAAAAAAAAAAAAAAACAAAAAAAACCAAAAAAAAACCACAAATAAACAAACAAAACTCAATTAAAAATAAATCATTACTTTACCTTTAATATTTTTAAACTATTTTCAAACAAATGAAGTGGAACAGCTCAAAGACTTACTATTCTTTCACCAATAAGGAAAGCAAATATCGGGATTTACAAGGGGAAAATCGACTGATTTTGAATGGTTTGTTGAAAATAACCTTAAAATAATCTTAAAATAGGCATGATGAAATTATTTGTTGTGAAGAAAAGCACTTAAGTAATGATTTGCATAACATCAGTGATGTCTCATTTTCAGGGTTTAACAAGATGGTTTCTAGATTTCTTAAATGCACCGCTTTGCTGACATCACTCTAAATACCGAGATGCCACAATGGCAGAAATTGTTTACACCTAGAAGTGCTTTCATATATTGCTTATGGGGAAAGAATCAGAAAGAATCAGAATCAGAAAGGTATGTGAGAAGCAAACATGAGATAATCTGTTCCTCATGACTGTTTCCCCAACTTAACAGAAATTTGCCTAATACCAGTCATTCCTCTCCTGACACAAAAATTTCAAACTTGTCGATCTGCATGGAAGCATCAGTGTAATGCTGTCTACCTTTTGCACTTCCTAAAACCTGACTGATTAAAAGAAATCTGAAAAAAAAACCTGCCCTTGGGTTGGGGAGTTTAATGCCAAACTTTAGCCTAAGGTACATTTCAAAGCCAAAATGTTAATCCTTGGGTGGGAGGGTGCTAGTGCTATGTTTCTGATGGTTTCTCATTTAGAACATTTGTGATACAAGTGTCTGAAATCTCCTAACAAGAATATTTTCTTTCTTCAAACTCCAGGAGCAATGCCCTGTTGGGCATTACTCCTCCAAGTAAATAAAATTAACACAATGGGTTGCCCACAACTTTGGTACTACACTGGATAAAGGATAGTGGCTATAGCTCTCACTGAAGTGAGTTAACATTTTAATATTGTGAAAGACAACAACCAGAAAAATAGAGCTCTAAACTTTTACTACGATCTATGATAAAAGAATTCACTACTGGTCTCTGCATTCCAGATATCAAGTCTTGTTATCATCTTTCTGAATTTTTCCCAAATGAAAAAGCCAGCAAAGTCCACTATAAGCTGGCCAAATGAGCAATATATCTCATCCAGGGGGCAGTTAACAATAAAACCAAAGAATATATGAACTATCAAGAGTAACTATTTCTGGAAGGGGCCCTCCACCTAGAACAAGAAAGTAGAAACCAGTCACCAATTTAGAAAATGCCTTCAGATCTCTGGATAACAAACCACAGTTATTTCAAAAGGAATTACCCCCTCTCCCTTGCTTTGTTTTTATCTTATCCTACAAGCCCCTCCCAGTCCAAGTGTATTTCTCTTCTGCAGGCTGTCAAGGTTGTCAAGAACAGGGCCATGTGGTTTGCAGAGTTGCTGAAGTTCAGGAAGATTCATGAATTAGAGAGAGTTTAAGGTTAGAAAGGACCATTAGATCATCAAGTCTGACTTCCTATAATATCACAGACTATAATATTTCAGACAATTACCTTATTATTGAACCCAAACACTTAAAGCTGATTGAAGAATAAATTCTGTTTCAGCTAAAAAAATTGTTTCATGACACACTTTCTTTTTCTGTACTAGATTAAAGAGCTCTCTAGAGCACCAGATATCTTCTCTCTGTGAAGGTATGCTGTAATTAAGTAATTTCTCAAACATCTTTTTGATAAGGTAAACAGACTGATCTTAAATATTTCACTGCAAGGCAATTTTCAAGCTCTTAAATCACTTTCATAATTGTTCCTGGCACCATCTCTAATTTTCAAAAAGGTTTTTTCTTTTAGATGTGGCCAGAAGAAACATAAGCTGAAATTCAGTCTGTTTATCAATGCAGTATAAAAAGATAAATTCACATATTTGCTGACATTTGGTTGCTTGTATATCTAGCACAGTCCTTTATCTGTTGAATAGCATACTGAGTTTTCTCCTGTCAGGGAAAAAAATCATAAAATTAGAGGGGGGGGTGTGACCAAGTAGTGCAAGCAAATATCAGCAGAACTTGGCAATAATAGTGAACCTGAACTCTCTGGTCATCTTTTTGGAAAGGAGACAGCAAGATACAGGCTATCCAAATATGTGTGAGCAACCCTTTTTAGTACAGAAACTGAGAAAACACTCAAAGCAAAAAATGTTTTAGATTATACTTCAACCCTCAACTCACTGGAAATGTGAGAATTGAGGGCACCTTGGTTAAAAGAAACCATAACATGAGAGAATTCTCATTTCTAAGGACAGGAAGGAAAAGGGAGACTATGAGAATAAAGTCAATGAAGATTACAGAAAAGGACTTGGATAAACGAATTGGTGGCCAGGACCCTGTAAAAGGTAACTCGAAGGGAAGAAGACATAGTACAAGAGAGATCACAGTTCCATCAAGGAGTAACATTTACAGCATAAGGGCAAACTAAGTCAATGTGGAAAAAGGCTACATCATAAGCTCTTCAAGGGCCTGCAACTTCAGGAAAGCAGAGGCCCATGAACACAAGTAGGTGAGAGAGAAAAACATGACAGTACAGGGATAAAGTCAGAAGGGCAAAAACAGAAAGTCAAATGTAACTTAAAAAAAATAAATTAGTCGAAAAAAGCATTTTTTACATTCCTTAATAGTAATAGGAAAATTCAAGAAAGAGCTGATCAGGCTATTTGCAGAAGAATCAAAGACACATATTTTGCTTAGCCATCAATATAAGAGACAAATACAATCTGATCACTAAAATTAGTGACAAAAGGGACAAAAAATTAAAACAGGGAAACTAATTCATACTGCAATAAGTTAGATGCTGTCACATGAGTTGAGCTTAATCAAGCTTACTTATGTCAGGTAAGAAGACAATGTTGGCCTGTGCTGTGAAGCCAGCAGAAGAATATCAAACTCCATTATTTCCAGTGCCTGACTGCACTGAAATTTCACGTATCTGTCATCTATATCTACTCAAAAGCAAATCAGTGAAATTTTCAGACTTTAAGTTATCCTTATTTTTAAAATTTATTCATAATTCCAATCAAACAAGTGACTAAGGTCCCTGCCCCTTATTACCATAAACAGCTGCATTACCTCAATAGGTAAGACATTTAACTACCATGCAAGGGACTCTAAGACAATTAATTGAAATTCCCTCACTGGTGTTAGCAACTTTTCAGAACTCTAGAGAATGGATGGAGCTCCAGAAAAATGAAGAGGGAAAAATACAGTGCCTGTCATAAAAAGCTAAAAAAAGAGAAGGCAAGAAATGATAAATTTTTCAATTAATTTCAGTTTCTGAAATATTTATGAGAAAACCAAGACCAACAAGTCTTTTTTTTTTTTTTCTTTAAAACAAGAAAATAAATACCTGTCAATGCAGTTTTGTCATGACTAAAATTTGGCAAGCCAATTAAATTTCTCCTTCGGTATGAAAAATAGTTTTTTAATGGGAAAGAGGCAGTGGATGACACATAAAAAGAAGGGGATGACTCATAAAAAGAAGTAAAGGAAACAAAGACTAAATTAAACTATTTTAAGGCTAATACAAAATGTGTTCAAAAATTTGATGTAGAGACTAGAAATAAGAGACGAATACGATGAATGGGGCTCAATAGGGGTCCATCCTGGTCTGGTGTGTATTCTTTTGTAACTTGGATGGTGAAATGTCATTCATATAGAAACTGTACTGTTAAAAATTTTCAGATGATGCAAAGTTAGAGAAAGACACAAAACCCCTGGTCTTTCAACTACAGGATACACCAAAAGTAATAGGAAGTTCATTTAAAGATGTACACACGTGGAAATATATTTTAACCATTTTGAGGAGCTATTAGGAACCATGAGTTAGTTCTGAAGTAACTGAACTCACAATTACACCTAACCCATTTTAAAACACATGATCACCTGACTGCGTGGCATCACAGAGCAACAATAGCGCATTTCCTGCGCTGTGCTTAGATCAAAGTTTTGGAACAAATCCCATCCTCTCCCTAACTGTCTCTTCTCAGCTCTGCACTAAGTGAGACACAACGAAGAGCCACAGACACAGCCTGAAAGGTGTCAGCTGCTCAGTTCTGACCACCCCACCCTTTGAACACATTGTACTACCAACTGTTGGTGATTCTTAGTCGTAACTGCTAGGACAGAGTGAGCCAGCACTACCACCAATATTTCAGTACTCTTGGCATAACTAACAGGATATTTTAACTTGCTGGGATATTATCTGTGAACTTTCTTGGAACATATGGACATCTCACTCATCCCACCCATGTAGCTGAATGCAGCCTTTATGAAAGCATGCCCAGACATGAGGGCTTCAGGTTGCTCTCACCTTCTACTCCTGTTACTCTAGACCCTGGTAAAAACTCTGTCCCCATCTTTACTGCAGGCCTCCTTTCAGAATTGAAAGGCCACAATAAGGCCTCTCCAGAACCTTCCTTCTCCAGGCTGAACAACCCCAGCTCCCTCAGCCTTTCCTCACAGCAGAGGTGTTCCATTCCTCTGATCATTTTGTGGCCCTCTTCTGAGGACAGATCCATGTCTTTCCTGTGTTAAGGATCCTAGAGCTGGATGCAGTAATCCTGGTGGTGTCATGTATTCCTCATGGCCCAGATGGCTGGTGCTGCCTGCTGTGCCAGGACAGCCCGCAAGAGTAGATACATCTACTGTAATTGTGCTGAAATAACCGTGAGAAAAATGTTTGGACTGAAGGATTGATGATCATTTAATTGAGGCAGCATAGAATACATTGACTGAATAGTGACTATTTGCTTTTAATGCAATAAGAAGTGTATGTATGTGGTTAATAAAGTAAAAATTTGAAAATATACTTTTCAGGAAGGTAGAAGAATAGAAAATTTTACAAATAAGTTATGTAAATACACCAGTGAAGAATTTCGTCAAAGCATCTCAGAAGACAAGAATAAATATATAAATTCATCAATTAAAAAAAAAAAAAGCCACTGAGACCTAGACTTATATTATTTGTTATTCCTTTCAACTGAAAGAATATATCAGCAAAAGCACAAAGTGAAACTAAATGGCTTCCTAATTTTTTGCATATTGAATTATAGATGATCTTTACCTTCTAAGGTGAAATTGCTTCTTTGTATTTCCATAATCTAATTCTATCCTGATCATCTACTTGATCTTTACCAGGTCATGCAAAACAAGCAGAAATACAAAACATTTCTCACCACAGAGGCTGTGAAGGTTTTAAAAATTACTGCTTCTGTATTTCATATCCAGAGGTTTCCTAGAAACCCTCCATTAGTCTGTCCATCTTTCATGCATGTGTAGTGTGGTCAAGTTAATGCTGATATTGAAACCTAGAATTTTGCATTTCTCCAATGAAAACAAAAATGCAAAAAAACCCAGATATTGCATCTACAGGAGTTTTTTTTGCATATAATTTCCCAGGTTCCTTTTAGGGAAAAAAAAGGGAAAAAGTCCTTAAGGCAATATAAGCACTTAATCCAACTCAAATACTAAAGAGGACATAACCTTTTAAATCATCTTAAATATTTACGATGCCATAAGCTCTTAAACTTCCTGGAATACTTAGCCTTCCTTAAAACCTCACAGTACTCAAAGTCCCTTGAGCAACGTAAGCACCTAAACTGCTTCAAATCCTTTCAAAGGACACAACCTTTAAGCCAACTTTTTGTCTAATTTTTAGAAATATTTTTGTTTCTTCAGGCACAATTCTGCCTGGTTTTGTCCACAAATAAGGCAACTATTCAGGTACTATTCACATGCTTCCGTTGACACAATGCTTCCATCGGCCTGTGCATGGAAGATACAAAGCACCCTGCCAACACTGGGAAAGTCAATGCAAGTAATGGCAAAGATTCCCTTGGTCCTAAACCTGGCCAGCTTCAACCTCACTGAAAACACAAGACAGTCACCAAAGCCTTTGCAGTATCTTGCTCATATCTTTACACGATGCCTGTCAGTGACTCAAACTAAGGTCATAATATTTCCCCATTAGCTTATGATAACAATCAAGAAATTGAAAAATTGACATCTTCAACAACAGCAACAAATGTGATCTCTGTGTGGGAACCCAGCAGTAAGTCCTAAGAATAGAGCCAGAAGGCAAGGCACATTTAAGAAGCGTTCAGCTCACACGTTACAACCACACACTACTTCAGGACTTTAATTCTTCAGGATGATGTCACTTCCCCGTTCATTTTCTAACCTGATTTATCTTTTTAAATAAGATAAACTTAAGTTCAGTGAACTTAAGTCACTCTGTTTCTTTCCTCCATAAGCCCTTTAAGATAGGTCCAGGGTGAGCGGAAAAACATTTCAGAGTAAAGAGACCTCATAGACATAAAAGGCATGAGAGGCAAAAATCCTCCTCTTTCCAGAATTTCCCAGTTCAGGCTTTCAGTGTTTCCTATAGACTAGGAAAGGAATCATCTGTGTTTCACTTTATTTTACTTTTGATTACATGAGGGAGCAGAGTATTAAGTGAAATTTAGCGCCACATTTGCTTTTAAGTAATTGAGAAAAATTATACATACTTGATTCTTTAAATTTTGAATTTCACATGACAAGGAGTATATAGTAGGTCAGTCTGGTTGTTTGTCCACGGCAAGCAAATAAAGATATCCATCTTAAGACTACACTTGAAAACACATTTGCCAGACTTCTGCATGGCAAGTAAGGTTACTGAATATATGCATCTGCAATTTTTTAAAAATTATTTTTATATTAATCATAAGCCATGTCAATAAAAGTGCTGTATTGATCGATGAGTAAAATATTTGAAATATGCAGCTCAACATTAATAAATTTACTGTTATGCTGATGTTTCAACATCTTAAAATCTGTTTGGGACTGCTCCTACAGCTCTATAAGGCAATGGCTTAAGGATTTTGAAGAATCTGTGTTTATGCTGAGCCTGGTTTGCAACTACAACGTTGTGCAAAACATTATGGAGTCCATTTTACCAATTTTTTTTTTATTTACTTTGTACTTTTATCATCTTACCAATGAAATCATTTGGTGTGATATACTGATTGCTTCATCCTATAGTGGCTTGTCTAACACTACTGAGAGTTAATGGGTATTTCATAACTAATGCCTTCCTATCATTCAGTAAATCTCAAACCGTTTTCCCTAAATTGTTATCAACTCTTCTTTTTTCTCCTTTTCCTTTGTATCTTTTTACATATATTTACAAGCTGCCTATTTCCTTACATCCCATGTTACTCAGTTCCATCCATGAGCATGAAGAAAGCAAAAAATTTTCAAGTATTTGCGTAAGCACAATCATTTAAAAAATAATGCTAAAATGAGTGGAAGTTTAAATTGTTAAACAGCGGGCTACAATGGAAGCATATGCTGGCTTTTCATAAACATAGTAACATAGTATTTGGATTTTTAGCTTTGGCACCTGTGGCACATCAGAAGCATCACCTTACTAATTCACATCCTGCTACCAAAGTAACTACTGGCTCAGTTTGAAGAGCACTAGAACAGTATGCATTTTCTCAGTGCATAGTGCCACGGAAACAGAATATTGGCTCTTGGGCCAAAAGCAAAGCCTTTGATAGCCAAGAGGCCATCAAAGGCCTCATCAAACATGAGGCCTAATTAATAACAATGTCACTAAACATTGGACATGTTTAAATGTCCAATGAAGACCTACAGACACCAGCATTCAGCAATCTCCCTAACAAAGACTGACTGGGATAGAAAAACACTAGAAATGCACACAAAATCAGAAACCCAGGCACAAAGCAGAGAAACTAAATGCATCATCTTTCAGGCAACAAGGAGAGTAGTACATACTACAACTAATGCTTTGTCCAATTAATTACTTCATCAAAATTGCTGCTATCAGCAATAGTATTCGTTATGTGCTATACTAAATACAGCACAATATACATACACTTTTGTGTGTGTACACATGCTTGTATATATATATACACACACACCTTCACACAACTTATTACTATACAGAAAGTTATAGAAGATTACAATGAAAAAGATTATCAAGTTTGGCTTTCAGTATCAACTTCCTTTTTTTTTCCTAAATATTGATAAACAATGTATAACTTCACCATTGATTTTTTTTATCATATAGCCATAGAAATTGAAGTAGAAAATTACAGCCCTCCACTGGTCATCTAGTTCTCCTCTTTAAGATATCTGTTCAAAGTCTCCCTTAGAAATTTAAATAAAGAAGGTGAGATCAAAAATTCATAACAACACCCTTTAAATGACAGTTCCAATGGAAATTAACTAGGTAAAAACAGTTTTTCCTTCAGCAGAGTTTTAAACATACAGAATGAAAATATCCCACTGGTTACAGAAGTACATGTGTCTATGAGAAAACATTTTAATTACAGAAGAGACCTCTACAATTACAGACTCTAATCTACTATCTGAGCAAAAGTGGAAATATTCCATTACTCAGAGACATGAGAGGGTGGGGGTTTTTTACAGACTTATTTATGACAAGGATCCCCATAGTCTTTTATAACTAAGAAAACAACAGCATTAAGAAATAGTAGAGCCCAACGAAAATGGCCTTGCACAATAGAACAGCTGGAGATGAACACGTTACTCACACACACATGGCATGTGCTACAAGATACTTTACTTTGTCCTACTGCATAGGTTTGGTCCATTCTTCAATCCTTGCCCTTGTTTAGCTTCATCATCAGGAAGGTTTAATGGGAGGCTAGTCTATCCTGATACTTTTCAAGTGCAGTCCTGATTTGAACTAAAATACTAACAGATGCTGCAGAAGCCAATTAATACTAAGATGGTAATCATTCTTGTTCTAGGTAGATCACCACATTAGTTTTGTTTTCCATGTCTAATTTCTTTCGCCATGGCAGATTTATATCTTTTCTTTCTTTAGACAACTGAGAATTTTCAGTCATATGAAGGAACTCAGCTTCATAAGCCAACCAGAACAGGAGCAACTCATTTGCAGACAATGAAGAGCATTATAATATAGCTGTAGGGCTTCAAAATTAATTTCTCCAAAGACACTGGAGGTCTCAACTTCAAAATATCCAAAGGTTTCTATTTCATCATGAATTGTAGAGGACTTTACAGTAATGTATGCCTGTTAGGGGATTTAGAATGAACAACTTCAACATGCATGCATCAAATTATTGCAAAATCAATTAAAATTTATCTAGAAAAAATTGATCAGTCACTGATTTTTGCAGGTGAAAAATTAGAAGTACATCCTTTACTAACATATGGCTGAGGATTGCTCATATGAGTGCACAGTTTCAGACAGTCCATCTGGAGCCCATCTCCATCATGTTTAACACTTTCATCAGAAACAAGAGCTGAGAGATAATGAACTCTTGGGGGAAGGTTGATGACCTTGATTCTGCTCTAAATAACTGTCTCACAAACCATTTATCATATCTTACAAAAATACAGGTGTAAGATGCACCCTGAGAATCAAAATACCATTTAACTGCTGCATGGAAGAGCTCTCTCTCCCTAGAAGACCTGATGACAGACCATTTTTTCTCCTGGGCTAAGATACCAGCTAAAACTCTGATTCTTTCTCTGTCAGAGTAAAATTAGGGGAAGGAGGTGGAGAGAAAGGGGATCATATTTTAGTTTTATTCCACTGATGCTGCCGCCTGTCAGTAAAAGATGAAGGGCTGAAATCCCATCAGTCTGGATTTGCAGATCTGAGGATGAAGAATTAGTATTTTTCTGTTTTTGCAGAAAACTCCTTGATGTATGGCTCCATTATTGAATGTTAACAGCTTCGGTTTAAATTACAAATGAGGTTCTATTAGCATAACCCGTACTTGGTTTCTATTTAAAAATATGATTTTCGCCAAAATTGTGTCAGTTGAGAACCTACATGTTTTCACTTGCGGCTACAGATAAAGGAGAGAAGTAATTTTCTATTTCACTAACTCAAAATATGAAGTTTAGAATAGCAAAATATTAAAGAACACTGTTAAGATACTGTTGATATCTCCTTCAACAAGGTAAGTTGACAAGAGGTGGATGACGATCCTTAGGAATGATGCGCCACAGGCAGCCATAAACAGGTGGCAGTGCTGAGGGGGCAAAACCTAAAGTGTCTTTTACAATTGTCTCTCCAAAACAATTTTCTAAATATGATTATTTTAAAAACCCTAAATTGCATCGTGGAATAACTGTTTGATTAGCTTTGGTTTCCATCATGTATGTTTTCATCAAAACATACTACACAGCAGATGGTTTCTGCTCTTACACTTTTCAACTATAGTGTTTGTGTCTTGCTCTTGAAAAGTTGTTTTTGTCTAATATATCTCCTACCGATGGTCTTAACACATAAAAATATGCTGCTTTTCTGACATATACATGCATCAGCATATCAGAACTCATGAAATTGTTATACTAAATGGCCAGGTTCCAACTGCACTGTTTGCATAGTGTTATCTTCTGTTATATTACATAGAGCTTCAGGCTGTACACCAGCAGAGATCCAGCAGCCTGAGCCAACTATCACTGCAAACAGGCTGTTTGGGATGATTCTGGTGTTGGAATGCTTCTGCTGGAGTTACTGTTTGCCCAGACCAAGTCAATCTGTTTCTCTATGCCTTATGATCTCCATGTGGAAAATATTGCTATTTCCTGAATTACCTGTGTGCAGCAAAGGTACAGCAAACAACTTACCATAAAAATGAGATGGTATTTCTGCATCCAACCCACCCAAGTCTTAGCAGCGCTCCACAGGGGGTTAAGGTGATACTTAATTCATTGATGTTTTCTAAAAAGTTCTTTGAAATCCTCAGATGAAATGCAGTGTATTATTAATATTATTACATCTTATGACTTACGTCCCAAAGGACCTCACCATGCTTTTT
Source organism: Phainopepla nitens (assembly GCA_013400175.1). Classification (NCBI taxonomy): domain Eukaryota; kingdom Metazoa; phylum Chordata; class Aves; order Passeriformes; family Bombycillidae; genus Phainopepla; species Phainopepla nitens. The sequence continues at coordinate 66,272 of VXBQ01012790.1, read as the reverse complement.
TAGCTGTACACAAGAATCCCTTCATTACCATCCAAATACCTCTATCTCTGGAGTGTAACAAAGTCTATTGGCAGCTGTTTGCCAACAGACAGCAATTCTTTATAAACATTTACTCATCTTATGTGAAGAATATTTTCTTCCATTAAAAACATATGTTTCACACCATTTCCAGCTCCTGAACAGGTCAATGCCAGCTCAGTGTAATTGCATGCAGGATACCTGACCCTAGAAAAACGCCATTTTAGCAAAAGGTACCTGTTTAGCTGGCATACTTATTTAGCCCATCATCCAGCTTTCACTCACTTATACCACAGGAAAGATCTCTCAAATCGAAGTAATAAAACTTTACCTCTCACAAAGTAGAAAATGAATGAAATTGACAGTCACAATGGTATAAGGTCCAATCAATTGATGCTCTCAATCAATTCAGGAATCTAACTCCAAAATCCTCTAGAGAAAAGAGATCTTATATAGGCTGAAGAAATAAAGATATGCTGGCAAAAACTTTCCTTTTCTCTCTTGTTTGTCTGCAACTTAAGACAAGATGCTTAGGTAGTTTTAGAACAACTATCAACACATATTTATACTTTCTACAAATGCCTTCAACAGTCAAAACATCTTTCCCTTTTCCCTATTTGAAATTTCAGGGTGCTTTTAAATTTTGAGTCAGAATAACAGTGTAATAGGAATTTGATTCACTTTCTACATGGAATGGGATTGAGCCCATGTGAAATTTTCTATTATTAAACAAACCCTGCTGACTTAGATGCCTATGCTGTGAAAAATACTTGTTCTGTTAACTTTGATGCAGTCATTAATGTGTTTCTTGAACAGACACTCCTCAGGTTTCTATACTCAGATTTGTTCACTGAACCCAGACATTCTCAGCCTGTTGGATCTCCTCAGTTTAACCCTCTAACAGGGTCAGGACAAACTGTCACAAAATTTATAGTTCAATAAATATAGGCACAGTTTTTCAGTACTCAAACATCCGCTGTTCAGTGGCACCCTGGCTGAACTGCCCTTTCCATTTTCTCAGAACTAGGATCTTTTGGGTTTTTTGTGATAAAGCACAAAATTCCATTCAAAACTAAACATTCTCAAAGTTGCAGAAGGATGGGAATAATACAAACCCAATCCAAATAAAGTCAGACAATCTTATAATAAAGCCTGTAAAACTTGTTTCAACTACAAAGAGACAGCTTGCCAGCTTGGTGAAGCTTTGCGTATTTACCAGTGAGAATCTTGGTCAGCAAGTACTGATGAAACCATGTTTCTATGGGAAATATTTTGTTCTTGTTTAGAACACATAACTTAGTGATACTGCAATACAAACATTGGTGAATGTTATTTTGTGCAAATAGAAGGAGTAGACAGAGAAAGAGAAAATAACTACAAATTACTAACATGAGGTTGTCTCCATTCTCTAAGCACTTTCTTTATGCCAATTTGCAAGCACTCTTTAAAAAAAAAACAAAGTGCTTCCTCAGCCAAATACAGATTCCAGGAATCAGTACTTGCTGCAGTTTTACACTATACTATATGGATGCTGCTACTATGCAATACTGAACTAAATGTACCACTTCAAAGAACAGTGAAAGGATGGAAACAAAATTAAGGATACACCTCAAATACAAAATGTAATATTCAAAGCAAAATTATAACATAAAGAAAAATTTCATACACCCCAATAAGGGTTAATCAGTCAAACATGAGTGGAAATAATGGAAGTACAGAAACAGTGCTTACCATGAGCAGTCCCGCGCATTTCTGAACGACAGAACAAGTATAACTGAGACCATCTTTGAAGAACATTCCACTGTTGCCCATAGCCTCATCACAGTCATATTCAAAACATGTATCAAGTAAGTCTAGGTAAGCCTAGCTCTTCCAAGTAAAAGTTCAAATACATGACAATTAGACATAAAAGACATCTGATAATAAACTACACCACAATTTCTACGTCATATGCCTACATTTAGCTAAAAAGCAAATAGAGCCAACATACATTACTTCTAATGCCTTTTAAACACATTCAACTATTCCATGGTAAGAAAGTGCTCCCCACATACAGTCCATAACCATGAAAAGTGGGATTGAATAAGGGGTTATGTTACCATCCTGGGTTAGCCCATGTAGTTGCCATTACTCCAGTACAGACAACAGATTAAATTATTAAGGAAATCTAAAACACGTCAATAAAAATGGAAAACAGCATTTCATCACAATCTTATTTAATAGAACACATTATCAATATTAGTTGATAGTAGAGCAAATTGTTTCAAATTGGAAAGCTACCTAAATTCTTGCTCAAAAAGTGTGTTTTTGTCTGTTATATTAGCACCGGATTTTTTTCAATCTTCTTTGTAAGCTACAAGACAACAATGAAGGATGAATGTCATGATATATCCCTTTTACTAGGTCCCTTTTACCTTCCTAGAAATTAAGTAATAGCATACAGTTAAAGCATACACATTTCTTAACCTAAAACCCAAATATAAGAAAATGCTCAAAATCTATTGATACTTCATAGTTAATATTAAAATGGAATTTGAAGTGCATTGTTTTAATGGTTACATACAATAGCTAAGAAACAGGGAAAATATACTTTTAATAAGCTTGTACATATCACCATAACTATAAAGAAATAATTTTTCAATAATTTTGTTTACTAGTGTGAAATCAGGATGTTTTTGTGAATTTCAGTGAAAATATTTCTGCCTCTTAAGTCTCAAATTATGTCACATGAGATGAAATTTATCTGTCTTAATGTTTAACAGAAAAGTTAAAAGTCTAAATTTGTGCCAGTCACCTTAGGTTGCTTTTATTGCAAGTGACAAGAAACAGGCATCTCTAAAGAAGGAATTGTCTTGTCCAAAGACAGAAGTAAAAAGAGGCTATGAGAATCCTCCCCTGGAAATCTCCATCTCTCTTCACTGACTAAAGAAGCCTATGGTGACCAGCTCAGATTTATACCACCTATAGTTTTAGATGGCTAACATCACGGGAAATTAATCCCATTCTTGACATCCTTCTCAAATAGCATTTGGGAAAAGTAAGCATAAAATGCAGAAAACCAGAATTACCAACAAGGCTAAGAATCAAAATACACTGTCCCAGAAAAACTAAAAAAAAACAAGGGCCTTTTGTGAAAATAGCAGGGGATCTGTAAATTTGAAATGTCATACAGCGTTTGATCTCCAAGCCAGGACAGACTCAGTCATTTCTAGAAGATTAAGAATACACAGGGAATATTTTCAGAATATGCTGACAAAGTAATATGCCTCTTCTGCGTATGAGTAAGCAGCAATTTCAAAAGCTAGTAATTCAATGCAATAAGGACAGACGTTCAGAGCCATGGCAAAAGACACATCTTATAACCCATTAAAGCTTCCTTTTCAAGTTCCAAGTCCTTGCTCAAAAGCAAAGAAGAGGTCATAGACCTTTTTTTAGACCTTTTTTTCCATTTTCATGAATGATACACCCATCTCACATAAACTTTTGCAAAGACACTCAGGCTATAGCAAAACTGTGGGCAGAAAATGTCTGCCAAACTAATCAAAGTTAAAATTCAAGAAAGCTGACATTTGAGAGAGTGTCTCTTGCTCCTTGCTCCTAAGTATTTCAAAACACAAGGAAGCCCCTCAATCCCACATTCATAGAAGATAGAAGGCTGTGCTATGAAGTCTCACCATACAATTGCCCAGTTTTTATACGTTTATTCTGGCATGCTCTTTAACTATGGACTGTCCCAGAATGGTCATTTGCAAGTAACTGAAAACAGAGCTAATAATGAAATTCTTAGGTCACTTTTTAGGTCTCATTGATCTGTAAAACAACTTCAGGAAGACAGCTATTTCTATATTGGATTAATGGAGCTCACCTACTGAGTTTGTTCCTAGTGATATCTTCTTTTTTTTCTTCCAAGCACAAAATGATACTAAAAATCTATCTTTCTTGCCATGTATCAAGTGAAAAAGATGCTATTTTTAAATACCTAAAATCCCCATCATGTGACTGTTCACATCACGTGAAATCTGGTGCTAATTCAAAGCTAAAAGATAATTTCACAGACTTCAATGTGATTTTCATAGTTACAATCACAGGTCTTTAAATATAATTTAACACATTTGAGAAAGCTTGTAAATTTGCTATGTCTCATTTTTGCCAAAATTTAAGTAAAATACTAAACTGAATAACTAAATACTTTAAAAAAGATTTTTTTAAAAAAATTATTGTCATAAAATAAAATAGCAGAATATTTCTGATTTTGTTTACCTATAAATATCCCCAAAACCCTAGAATAGCTGAGATTAGAAGGGCCCTCAGAAGCTCATTGAATCTAAACCCCTGATCAAGCAGGGTCAGATGCAGTGCCTGCTTGTCCATTTGGGTATCTCCATGGATAGGGATTCCACAACCTCTTTGGGCAAGCCTCTCCAGTTTTTGACCATCTTCAAGATGAGGAAGTTTGTTATACTATGCTTCAATGGAAACATAATTTAATAATCTGTATGTAGCTTGTACCCACTGCCTGTCATCCTGTCACCAGGTGTGAATGACAGAAGTCTAGCTCTCTCTTCTTTCCACCCTCCCATCCTGTATTTACTGGGAGAATGAAATGTTACTCAGTATTTCACTGCTCAGGAGACAAGGATCTTGTGCCTAAATTAGTCCAGCCACTACCCATTCGATATCACCCAACCCACACACCATGTTTGGCGCTATACAAAATCAGGCTAGCATCTTCAGAATTCAGAAATTATGTATGCATATATGAACTATACAGTATCGCGCCTGCACTATAAATCACGACATGACACCTGCTTACTTGTTCGCCACTTATGACCATTTACTGGTTTTGGAGACCTGAATTTTAATTTACAAGGGCACTATCACAGCATGAAATGCACAACAAAACAGTAGTTCCCCATGAGATAATATGTAAGGGTGCCTCCCATAGTTTTTAACTCTTATAAATGGCCAAGCACTAAAAATATCTGTAAGGTCTGAGACTATTGCTCACCAAGGAATGTAAGCAGCAGAAACTAGCACAGCTGCCATCATATGCTCCCACACACTTTTGGCTGCAAATTCCCACTTGTATCACCCTTTGTACTGGTGACAGCCCTTGGACGGCCATATGGGAGAAGGCTGGGATAAACTCAACTGAAAACAAAACCAAACAAATAATTGGCTATTTTCAGTCTGATCAGTTCTCCAAATTTAGAAACAGCTACACGTGCTGAGTGAGGGAGAATGACAATACAGGGAAGAGAGAAGAAGCTGGCACTGCATCTTACACAGACGTGCCAGGTTAAAGTGTTCACTGAACATTTAGGCTAAAACTAAGCAGTCAACACAAGCTACTCAGCCAGTAATGCTGCATTCCTTAGGCATTGCTTTCAGAATGAGATGGATTGGCCCCTGGAGATGCCTGCTCCTCTCCTGAGGGTAAGCAGAATCTAGAATGACTGAGATACAGCTGCTTAGTTTCTGTGTATCTAAATGAACCAATATCTAGATAGGTAGAAAATGGTAGAAAAACAGGTTTTTGATTCTTACAACACTTCATTCCCATTAACAATTGCCATTTGGAAAAAAATAACTGAGCACAGCTTACCATCACACTGACATCAAAAAGTATGAATTTTCTGCATGTCCCACAATTATTTTTTTTTTTCCTAAACCATATTTTACATGTATAAGCAATACATTTCAGTGATGGGGTACTGTATTCCTCCCACAGGGCGTATAAATCCACAGTAGAAACATAGCTACAGTTCAGTTACAAATCACTTACATTTCTTCAGAGTCACTTTGTCACTTTGCTGTGCTGTGGGAAGGTCTTTTCCTTTTTGCTCGAACTGGTCCTCCTTCCAAAAGTGTCCGTCACGTCTATGGCAGATAAGGACAAAAGGTCCTTAACTTCACTTGAAGTTATCTAAGGGTAAAAAGGGAAAGGAACACAGTAAGTGCACGCATGCGTATCATGTTTTATTGCAAGGTGTTACAACCATCTCTAAAACACACTTCAGTGTCATCCTTATGCATATGTACTGCACACCTAGGAAAAAATCCCACACATTTCACATTCTTCTTTCTTTGCATGAGACACTTTGTATGTAGTCACTATTCCTACAGCAGTCACCTGCTTCACTTCTGAGATTCGTAATAACAAGACTATATTTCTTTGAAAAAGCAAGTGCACAAGTTAAAAGATGATTTCACATTATTGATTATTTATTTTGTACCACAAAGACACTGTGAATACTTTTGGCTGGGATCAAGCAGAAAATCAAAATCTGTTGAGCAAAATCTGGTTCAGTATAAACCATCCTGCCTAGTCAGTATTGATAAAAAGTTCTAATCTGAATCTTCTGTTAAACAAAACATCTCTCCATTGCACTATGTCTTACTGCTCATAAAGTGAGACCTGGGGTTTATGATAAATAGGTCTCATTGAAATTTCTTCAAGAAAACTTAAAACTCGCCACTCCATCAGAGTCAAATCTATAAATTAAATGTTAAAAATTATTTAGAAAGGAATAAAGGAACAAATGTAACATGTCATTTTCCACTGTATCTATCCCTATCTTGAAAAGCGTGTTCCACTCTCTTGTCCAGCACAGAACATAAAACAACAGAACAAAGGTTCAGAGAAGAAAACACACATGATCAAAGGCTTAAAACTGTTTCCCTATATGAAGAAGAATTCAGTATGCTACCAATATCCATACTGGAAAAAAGCTGACTTAGGGAAGGGCACGATAGAAAACAACAAAAGTCTGAAGAAGATGGAAAGACTGCACAGAGTATGGAAAGACTGAACATTTCATGTTCCCTATCCTTTGAACTCAAGAACTACCTAATAAAAGCCAAGTTCAAAAGAAAAATGAGAGTTTCTTCTCCACAAATTGCGTGACAGAACAGTGAACTTCTTCCCAAGGATGCTGCTTATGCAAGGAGGTTTCATAAGTCAAAAGGAAGATGGAAGTGTCTTCTGAAGACAGCCACCACTGGAGATAGATGACAACCTAAGTGAACCATTGGTCTGAACCAGGATGACCAGTCCTATCTCCTTGTATATTTACTTATGTTAGTGGTAATTGAACAAATTATATCCATTTTACACTGATCTATCCACCACTCACAGTAATGAGAATTACTGCATTAGGTACACAGGGAGTCTAGTTTTAGCTGCATCTGAAGTACAGGCTAGACCCTTTTGAACACCAAAGTGAAATCCCATGGTTCTCTGTACTTTACTATACGCTTAATAAATTTGATTGATTTTTCCAAAACACCATCACCACTGAAAAAAAAAAAAATAAAATCAAATGAGGTAGCAAAGTCTTACTGTAAAGCAGCAGTAGCCTTCCTCTCCCCGGTCCACTGTCCCAAAGCAGCCAGGGCAGAGGGCTACAAAGCAAGGTTCTGTTTCTCAAGTTGTTCACTGGTCTCACGGGTTTGAGTCTAACTTCATCCATATGTTCCCACTCAGTTCAACACTTATATAAATGCAGGTCAGCATCTCCATTTCCCAAGTTTCATCTCAAAGTAAACCTTAAAAATCATATACTCTGTATTCCAATATCTTCTCTTTTGCTTTAATCTCTAGGATGAGGCAGTGTTTCTGATTTATTTTGGGTAAGTGCAGATCAATTAAAATTCCTTCAGGGAAGCCTTCTGATCCAGCAGAAAGTGAATAACTGTCATCAGGAACAAACACTTTTTGCTGTCATGGACTGGCCTGTCACACTTTTTAGCAATAACTATGTTAATTAATTCTATCCATACCTACCAGGTGTACCAAAGGAATAAAACCAGCCCTTTCTGCTGTTTTACTAGATATAGATCTCTGTGTCTGTGAACCAAGTATCCCTATATGTAGAGCTGTGCATTGGCACTTTATATGAAGAAGCAGCCTGTACTAGCACGAAAAAACATAGCAGGACAGAAATAACTTTGTTCAGACATCAGTATGCAATGAAAATCCCTTCTGCAAGATGCATGAATTAATACCTTCAAATATCACCCAAAACCTAGACATTTTCCAGTATATCTATATATATACTTATTCATTAACACTGTTTTTAGACCCTATAGTGAGGAATTTGTGTAATGGACACTTTTTTTGGTCAGTTTGAAATATTGGATCAAAGTATGTTTAATGCTCAATCTATCCCCCCCTCTGAAAAAGAAGAGCCTGCTACAATGTTTGCTGTTCTATTTGCCTCTGCAGCTTAAATGGCTTCACTGAGGATGAAAGGAAATTCACCATACAGCATGCTAATGATCAAAGACTCATGTACCAATGGACTATAGCAACATTTTAGGATACCTCTCCCTTCTATTATTTGTCCAGCTTTTCTGTTTAGAACGTTAAGGGTAGGAATTTAACCAAACAGTTCAAAAGGTATTCAAGGTTTGATATCCTCCACATCCCTTTGATACTAACAGTAAATAAGAGCAAGCTGTACCAAACAAGAACCAAATGTTTAAGCACTGATATATGAGCAAAGACAAGCTTCTTGAAAAATGGCAAAATTTTGAGACATGGGTTCCAGGTATACTACACAAGGTAAAATACTATTGCAGGATAAACCTATTGAAAACAATTTGATAGCAACAATAACAATTCAGAATTATCACTACCACTACTTAAACACTGAGAAAAAAAAACCACATGAGAACAGGTGGCTACCTACTGGTTGTCAAATAAAAGTGTTGATTTTTACTCTTTCCACATGTGACTTCAAGTTACCATCAACAAGTGTACAAAATCTGCCCATGAATATCATCTTGAATCTCTCAAACAAGTGCACATAAAGGGGGAAAAGTTGGCACACAATTATATCACTTGCAAGCACTAAAAATCAACATCAACCCCAAAAAATCATGTAAACTAAGAACGGTTTTTTTTTCAACTATTTGTTATATAATTTCACTTGATGGTTAAATAAGCATTCCTGTCTGCTTTAAAAATTTATTCCATATACTCCTTAATTCAATTATACCTGGTAGAAACCCACTTATATCAAAGATACATTAAGAAGTTTTTACATGGAGAATTTCTTAGATTATGATTTTTTTTTACTTTCTGAAACAGCACAGTGATACAAATAATCTGTAATTTTAAAGACACAAATATATTTCAGAGTACACTATTTGGGATATTAAAAGCTACACCTGTGTGCAAGTTCACACCATTCCCATAAATTGCCTAAGACACAAAGTAAAAGCTATACATCATAAGGTGATCCTATTAGCATAGCACTTACAGGACTTTTTTGGCAATTCATAAATATACAGCTGCATTACAAAGCCATCCCAAATAAGCGCTCGTAAAATACTTTATCTCTTGACTGTTGTGCATTTTTAGAGTTAGATAAAGAAAAATGCATTAGAGAAAAAAGTATTTGAGGACTATACAAGAAGTTTCTTAACTCTTTTGGGATTAGTATGATACAAAATTCCACTTTTGTAGATAAGCGTCCTATTAATTTTACTTTCAATAATATAGCCTATTTGGTGTAACTAAGTAAAAAACTAGAGTAGAATGTGGCCTGATATCATAGTATATAAAATTAAGGACTGGTTTGGAGTTTTGATTTTGGTTTTCTTTAAGATTGAACAATATTTCCTCTCATTTCTAATTGTATAGACTGCCTAATGTAGTATTACAATCCCGTGTCTTTAGAACCATGTTTATCTAAAAGCTTTTTTCCAGAAATCTTATCTCAAAAGACATAAACTCACAAAAATAATTACTGTTTTGCTAGCAAATCCCAAAAAAATATTGTTAAGAAAGATGTATTAAAACAGTGACAAAATATATAAATTTATCTGTACTGAAATCCCTTTCAGCTGATCTGTGTCATCACTATCCTAACCTGGAAACAAGACAATGAGTAAACAAGAGCTCAACCATGATGTAAATAATTAAAACAATAAAGGTGTTATACTGCAAACTTCTCTAAATGTTGTGCTATTAAACTGAATGAAACTGTTTGGTTCATCTGCAATTTAAGAAACCTCATTATGCTATGATTAAAAAAAAACAATGCTTCAGAAAACATCGAGTTGGCAGTACTTCCCTTCTCCTACATAATAAAAAAAAGAAAGGTAGGACAAATTATCTATCTACAGGTAAAAGGGTCTTTCTACTATGCATCAGTGCCATGAAGATGATCAAAAATCTTCTTTATGTTTTCATATAGATCTCCTGCAGAACCTGAAAAGACACGCTAAAATCTGTAGTATTTTAAAATCTATTCCTCTCATCAGCTGCATATCAAATTCTTCAAATCTTCTGGATTTGGATTACCATTGAGATTCAGAGGATTATTCCTCATTTCTCCTGCAGATTTAGTCAATACTTATTTAAAATATATTGACCAGAAATACAACCTTAAACTGAATTGCAAGAGGATAGAATGGCATGAAAACAAAAGAAAGACTTATGTCTAAATAATTCCTTGCATGGCTACGTGTCCACCATCCTGAAGGAAATTATATATACGAGATGGATGAGAGAAGACACAGGCTGACTAGCTCTACCAGGCAATCCACCAACCAAGATATAATGCTGGATTTGGGACAAACACATGTAATACTTGGTAAACTGTTGTTAAACTAAAATCCAAGCTTGGGAAGGCTCAAAAGATAGCGTTAAATTTGTATAGTACTTTTTGTGGCAAATATGTCTTGGAATATCTTAATCCAGTTATCACCAGTGGGAAAAGTGCCACCTCCTTTCCCCATATTCCTCCCAGCTCTATCTGTCCTTCTCTTTCTAATCAGGCTGTCATTCAGCACAGGGACATCCAGCAGAAGCTGAAGAAATGAATGTTGAGCAGTTCAGTGTGATTCTAGACAAGGAGCATCACACACAATTCAGCCCATCAGGCATTTAACACCAACACCAGTGTGATGGTAGCAGGAATTCAAGTTTGGTTTTTAATCCACCTCATTGCTAACTAGTTTGAATCCCTGTCACTTGAGAGACAATTACTCAGTCATGTCCAGTGCTGTTATGGGGCTGCAGCACTCCTGTATTATTGGCAGGGATGTAAAAGGTTTCTGCAGAGAGAGAGACATGAAAAATTCCACAAAATTCTACTTGGCTTTTTTCCCCTCTATTTCTCCTTTTTCTCTTTATTTTCTCTCACTATCCCTTTTGCTGAAAACACTGTCCCTCTGTGCAGCTCTGTGAGGAACACAAGCAGTGCCTGGAGCCAGCCGGGACAGGAAGACAAGAGGCGAGCACTCAGTGACAGCCGGGATCCCTCCTTGTCACCTTAGGCAACGCTGGAACGCGGGATGGGCTTAGGGAGGACGGAGCCAGAGTCAGCGATGCTGAAGCCAAAGATACAAGGGCATGAGGTTTTAAAAACAGATTAGGGGTGATGAAACTCTGGAGACCGTGGCAGGCCAGACAACAGGAGCATATGTTTATTTAAGGGGATGATTTACATTGTTATGCAGAAAAAGGTAGAGTGTAACTAAAAATCTGAACATGTCTGTCCTTGATCTCGCGGACTCATTTGCTTGTGGGTGCTGTAAATAGGATAAATTGGGATAGCTTTAAATTCAAAATTTTATTTCTGAACTTTGGCAGATTGGGATGTAAATAAATGTTCATTTACACTAGAGTTTTCTAGGAGAGTTAGAGTTATTTTATTGTCATCATTTTATTGACTGGTACATATTTCTCCCACAAAGCAGTGCTAATCGCTTTGTTCAATAACTGCTATTTGTATTGTCTACTTCATTTCACACATATAGAGTGTACAGTGGTTTGGAGGTAAAGGTAAAATTTCCAGAGAATGCAGTAGCACAATGACTTAAACCACTCTAATCTGGAGCCAAAAGCAGCCCTAACTTCCCTAACCTTCAGCTCCACCTGCAGACTCTCACTCCTCCCTTGTCCTGACTTTAAAACCGTCCTGCAAAACAAGTGAACAACTTTTGACCAAAACACAGGCATCCTTGCTAGAGCAAGATGGGAGTGAGGAGACATAACATGGATAAGGTGAGATCACGCAATTGGCATGTGGCATGGCTTGCTCCACTATGGAAGCTCAGCCTGTGTGTCTTGGAGTGTAGACTGATGAACACTTCTTCCAGTGGCAGAGGCAAGACCAGTAACACCTCACCCTTCCCAGCACTGGCCACTGAGCTGTGCCAAGGAAAGCATACGGCATGGAGCCATATGATCAGCCATGCTGAGAAACTAATCTAGATTAAAGGTAAACTGGCTACATAAAAGCTGCTTTCAAACTCATGGAGTCCACCAGACCCACAAAACACTGTATGAACATTTTTAGAAGTATTGCAACGAGGAAAAGGAAAGGAGTCCACAGTCAAAAGTTATCAGATATCACTGCAGCCTAGCAGGCACCCTTATCCCCAGCTGCCTCCCCCTCCCTACTCCTCTCAAGCCTACAAAGACACACTAAAAAGAAGTGCAAAGACCCACACTGCAAATGAGATGGAAGTGCAGTCCTTGGGGCACAGGTGTAGGCCCTGTGACAAGGACAGGCTGCAGAAGGGCAGCAAGGACTGTAGCATTAATACTTAGCAGCTGCTGGGTTTAATTTACACATCTTAGAGAACTGGGGCCTATTATTAGAGTGGATGTACACCGGCCCAGCATGCTCTGGTTTATTATCATTACAGCTGTACGTAGGTATGGACACCCTTATGTTCAACACTCTAAACAGTCCGTCTTTAGTATTTATATCATAAACTGAAAACTAAATCAAAGTCTATTCTTTGGCCTTAAGACTGAACAACTTTTTAAAATTTCCAAAAGGAAACCCTAAATTCTTCTTCATATCCCTTCTCATTTTAAAGATATTTGATTCTTACAATGTATTTACCACATTTTTTCCAAATGGTTGCACTGTATCTAACATGAAGTACCTAGCTTACATATACATCATCTACATCATTTAGAGCACACATAAAATAATTGCAGTTCATCATTCTATTAAATTACTTTCCACTTTTAATAGTCTTGTTTAATAGATGCAGGAAGGCAAATCATTAAATTAAACCTTAATATGAGCTATCAGTTTGTAAACAGAGCAGCAAAGTATGGTATGATGGAACTCTTAGTTCAAGAATTCTGGGGTTTATATTTAATAAATTTACATGTGCTTATATAATAATTTCCCACATAATTAAAAAAAAAAACAACAAAAAACTTAGAGAAAATGGAGGAAAATACCTTATCTGCATTTCTCTTCCAATTCCGTTTGGACAACAGTATTTCCTAAACGTAGCCGATTCACTGCTGGATATGTAATTACCTTCAGTTCATAGTCTAGACATTAATGCTTTCGTAGTATTTAAGACTCCTTGTAACATGCTTGCTGCTTTAAGTAAGCAAGGCTAAATCTTGACCAGATAAATTAGCAAAGAATGCAATAAAAGCTGCAATAAAAGAACTTTATCCTCCAAACCTTCAAGTTGCTGCTAAATGAGATTTCTTTGAAATGCAGATCAGTTGAACTAGATTAGTGAATTTTAGCTCCTGTCAACATCATAACAAAATACAAATACAATTGTTCACTGGCCTTATCTCCATGCTTCCATCTGCTGCCTTGTTATTTACTTTCCTTGATTTACTATGCAGATCTAAATAAGACACATCAAGGAGGGCTTACAACACAATGGCTTCTTAAGCTTTACATCAAGGTATTTGAAACTGAAGCCCTGAAAGGGCTGCCATCAAAGACATATCTCTAATGAACTTCCATATCAGAGAGGTTTGGTATTTAATACTGCTGTGAAAAGAAAAAGCTACAAATCAGAATGGCCGATGAAGGAAAATGTCTGCAAATCTTGATGAGATTAGCACCTACCAGAATTAATATCCCAATAAAAATGATATCTGGTTCACTGAAGAGTTAAAATTCCAACCTTTGCAAAAATAATGCCTAGTGTCAGAATGGGAAAACTCAGCTGACAAGGTTGAAAGGTCGGGGTGGGTATTCTTTTTTCTCCACAAAATGTTCAAAAAGCATTTTTGCTGATGGCTTGATTAAAATACTGTTGACAAACTAGCCATGGAATGAAATAATTAACAGATGACAGCGTTACTGTGATATTTTCTGCAACGGTGGAATTTTACAGTATATTTTAAAAAAATTAGCAGCAAATTCATGGCAAAATAACATGATCTAAAATGACAGCATGCAACATTTCTTCATCAATTTTACTATTTCCCTTTCTCCCCCACAGCAATCTATGGCAGCGCAGGATAAAATCTTCTGTCAGTTTGCTTAAAAAGACAATCCTTAAGTGCCATTTCTATTACATGCCACAGCCCTACTTGTGAAGTGCAATAAACAAAGAAGTTTCCTTCTCATGATTTAAACTCCCTTTACATACCTGATAGATTAAACAAATATAAACATCTTAGAGTTTCCAAAGCTCAGGCACAACCTTGTTCAGTAAACCCTCAGTTCTTGCAGTGTGCTGCCATTTGACAGGAATTTTTTTGCTGGGCATTGAAGTACATAAACAAATGATACTTCTCTCTCTTAAGAAAACATTTCAATCATTTATGTTCTTCTATAGCAAGGGAAGATCCCACAAGCGTGTTCTGTGCTGTGGATCAATCAGCTCCAAACCAAAGTAGACATGTTGTATGCTCCAGTGCCTGGAAATCATGCTGCAGGCTGACCAGATGATGAAAACAGAGGTATGCAGTGTAGGGGAGCCCCACATGGCACCCGCTGGCTTCTGGGCATGTCAAACTTCACAACTACCCTACAGTCAATGACAGCAAACACCTTCCCTTTACTTCTTGCCTCCAAACATGTACTTGTCTTTCTACCCTCCTTCCAAATCGCAGGCAGTCTTCCAGAAACAAAGCCCCCAAACAGAAGCAGCATCCCATGGCTGTACTGCAGAAACCACAGTTGTCTTCTTGCTGCATTTCATTTTGTACCGGGTATGTTCCAGGCTTACTTATGGCCAAGAGAGACCACTACTTTCCCTTGGTTAATGAAACGACAAAACTACAGATTTGCACATGTAGAAGCAGGTGCTGTAACAGGTTGGACGACTCTTGACCTAAAGCATGTAAAATGATTTATCAGCAACAGCTGTCCCTAAGGTATTTGGGCTCTGACAGACAGTCAAAACTTCACCATCTGCACTGCCGTGTGTTAAAAATGACAATCTGAATTAAAAGCTGGTCAACAAATCTCATATAACTAATGTCTTCCATATCCTCATCCATATGTTGAATTCCCAAGACACACAACACTTGGATTATCTATTATAAATACCAGTCTTTGAATCCAAATAAAATGGGACAATCTAGGAAGATGTGGAAAGTAAGTGTGTAGCAGTTGCTATCTAGTCACAAAACACTTAGTCAAATAATACTTTGAATGTATGTACATTTGAAATGCTTCTACAATTTCACATCATGATATAAACATATATTCTTTCAAAGTAGCATTATATGTCTTTGCAGAATTAAAAAGCAGTTATAAATATCTACATAGGCTAATACAGGGCCTTTCTTGAATGCCCTGACAAAAAAACCTGATTGATAGCAAAACATCACACAGGATCTGTGTGTTCTCTGCCCAATGAAGGCATCCCAGGGCAGCAAGGCTTACACTTTGTGTTCTGATTTTTCTGTGTGAAGGGGAAATGCATTTTTTTTTCCCCAGACCAGAGGAGGTAACCTGAGAGTCTGGATATGACCCCTTGGTGAAGACAGTGACTTGTTCTGGAGCTATGCTAGCAGAAGGTAGCACCATATGCCCCGAGCCCCAACTTGGATGCTCTTTCTACAGTCTAATGTGCTTGTCAAAAGATGTTAAAATCACAGATTTACTTTCTCTGGATTTATTTTATTATTGTAAAAAGCAAAAAGAAAGGCAAATGCAATGTTTTATGACTTATAGAGACTAGCATCCAAAATCTACTTCCTTCAGTTAAAACTGTGAGATCTTTTTTCAACGGTGAACAGTTTCTGATGTATTTAACATTACAGCAATCTTGTGTTTGCTATCAGTCACAGTTATTGTAACTCTTATTGAGCACAAACCACATTCTACACTTCGGTGTTAATCATTTTCCTTCTCATACAAACAAGGGAAAACACAGCTCATTATCTGGAAATGAGTGAAAATTACCGAACTTTGCTCCACTGAATTTCACTGAACTTTTAATTATTTCATTTTAAAAACTCAGAACACCTGACATCTTACCAATGTAATATAGGCAGGAAAATTACTAAAATAGGAAAAAACTAATCCATGAAGCACATACTGGAAGCAAATTTAAAATACCAAGAAACATCCTTCATAGCATTTCTAAAGATAACTTAAGATGTGATGGCACACATAAATTCATTTAGTTCATATTTTGGGCTTTAGTTTTTAGAAGAAATACAAACATTTTTTAAAATATATATTTATGCACATACATACATTTGCAGGCACTGCTGAAAGACAGGAGGTAGTTTTTCCTCAAGTAAATAATAAAATTATCTTCCAGAATTTTTTAAGATTCAAATATCTTTCAAAGAGTTACAATTTCTGGCAAAAACAATGAAGATTTAGAAAAAAAAGAAGTTCGATTTATTCACTTGCTAGGTTGTAACTGTCTGTCGAGAGATACAGTGATCCCCTCAAGAGTATAAATATTTAGACAAATTTTAAAATGTGTATTATATACTTGACAGAAGGTATTTACATGACAGCCCAGAGCTTAAGCAATCTGATATGAAATATTTCCCCATAAAACAAAGTCAAGTTAGAAAAAAAGTGCAGCTCAGCCACATAAAGAGGCTTGAGATTAAAAACATAAGCATTTAAAAAGAGATTAGCCATATAAGTGTTTGCGTCAAAATTGTGATAACCTTCATCCTACTTTCCAATTCACTGGATCCTATGTATGAGTTTATGAAAATAGAAGATGAGCAGCACACAGCATTTACTCTGTGTCTTCTTTTCCTAAGCTGTTTAATTGCCTGCTCGTTACCCGCTGCCCTCTGCTCCCAGCGGGGACGCAGTCCAGGCGGGCAGAGCGGCCCGGCACGGCAGGGATGCTCGTCTCACCCTGCACCATGGGGAAGCTCAGCGGCTGGGCTAGCAAGCTCATCTCCCTCCACCACACTGACAAGGTGATGTCCAAGAGACAGAGACTGGTAAAAGGTGGAAACAAGCCCTGCAGACCTTGTTGGCGGGGGTGGACTCCTGCCATCCCCCTGAAACACAGCACAGCTCTCCCCAGCACAGATGCCGTGGAAGCTGAGGGCTCATTTATTCACTTCGGGACCTACTGTACTTTATCTTGGTGGAATTAAACAAACTACGTATTCTGAGACCAGATATTTTGCCACGGATTTTGGCAGGAACACACACATTCGTCAAGAGCAATTCTAAAACACCCCCGTGACTCAGGAGAATTCTCCCTCCCTCTAGAAAGGCCATGAAGAGTGAGAAATGGGACCCCAACACGGTCAAAACCAACTGCCAACACATGAGAACCACACACATAAAAATCTGACAAATAAACTTACGGGCGTAATCTCCCACTCTATTTTGCTCTTTTCAAAAGGCAGATGAGCTTTGGAAGAAACACTGAGATGGCCCAATGCAGCCACTGGGCACTTCATAATCGTGAATTGCTGCCACCAAGCAGCAACTTACCAGAAAAAAGGTGTGAAAGCTTTCTAAGTATACAAGTATTTAAAAGCTATCGTGAGCACAGAGGACCTTTTACACTCTCGTCAGGGCAAACAAGTAGCTCAGGAGAACCATACTGATTAAAAGAAGATGCAAAAGCAAACACCAAAGAGATTAACAAAGAGCAAACCCAGAGTCAAACACTAAATTGGAAATTCCTGGTCAAATAATTTAGTTTGAAACCATTTTTACTTTCTTTCATGCAATACTAAGATCAGATTAATCCTACCTAACTTTAAACATCTACCTAGGATATAATCTCTACCTAATGCAGCGCTCCTAGCAAAGCCTGTGGCTTTCCTCTATATGGGAAGCCAAGGAGGGGCTCTTCCAGCTCAGGAGCATTAGTGAAGCACCTGAAGTTTGAATCGATGAATCCAGCCACTGTAAGGATGAATCACAAGAGGGAGTGGACTGTAAGTTATGTGGAAGGTAAGAAGAATTGTTGGATACTTTTCCAGACATAACGAAACTAGAATTTGAAAGAAATCCATCTTTATTTAATTGAAAAAGATTCATGCAGTCCAGGTCGTATATCAAATTTTACAATGGATATCTCCACAGAGGAACATTACTTTTTCCCTTGCATTTCATACTTTTTAAGTGCCTGTTATTGAATGCTGTGAACTTAAGGGTTAAATTAGTGAGATACAGAACCAAATGTTTTGCTATATTTAGCTATATCTTTCAACATTTGAATAAATGAAAAGCTAAGATATGAGGGTGAAAAAATGCTGTGGATATTTGCTTCTAAAGCCCCAAAACAAAAATCAAAATCCCAGCACATATGGACATCATGTATTTGTGGACTATAACGAACATAACACTTGTCAAAGAAATTATTTCTTATTCTGCTCTCCTTTCAAATTATAAAGCAATCTTAATATTGAAAACTGTTGCCTTTTATAAAAATATGTACGTCTTACAATGTACACAGAATGGTTTGTTCCCAAAGACTTATTTACTTAATATATTAAGTGGCTCAGAGAGGTAATCTGTATGTTTGCAGCACATAAAATATTGATTATAATATTTTTTAATAAAATAAGGTTACAACTAGTAAATTTTCAGATATAATCTCTCCACTAAAGTCTATTTTCTTTGTTTACATACAACAATTCCCTTTTAAAATTTAAAAGTGGAATCTTAAAAGTGAAAAAAAAAAAACAATTACAAAATGTTCTTTATTTGGAATTAAATTCCAAGGTTGCAGAATACTGTATCTGTCCCAATTTTAGAGAACTGCTTAAGGCATCTGCCAACCAACTTTCAAGAGGATTAGCTGTAATGAAAATGCAATATATGTAAATATAACCATGTATTTAAATGTCATATATTTCAAACACAATAGAAAAATTACAAATTCAAAGTTATCTTTTCAAACATAATTCTATCAACTCCTTTCATGAAAGATAAAAAACTTGGAAACAGTATTTTTATACTGTACAAAACATACAATGTGGCAACATATTAACTTAGCCTTCTTAATGTATCTCATTATTGAACTGAATGTGTTTTCTTTATGAACACACAACATACCCCATCTTTAACACCAATTTCACATACTTCAGATTCCCCTTGTAGATTCAGAAGAATCTTGTTCCCGTGCTAAAGCAAACAACAGTAAGGTAGAGTATGAACTTTAAAAAGCACACTGTCCTCTGTGCTCTTTGGGTATCTTGTTTACTTGACATGATATTAGTATAGGAGAAAGAATACAATTACAAAAGAAAATAAAATCATGCAGCTAAAACTCTTCTGACTTCAGACACATTTTTCTCATCTCTGGATGTGGTACAACCTTGCTGTGAACTATTAGCTTTCCAGTACTTAGAGACAGACGGTTTCATACTGCTCAACAGAGATTACTGCTGTCTATCTAAATAGGGCTTACAGTGGCATCAGCATATTTTATTAACTCAGAACCATAAATCCTATTCTTATGTGCTTTAAAAGACCAATACTCCTAGGGTCAGTTAAATTTACAACAGAGTGGCACCTACAAGAAAGACGCTTCACAGTAAGGATATGCTGCTTTCCCCTTGGAAAATAGACAATATTTCATCACTGAGACAAAACAACAGTTTTCCAAGAAGATTTTTAGCTGCAACATTACACAGTACCCCAATATACTTTATAATGCCTCATAACAGAGGTTTTCTTCATGTTTCAAAATTCTCCATTCTTGGTATGATGAGCAGATCTAAACTTCTGCTGTTCTGTGAAACTTTATTTATAAATATAGGCTTTTATCTAAGTTCTAAAATTTGGGGATTTGATTTTAAAGTAATAAACCAATTTTAATCAACGTCTTCTTGAATTGTGGACTGTTTACTATTTTATCTTTCAGTGTAACACAACATTATTCACTAGAACTTCACTCTCAAGTAACAATATAGTAATTCAATGCTATCACAGCTGTGAAAAGAAAAAACTGAGCTTTGAAGCTATTTGATTTTGTCCTATCAAAATTGCTGTCTTGTACTGATTACTTAATTTGGTATTTTGCAACAAAAATGTAAAGAGACTACAAAAAGTAAAGAGTCAGAAGTAAACATTTTGATCAACCTAATTCACTTTCAAAAATCCCACCAAAACTCCTGCTGTCCCTTATTAGAAAAATACCTCGGCATTTAAAGACAAAATAAGAGCACGTATATGACTTGTTTACATCAGATAGAAATAAATTCTTCCTAAATGCACAGAGTACAAAGTTTTCTTTTGATAGGCTATGAATAGCATTTCAGGAAATGCTTACAACACTTAGCAAATACTTGGACTATTTAGCAACCTCATAGCAACCTCACCAATATAGCTGCTTAGATACCATGGGGATGTGCATTGTATCAGATGATCCACAGACTCCTGGAAACATCATCAGCTCAACACAAGCATGTAACTTTAGCACATAGAGAGGAACAGCATGCCATTGTACTGCATGTAAAGAGGTAGGTGCTGCGTGATTGTATGGTGCATCACCAGGAAACTGAGGAAATGCTGAGTTAAAAACACTGATGACTTGCACAATGTTCATGCCGGCAAAAGTATGGTTTGGAACAAACTAATGAAGTGGTTGNAAAAAAAAAAAAAAACCCAACAAATTATGCTTGCTATATACTTTAAGGATTAAGATATCTAATAAATATTAAATTCAGCTACCCAAGTAAAATTACACAGAAGGTCCTTTCTTCAAAGGCATTCCAGCCTGCATCTACATGAATACCATGCTGACTTTGAGCAAGCAGGCACAAGCTCCGGTTTCTTATGTCTCAAACTCAGTTCTGAATAGGTTTTTCAATTCAGAGATTTCCCAGTTGGGCAACACTCACTTTGCCAACTGTTTTGCAAGAACACCATCCTCAGAGACATTGCTCACAGTGATGCAGGTGATTCTTTAAGGTAAATCAGTGGTCACAGAATTGTTTCTTAGGATGGGGCTAGTGGTTTAATAGCTCACTACTACCACAGTGGGAATACTTCCCACCTCTTCTCTCTCTCTGTCTTTCCACAGCCAGCCACAGGCTCCCACTGCTTATGTTATAAACTCTACAACAATCTCAGATCCCTCTGTGAGCCAATTCAGTTCACAGCAAAGGAAGAAAGCCTACACAGGCTTCTTCTAAATCTGTTTTTCACCCTGTTGCTGAGTTAACTTGACACAGAGAAGGGTCTGCTGAGCTCCAGGTGAAGCCCAAGAGAGGTCGCAAGCCCACAAGCATGAGCCCACAGATGTGAGAAGAGGGAAGGGGAGGCAGGCTGAAGGCAGGGGACCAGGGAAAACCCCTTCTCTTTAAAACTGGCAACAGCATATCATAAGAAGATATCAGATGCCTGTGAAACTAGAAATTCTCTCCAAAACTGTCTCCAGTTCAGTACTGACAGTGAACCAACTTCTAGCTCATTCATACATTACCTCTTTACTTTCTCAAGCACAGGAATGTTTTTTTTTTCTAAAGACCCTAGCTCAGACTCGCTTCTCAGAAAATACTTGGGTCCACTGCCTGTATATGCCATTTGCTATCAGTAGCTCCAACATCTACTGAAATTCTGGCCAAACAAGCCCGGATTCACACTTCTTCCCACCCTCACAACAATCCCTAGCAAAGACAATTTGAGGGTTACAGTCAAATTGCTACTCATTCTGTCTCATAGTAAAGAGTATCTAAATTTATATGTCACTTCCTTCCAGTTTACACAATGGAAATAAAAGCTGGGTTTGTAAGTTATTTGTTTGTTTGTACCTTAGAAGAGGTGGGGAGGAAACAGAGAACAATAAAAGGAAAAAAGGGCATTTTACTGAGCCATCATGTGTCCCATATGACTGTTACTGTATTTGCCAAATAGATTTACTTACAGTTCTATGTGCTCTGCTCTTATGCTCACTTTCAGTCTTTATTAAAGCAAATTGCAAAAAATGCAAGTGGAGACATAAAACTACTTTGTCAGTAGTGTGAGCAAAGGCTACTGCAAACCAAAACACACAACAGAGAGAACTCTTAAATAATTTTAATGAGTTTTTGGAAGAAAGGTCTTGCACCTCCTGAAAGTAAAATACAAAGAGCTTAAGCAGAGAGATGGAATTTTGGCAGGTAGTTGAAGAACTAAGCATCATTTGGTCCTGTTGATAAACTGCAAGCAAGACTCACAGGTAAGCATTAACTAAAGGTCATCCTTTAGTCATGGAGGCCAAAGATGTCAGGGGAGAGCAGATGGGGACAAAAAACTTATGAAAGTAGTAGAACCTGGTTTCACTGGTGACATTCAGAGGTTGCCAGGCTACTACATAGCTCCAAATTAATGATAACTTAGCATTTTTTTAATAATTTTGAAAAACAGTTCAAGCTTTCAATGCTTGAAACTAAGCTTTAGAAGGTTTTAAAAACACAGTACATTTTCCCAAACCTTCCAACTCAATCCTTGAATATAACAATTTTTCTTTAGAGAAAAGTGGCTTTTGAGAACGATTTATTATCAAGCTAAAGCCTCTTCTGCCAAGTGCAAGACAAGATCCTCCAACTGAAACTACATACTGCATATTGCCAAAGAATCTGCAGGAGGCTGCAGGTTCAGATCCAGACACATATCCAGCTGCTGATGTATGTATCTTGGTTGCAAAACCAACTACTTACTAGGTCCATTTTGATTCTCCCTACTCACAGCAAAGCACAGGCTAATTTTTTACCCACAGCAAATATTAGAAGATATTCTTCTTCTAAAGATGCATCTGTATTCTCCCCTTGACAACTGAGTGAGTTCACTGTTACGGCATTATCTGTGGTTCTTGGAAGATGTGGATATAACATCTAGAAAAGTATAAGATACTTTAGCATAAGTACATTTTCATGTAAATTAAGGCATTATGGAAATTTTGACTTCAAAATGATGACATTTGTGATTCACACAAATTCTAGTGCCTTACACGACAATTTGAGAGAAATTTTGTCCAGAGGAAAGAGTCCAAGTTCATTCATTTTACCACCGAAGGATCTCCCTCATCCTGTGACTGTCTCACTTGTTTCTCCTCTGAAATCCTGAACTGCAAGATGAAGATGGCTCTGCAGCAGATCTCAGTACACCAGCTCTGAGGGTGACTCCAGGTGCAATCCTACTGCAGCTGAAGTTTACCTCCAAGCCCAGTCCTTTATGACCTTCATCCTTCCCAGCCTGCTCCCTTCCATGTTTACTGGGCTACTGGATGGCCTCTTTCAGAGCAGCATGAATCAGCAGGAAACTAATGACACAAATACAACTACAAAAAATGTAGCCTATTTATAAACTTAGCATGCTGAAAATATTTAGGGAAATCTAAGGCATATTGGAGTTCATGCACAGAGATTAAACTGAGATGAGACAGGGTTTACCGAAAATTTATCTCAATCTCTGGTTTCTCTTCCACAATTTTCCATTTCATTATTTTAAATTTACAGAAGTAGCTCTGAGATCCTCCCTCTGCTGATTCTTCGTACTTTTTTTCCGAGTTCCAGTCCTTCAAATGTTGCCCCGCCTTTTGTATCTCCTTCAGAAAGAAGGGCAGCTTTCACATGGTACAAGTCACAGCTCTCCCGCTTTCATTCCTTCTGTTCATATTCTTTATTATTGTGTTTAACAGAAAGAAGGAACACTACAGGTTCCTACTGAACAAAGAGATTTACAACAAAAATAGAAAACTGAGATGGCATTAAGGCACTGGAGTTTATGGGTAGCTGCAGGAGACAAGAGCACAAGAACACCTGGGAAAAAGTAAGGTATGATATTTAACGCCAAGGGAGTACTCTCTCAAAATCTTAAAACTTCTCCTTTTTACTGTCCATAGTACTCAGCACTCAGAGCTTCTCCTGTAAATTATTTCACAGGTGTGTCAAGAAGCTATACATGGATACACGGGATTTTATTACAAGCCAATAAGATCTAAAAACATTTCTCTTGTAAGAATGATTTTTTACTAGCTTATAACTTTTCAGTTTAGACCAACAATATTTGTGGTACTGGGATTCACTGTGGTATTGCCAGTTCTCAAAGTGTTAATATAAATATTTTTATACCAGCTTTCATATAGTCTATGTAACTCTAACAGAACTTCATGCCTTAAAAGAATAAGTATGTGTATTTCATATCAGAGATGGAATAAGGTTCAAAAATATATATCTGAAGTCTTCAACCTACGAACAAGGTTTTTAAAAATATCAAAAATAATGAACACTTCGTACATTCTGATGTCTCTGAATTTTACATGAGTTCCTAAAAGTGTGTGATAATACTGTTTGAAATGACTGAATTAATTTTACTGTCCTGTTCTGATTCTGAAAGGTGACACTTGTAACATTCCTTAAATAACTGGGACCGAGACAGAGATGACAGTGGTGATTTTTCATGGAAAAGAGAACCTAACTTTGTTACAAGGCATAAGGAGGGACTCCAAGAGCTGGAAATAAGGCAAAGGTTGTGCAAGTCCACAGCAAGCTAGAAGGGCCATCTTCAGCGCTAATGCATCCAAGATCTGAGTTTACAGCATAGGATGATTACAGAGCTGGCATCAAAACAAAAATCATGGCTGAATAGTTAAGAATCTTAACAGAGTTTTACTTGTATTCTACACGGTATTCTTCATGGTTTTAGGAATGTCGCACAAATTTGTCAGTCTTGAGAGTATTGCAACTAGAAATTCCTTATGAATGAATGAATGAATGTTAAAGATCTTTGCACAGAAGGAAGGTGCTAACAAAAATGCACAGGAGAGGTGGAAAAGGTAAGCACTTCTTGTCAGAGAAGTCCTGTCTCATCCCTTTCACCACCTTCCTTCTCCATAGGTGTCCATTTCATTGCCAGTACCAACAGAGGCACTGGATAAAGGAAAGCAAGAACTTTGGTGGCATTTCCCAAAGCTTCTCACATTCATGAAACCCCAGTGCCCTGGATCAGAAGGCAACACCTGCAAAACAACTTGCTATGAACATGGAATTCCCACCTAAAACACTACTTCAGAAATTTAGGTATGAGGGATGAAAAACCTGGAGAAGCACTCAGCTGCTCAGTTTAAACTAGAATTCTGTTTTCTTTTTTTTCTCACCACATCATGTTTCCACCTGAAGCACGGTGTTAAGTCCCTCCAAAAAAACCTATTTTAATATTATTCATATTGAGTGTTGAGGGCAAGCTTGATAGGAGTGAAATGGACACACTTATCATAACTACTCAGAGAAAGTAGTGTATGGAGGCAATACCAGGAATGCTTTGGGACAACAGAACAGAAATTACTAAAACAGCAACAGCTGCACCTGAAAATACCATCCACAGGTACCAAAAGAGCAGTTAATAGATTCCTTGCTTTTGTAAAGCAGGTTTTATATTACCTAAAATAATTCTTGTAGCCACCAATGATTTTACAGTATCTAGGAGATTATACCTACGTTACAGTGATTTGTTTACTAGTTTTGCTTAAGATAATTTAATAGGCATTTTAAAAATCTAGGCTCAGACCTTCTCCACTGGACAGAAAAACATACAAAATGTTTAATGAAACAGAGTAATAACATACTCCATTAAGCACATAATATTTTAACTATATGCTATGTGATCAGGCTACTAAATGGAACCATCATGTCTATGCCTGCCTATTTAAAGCTCCCATATTTCAATGTTCAACAAGAACATTTAATCTATTTATTTATCTTCCTATGTCAGTCTCTCCTATAAATCTGCATATAGTTTACAACTGAGCAAAGAGAATGTATAATATACCAAAAAAAAAAAAAAAGAATCAGCATTAAATTTCAAACAGAAGATCAGAAGATGACTGTCAGATGACCAATTTGCCATTATACCATCAGTATCAAAGCTGTACCTAACCTCAAGGATCAGACCCTCAAGAAGAATAAACATCTAAAATCATGGGTGTTTTGTTCCTTGAAGACATTCAGAGAAAATCTGGCAATGGTCCTACGCTGACACAAGAAACAATTCAGTTAAAAATTGAGTGGCAATGAAAAAAACCCCACAGGAGGCAGCAAACACCATCTCTCAATAGCAGATCAAACTCAGCAGCTGAACAGAAGGCAGCAGAGGACAAACTGATTTGAGAATAAGAAATCATGAGGTCCAGAGATAGCTGTTACTAATTATGCACCTTAAGAGACAGAATCTTTATTTCCTATTGGAGGATTCCAGAAGTGTATTTTCTTCTTTCATGTTAGATACTAGCATTCTGTCATTGGCTGAAATAGCCTGTTGTTGTTATTTTCAGTAACCAAGAAAGAAGAATATTAGCCATTTTCTTTGGGCTAAATGCAAATGCACAGTCCTATACAGAAAGGGGAGAGGGATGAGAAGGGGAGGACTGAGATTCTGACACACACTCTCTCTACTGCTGCCATCCTGTTTTCACAGGGGAGAGCAGTATTCATCAGGAGCTATGTACATTTTCTTTCTTCTCTTTGGTGCTGATGCTGACACACAGAGAGATTCCACAAGAAATGACAGCACTCTGTTAATTATCAAAGGACACCCAGGGCTGAAATTGTGCTGATACATACTGTATCCTGTACCTTCCTGAGCTGCAAAGCCATGCTCTACAAGCAAAGCTTATGCTGCTTCTAGCCTTTTGAATTTTTCCAAATAATTTGAGCATGCTAAAGGTTACCTATCAGCCACTGGAATTTTTCATGATGTACACTCCACAGGTATTTTCACACTCCGAGAAATGCTTTATTACTTGAGAGTAGAGAAATTTTCTCCTTTGCAGGGCCAGTAGAATCTTCTTCCACGGGGGCAAGTGAGAATCCAAGAAGGGCTTTCTTTCCAGGTCACAATTTAAATCCCTCTGAACCACAGAGAAATAAAGAATTTCAAAAAAATCCAGAAGTAAGTCAGGCAAAAACAGATGCAGAATATGATAATAATTATGGTACAAGTAAAATATATAAATGATACATGTTTCAGTTGAATGAAAGCCCGCATGTACGCTCACACTGTGGATGTCTCCAAGCCATCAAGCTTCTGCTATAAATTCCCTAGTGGATGACCTCAGAGGTCTGCAGGTAAACTGCAACATCTTCAGTGCCTCAGACACCACAAAATGCCTGATGAAGACGTGAATACAGAATAACAGAATATCTTGAGTTGGAAGAGACCCATTAGGATCATCCCAGTCCAACTCCTGGCCCTGCACAAGGCAGCTGCAAGAATCACACCATGTTCCTAAGAGCATTGTCCAAATGCTTCTTGAAACCTGTCAGGCTTCATGCTGTACCCACTTCCCTGGGGAGCCTGTCCCAGTGCCCAATCCCCCCCAGGTGAAAAACCTTTTCCTGACATCCGACTTAAACCTTCAGGACACAGCTTCAGGCCATTCCCTCTGGTCCTATAACTAGGCACCACAGAGAAGGGAGAAGTTTCTGTCGCTCCTCTTCCTCTTGTAAGTTGTAGACTGCAATGAGTCTCCTCCAGGCTGAACAAACCAAGTGACCTCATCTGCTGTTCATAAGGCTTTCCCTTCTAGGCCCTTCATAATCTTCCTGGTTCTCCTTTGGACGCTCTCTAATTGCTTTGTATCTATTTTATATTGTGGCTCCCAAAACTGCACACTGGACTCAAGGTTCATCAAGTTAAAAAATTTTGCTTTGGCCATTCATTGTAAATCTTGATCAATCTCTATGCACTAAGAGGCCACCAAACATGGAGAAACCTTTAATCCTTTCAGCAATAGTGTAGAGGCTCTGCCCATGCTAATAAACCCTAAAAAGGGTCAAGATACAGGCTCAAGTGCTGAATCTGTGAATACAAAAACATAGCACTCACTTGTGCTGCCCTGATGTCAAGTGTCTGAACGAGGAAACTTGCAGGTCTGAAGTTTAGGAGGAAAAACAGAGATTAGGATAAAATGCGGCCACAACTGCAGAAGTCTCCCTCTACACATATTCAGAGTTAAAAAATGTGTTTGGAAAATACAGACCTTCACTTATCCCAGAGTGGAATAAGTGGAAAGGTGGAGCCACACGTGGGCAGTTAGGAGCTTACAAGGCAGTCCCATGTAGCTGTGCACTGCAAGGTTTAAGTCAAACCAGCCACTAGACAAATATTTTAACAAGCCTAATAAAGCTTTTGATGAACCTGGAAAAGGAGAGAAAATGGAGGCTTACTCCTTTGGTGAGCACGAGCAGACATGCGTGACAGATGGGCTTTTACAGAGTTGAGGGAGAGGACACTGAAACTGGTAACAAACAAGCATTTTAAATGTCAAACATTCCTCTCTGGAATTTATAGGGACTGGTCTAACTGAAGTAAAGAGTAATGTTCTCACTTGTACTCAAAAAACACTCACAAAGCTCTCAAAAGTCTTCAGCACCCACACAGTGACAGGGGAGTATTTTGGGAAAGTGGCAAAAGTCAGAAAGACTTATCTGTCAGGCATCACGGTCTGACTGGGCAAGGAACTGGAGGTCCTGTGGCCTCACACTGCCATCATAGCAAAAGTCTTCTGTAGTATGAGAAACAATAGCCAGACAGCTGAAAGGATACAGACTGGGAGTGCTCACAGAGGGGAGACATACTTAGTGTTAGGTGATATGTGGCACAAGGCATTGCAGAGGTTAGCTGGGAAGTGTATTGTCAGAAAAAGAAAGCACAGACTAGAATCTGTTCACAGACAAAAGAGCTCTCACAAATTGAGAGTTAATAGTTTCTCCAGTGAGCCCAAGGATTTGCAGTAATATAATTTTTGTTTCAAGTGTTCACCTTGGGACCCAGATGCTTGGAAAGAGACTGAGACATTTGGAAAGATTCAGGTTTTGCACCTCTGTGGCACCCCTTATCAAGGAAACAATTGTTAAAGTAAATGAAAAAAGGCACACAGGGACACAAGTTAACAGCAATGACTACCACTACCATGATGAAAACTTCAAGGGTGACAGACAGGACATATGGAAGAACCCTGAAATGAACACTGTTACCATCTGAGAGGAAAATAAATTATTAACAAGAGGTCCAACTTCTAACTATATAACAGTATGCACCTACAATACTAAAAATTACAGACCACATACTGATTATCCATACAAATGCTGTCTAAATCCACACCAAATTTCAGCAGGAATAGAGTGCCAAAACACCCTTGCTTCAGGCAAGAAACAACATCTGTATAATACACTCTACTGGGGTGTCCTGCTGTAAGTTACCTGGGATGAAATTTTAACTTGTCCAAGAACTGAAGAAAGAGGAAATACCAAATAGGAGGACACTAACAGATGTCTGGAGCCAAGATAAATTCATCATCATAGGAATGGGCACTGCAGATTGCCCAGAAGATTCTATGACATTTACAGAGACTAGTCAGAATGTTCTGTCAACCACCTGTGTCTCTGACCCCACTGGAGTACAGTCTTCCAACACATAAATGGAGGAAATCTGAAACAGGTGACATCAACAGCCTCCTTTATGAGATGGAACTCCAGCAATGCAATTGAACAGCCTTACTTCCACTCTCCTGAATACAGCAACTGCTTCCAAGTACAAGGAGCTAAGAGGGATGCAGAGCAAGTCCTCTCCCTGGAGCCTGCTGTTGCTTGCCAAGTCCTCCTGGTGGCAGAAGGAGAGTAGGCTGGAGCAGAATGTCTGGCTCTAAAACTACCCCAAAGTGGCCACTCTCATGCAAAATGTCCACGCATCAGCCTTTATCATGTTTCTACTTCTTTATTAAGGGGAAGCCTAAAATAGTTTGTGATCACTTAAGCAGATTTTTGAAGTCACTCTGGTCCTTGATGCAGGAGTAAGACAGGTGAACCTGGTATGATCAACAATCAGACAACAATGTCAAGCTGTGATTACCTTACACATATTCATGGGTAAAAAAAAAAAAATGTATACTGGGGAGGCTGATAGGAAGACCTTTTCTTACCATAGGGCAAGAAGACTGAAAAAATCACTGTTGCATCATTAGCAGGTTTTTCACCTCAATAATGCAAACTCTTCCTGAAGAGATTTCTGTATTGACCAGATCAATACAAACTGACACAGTGATAACCGAAGCAGAAGCTTTTATGAAGGAGATATATACCCAAATTTGAAAGAGATTTCTCAAGTAATGAGACAATATATAAATATGCTTGCCACATGAATGCAGGTAAAGGACATCGTGAAATGCCCTTTTGATAACCTAAATGATCCTGTGATTGTGTGAAATGCCTCAACAGGGAATATATCTAATCGCTTCACAGTAGCAAGGTATTTTATTCAAAATTTTCATTTCAGACATTAACTGAACATCAACTCATACAAGGACATGGCTTTAACCTCACAGTTTACCACATTATATCACTTTATTTATCCCCACATTTTCTTTTTTTTTCATGTAAACATTTCTCTCCATTGCTTTTCTTTTTAAAATTCAATTACTTAACTGGTGTTTGATGATGAGGCCTAAGAGGAAGCTCTCATATAAAATCATAAAGTCTTTTGTGTTTAAATACAAACCAGCAAAAAAAATTAGGTAAATTACTGAATTAAAAGCCAGAGAAAAAATAAAATTCCAAAATTTCCTCTCAGAAAAAAAAAAGCACCAAACTTTTCGGACACTATGTTATTTAAAAAAATCAAAACTGGAAACTGCAGAGCAGCATACTCTTAACAAAGTCAATCTGCATTCAATTCAAGAAAGATTATTGCTGCCTCCCTTCTGTTGTTATGATGTTAGGAAATAGTGCTAGTTAAAGGTAAGTCTCTCAAGTCAACTTTAATAGAAAAGATATAGCTAAATGAGAGACGTCAATAATTCATTACAAGAGGCCTGATTTTGCATTATTTCTGTATTACTTTTAAGTTACTCTCATGGATACCAGAGACTGGTATTTGGAGATTCTTATGACTTTGGGAACTTTTTTGAGCAGTATGTTATTGTCTTGGTTTTAAGAATTAAGGTATCTGAAAGTCCAAGGTTCCCATCTCCATGCTCACACTCAAAACACATATGTTACAATAACAGGAAAACACTTTTACATTTTTAATCTGCAACAGTTAGTTTATCTTGTAAAACCTTCTCTTATATAAAAAAATTGTTTCTTTAAATGACTAGAGGTTGCAGAAAATAAGATCTCTCCAAATGAAAATAAGTGGAATTACTTACAGAATTTTTTTTGTTAATAATTCAATGTATATTTTGTCAGCATACAAGTTCTATGCTTGTTAGTAAGAAGATTTTTGAGACTAAGAAATTTTTTTGCATTTTATCATCAAAATGTACATGCAGCATATTGAAATTCAAACCATTATAAATGCTTTAAAATACTTACCTTCATCGGAATATAACTTCATAATTTTGGTAGAGACACTTCAATAAAGTTCTATTCAAATCACACAATAAGAAAATGTCATTTTATTTTATACACAGTAACCAAAAGGTTTACTGGAGGATCTAAGTCGTTATTTTACATTTCTAAACACAAGATGGTAATCCTATACAGCCTAAACACAGTATTTTTTCCCCAAATAATAAGCCTAGCCTTTAAAACATTGTATAAAATTGTAGCCTGAACAATGAAAAGATTCTGCATTCAGCTTAGAGATCATCCGTCTTTGTTTCAGTCCTCCTTCAGGCCAAAGAGGTGCAGAAGTCCCTGAGGAACAGCTACAGTCCATTTTACCCAGGAAAGCACACGTCCCCTTCCCTGCCTGCTCTCTGCCTGCTCAGAGCTCTGCCTGCACAAGCAGAGAGGACAAGATGCAGCGAGGCAGCAGCAGCCCCTTCAGCAGAGGTCAGCACAACCGGTCCCCCGCAGCCCGTGCTGCCAGCTCCTCCCGCAGCCCCGGCAGTGCCAACTCCAAGTGCCTGCTCCTGCTGCAGTGCCTGCGGCTGCCGCCCAAAGACAGGATCCCCTGGCTGCCAGCCACTTCACAGGCCTGTCCTGGGCCCAGGGACGCGCTCTCCAGCACAAAAGTGCACCTGCTGGAGTGGCTGCCACCAGCACCCATGTATGAACTGCTTTTACACCACCTGAAGTCCAGTAATATGCAAAGATAGATGATATTTGTGGATCCTGGAGATAAAGTTTACATGCTGAAAGTCATAAAAAGCTTTGAAACAAGCAGTCCACATGTTTTTTGGTAGAACTTTTCCATATCAGAAACCAGTATCAACAGAAGCAGATTGATAAGGAAGTTTACTTTATGCACTCTTTGAACCATGGATGAAGCAAAACTTAATGTCATCCTGAAATTCAGTGCCACAGATATACAGAAACAGAAATATAAAACAACCAGACTGTGTCACAAACTGTTTAAAATAAAAGGTTATATTGATAGAATGCACCATATGTGGTATTGACTCATCTCTAAGCAATGTTGGTCAAGTTCAATTACGTAGAACACATAATTTCAGTGAGCTGCAATCATCATTGTTTCAAATTAGCATAACTACAATATTAATTACGCATTCCTAGAAAGCAAGACGAATTAGATGTAAAGGAGGATATGAAATATCCGTGATTAAAAAACTCCCTGCAAATCATCTGCAACACTGTTATTATAGGCTAATTTTTTTTCTTAATTTGACATGTTAAAGCTTCCTTCCTACCGTATGTGTAAGACACTGAAGAATTTTCAGACCGATATATCACAGTATGACAAGACCATCACGTTAGGCAACTAAGCATGTCTCTTTTGCCACCCGCCATTTCTGTCAGCTCTCCTGAGCAGTTCAGTAAATCTCCCAGTAGAAAATGATAACATGCCACCATTTATGTTCAAATGATATGCTTTTTAACCAGGACCTGATAAACAAGATCTGAAGCACTCCATTAAAGCTTTACAGAAGTTCTGCAACCACTTCACTTGAATTAGACACGGTGTGTGATGCAGTCATTAATTGAAAAGAAGCAATACCATGAGTCCTTAGATCTGTATTTAGTATTCATGTCGTTCTCTACATCTCTCTACCATACAATTTTTAACAGACCAAAAGTTTTGTAACAGTAACACTGGACAGCTGTGTTAAATGGATACCTGCAACCTATAAGCTGTACCTGGGACAACACTTTATACATTTTAGAAATCCCATTTTAGCAGCCAGCAGAGAAAATGTGAAAGAGTTTACCACTGTAACAGGCAACCCTGCAGACTGCCCATCAGAGAGGGACTTCATTGGACTCTGCTGATGAAGAAACTAGAGTACACATCAGCAATAATACAGATCTCAGTTCTCTAAAGAGTTCTAAATCCAGTAATGACATCTCCAGCTAGCAGTCTTCCTTCCAAACCTTCTAACAGAGCTCTTGCAAAGTATGTGCTAGGAGTAAAGGCTTACAAAAAAAAGAGTAAGCAGGCAAAAACAGACAAAATAAGAGCTTTTAGTTTCTTCATATGATCCCGAACAGACCTCTAGTTTTGGAATTAACAGTAAATACCAGAAAATAGAGAGAATTGTTGCTGCAAAATGCTTTATTGACTTTTATTTTTCCAAATAAACACAAAATTTTTGAATAGGATTAAGAATAGGCTTTACTTAAATTTGTATCAGTTGTGGGCAGGAACTGAGACACCACTAAAATAACAAGGAAAGGTAGAGACATCTTTGTTATATTCTTTTATTGATCCAATTAGCTATGGAAAGAAAAGCCACAGCATTAGACGAGGAAGCTTCTCTTTAAACTTGTTCCATTGCAGAGAACACTGCTTTCTTTCTGTATTTTCTCCTTGTTTGGATTCTCTGTGCTTTTAAATGCACCACATGTACATGTCTTACAATCTAGCCTAACTTTAGTTCTCTTTAATTTCTTTCTATCACAGCACCGTAATTTTCATGGGATCCTTCCCATGAGAACTACAGCCAGACGTCACTGATCTTGGGACTTCCCAACAGTCTGGGACCCTCTCCTTTTACTGCACAACACAAGGCTTTCTACTTCTCTGGAGGCTGAGCCCAGCCAGACCTGGCTTCAGAAACAGCTTTGAGAGAAAATAGATCCTACTTGTCCTGCTTCCTCTCACTCCCATCTCTTCTAGTGGACACCTCATCTCAGATTTTTTTTGTACTAGCCCACAATTCTGTTCCTCACCTGCTGCTCAGGGAACACACAGGAATCCTTTTTTCTACATCACGAAAGAGAAGTTAAGCAGAAGACAGGATTTACATTGAGAAGAGGAAAAGATTTCTTCCTTGAGAAGACGACAGAAAGACAAGACAGTGACAGCATGATACTGCTGCTCCTGAAGTCTGTATCAACATTCACAAGTTATGATGGGTAAAGAAAGCAGATGCTATGATGGATATTAGTAAAAAACAGAAAGACAATCTTCTGAGTTGGAAAGACCTCACAGGATCATCAAGTCCAACTCTAAAGTGAATGGTCC
This sequence comes from Phainopepla nitens, assembly GCA_013400175.1. Taxonomy (NCBI): domain Eukaryota; kingdom Metazoa; phylum Chordata; class Aves; order Passeriformes; family Bombycillidae; genus Phainopepla; species Phainopepla nitens. Next base: position 31,713 of record VXBQ01012790.1, on the reverse strand, counting down.
ATACCAGGATTGAACCCACAAACCTCATCATTATTAGCATCATGCTCTAACAAAACTGAGCTCATCTCAAGTCTACCACCAGTTATCTTGCCTCCAGGACAATTAGTTATTTGAGAATTAAGATTCAAAGAAGTGAGAACCTCCCCATATGACTATCAGCAGTCAGCTGTGAAATCAAGAGATTAGCCCAAGACCTCAGCTCAAAATAAAGCCTTTGTGAAACTTTCAAATCATACCATTTTGCTTGGCATAGAAGTCTCATGGAGAGAAGACAACATCAATTTTACAACCAGGAGAACAAGTATATGTACGCTATATGTAGCAACACATAATGTCTCACAGGATGGGGAACAAGTTCCTGGGAAATAATAACTGTGAAAACATTACAGTGGTTAATCAGCATGAAAGTGAACTAGCATGGACAAGGGACTAATGTAATCTCTGTATCATCAAGGAAACCTGAGAAGCAATGCTACCTGAGCATTTGACACTGGGCTCACTCCTAATAAAACAGGGTCACTAGTCTGATAGCCACAACCCAAACAGGACACTGCTCACATGGGGAGGATTTGCATAACACGCTTCAAGTACCATGAAATGCCTGAAAAACAGGACTAGACGTGAAAAAGTCAATATATTTACAAAACAGAAGATTGTAAGACAGTTAACCACAGCCTATAAGTACCCAAATTAAAGGCAGAACCCTAACACTGCTATTTTTATTCCTCTCTCTCCTTCTCTAAGAAAGGTGTAACAAAATCCTGGGAATCTGAAGCAAGATAAATTCATAAGAGCATGTAGAGACAAGTAAACATTGAATTCCTAACCACTACAGCAGGCTGCTGAGGGCTGCAAGGGATTTTCTACCACCGGAAATTTTCCCTCCCTTTACCCCCGCCTCCATTGAGATCAGCTGGATTTTTGAGAGGTATGATTTACTCCAGCCTTTACTGGCCTTAAAGCAGAAATGGAGGAAGTCCTCACCACAAAGGAAGTCATGCCCAAAGATTACAGTAGTTCTTGACAGGCTTAAAAGCTCTTAAAGTAGGACAACAATAGCTCAAACCTCTTTTAATCCTTTATGCCCTCACGACACGCTCATCAGCAAAGATCACCTGCCAGGGACTAAGACCCTGCTCTATTCCATGCCATATAAACACAACATGTAGGTAATCCCTGCCTGGGAAAGTTGAAAACCCAAACGCATGACAGAAGACAAAACAGGTGGATTCAGGGGGAGAGCAGAAGGAAACAAGGAAACAATACAGGTCAGCAGGAAAGGCAGGAGCCCTCCTATCCACAGCACATCCATTGTCACATTTTCTACAGGCAACACAGCAAGAGACAGTTTTAATGAGGGATTTGAAGTCAGAAAAGTTTAGACCAGAAATAATTTGTAGAGTTTTAGATTACCAAGTGGAGGAAGTTCCCAAGGATTGTCATGAACGCTCCATCACCAGGAGTATTTCAAAACAATGTTGATTTATTTTCCCCAAAAAGATATGCTGTACTTCAAATACAAATTAGTTCAAGAACTATAGATACTGTTATACTGAAGATCACAATAGTCTCTTTTGGCTTTACAGACTTCATTTTCTGCTCCTTTAAAAGACGCATCATAATCTCATGTTAAACAAAATCACTAGTATCAGTATATGCAGTCCCACAAATCCAGTAAAATTCTTTACAAGATGTATCAGCTACAAGGCCATCCTTACACTCTTTTGCACTGTATTTTTTTTTCCTGCAATGAAATAAAGAAACCAATAGAAAAGTGGCTTCTCTAAGTCCACAGGCCTCCCATACAATTGGGTCATTTACACCACTGACTGAATTATCAAGTTCCTCAAGGAGAATCATAAAAATATCACAAGAAAAAATAACAGTATCTCACTTGTGCCCCAAAACTTACATTTGCTTTAGAGAAAAACACAGAAACATAAAGATAATCACAGTCTAGGATGTTAAAGAAAGAAGAAATATCAAACCTCCATTCAGTAAAGATGGAAACCATTTGCTAGCAGGTTATAAGAACATACATATCTAATAGGAACATAAAGAAAGCACTTACATTGTCTGCCTTGAAAAAATTGTTTGAGTTATCAAGTACAAGTCAAGCAGCTTCAGACTGTACTCAGTCAATCACAAAATCACAGAACAGCTGAAGCTGGCTTGGACCTCAGGAGTTCTCTAGTCCAATGCTGCTCATAGCACGCTCAACTGTGAGATCAGATGGGGTTACTCAGGACTTTCAAGGGGTCAAGAATCTATTACTCAATTTAGGAAGCAAGGACTTAATATCCCCGATAGAATGACCACAGCCACCACATTAAGCATATGAGTAAATAGGCTGATAAACTAAATAAATTTGTATTTATCATCTACTCGTTGATGCACTTAAAAAAAAATTGTGTGTGTACACCTCCTAAAACTACAATGTGGAGAAGGTTTTAATCAGTCAAATACTAATATATTTATACCTGCACCTAAGTTCCTCTTAAGAGCAAGCTCACATTGCTGGATAAATTCCAAAATCATTTAAATATTTAAATTCTATAGAAGAATTTTTAACTCATCAGCCATGGTTGGCATCTGTGAAATACGTGGAATAAAAAAACTTTTGTTGAGTAAAAAAACTCTGTGAAATAACGTTTTCTATGACAGATGTTTTCTAAACAGGTCTAATTCACTTTAGAAGCATTAATTCTGATAACAGAATTTATTTTCATATATAATGAATAATGGGCAAGGTAAAAATACAAGAGGAAAGTAAAGTCTTGGTCAAAGATTTAAAGATACTGGAAAAAGCCCTGTTACTGCATTTGCATTAAAAACAAACCATGTAGTGGGGATAAAAATCTCCTTAAAAGGTACGATCATGCAATGATTACAAATCAGCATTCTTAAGTGTTCTCTACAAGTCAAAACCGATACTGTCTTGGATGACTTTTTTACAAGTTTATTTTTCATTTTCACTGATACAGACCTAAAATATAGTAACACAATAAGAGTTGCTAAAGTTGACCAACTTTTGCAATGCTCCTCCAAAAGATTTCTGGGGACATTCAGACAATATATGATTTGCCATGTGAGTAGACAGACTCCAGTAAGAGCTTTTACTGCCATAACTTTTGTGGAGAGTGTGCTTAGATCATTCACTTGGCATATGAGCTCACACGGCCAAGTATGTTTAGTACATTTCAGCTTCTCAAAATCTTAAAATGGGTATTTTGAAGGACTGAGGAAAACAGAGAAACTAACATATATATGGACAGTGTACATGGACAATGTATATGGAAAGTCTGTAAAAGTCATCTTTTCATCTTTTGGGTAATAAACCCCAAGTAATAAAAATTTCTTTGGGTAATAAATCACAACCCCACTATTCACACCATCAGTGATGCCTAGCAGTAGTGTAGAACCACTAAGCTTGAGGTAGGTATGACAAGTCCTTCACCCAAGCAAGGCTCCAACATTGTTACATAAAGAAACAAGGCAGGCATTGCCTCTGGATGTCTTTCCAATGATGTGAAGTTTAGTGAATTTAAAGAGGATTCCAAGCAATCCCTAGATAAATGGCATTAATACAGATATTTGAAAGTGAGCGAGTGATGTACCTTATACCCAAACAGAATTCACTTGTGGCTACAACATAGTGCTGGCTCAATCTGTGGTATTAAGACTCTGCATGGAGGTAGCTACAGTCTCGTATTTGACAGATATTGGGACAAAAAGTCTTGGAAACTATCTAAAGAGAGTGACAACATTCCTACAAAAGCAAAACCTCTTTTAATATTCAGGTAATAAGGAAGCCTCTATTCCAGATGTATGGTACTCTGGATGAGGGAAAGGAAATACTTAAAATCATTTCCAGATTAGAGAAAGTATTCAAAATAAATTTTTTAAAATCCTGGGAAGGAAATTTTATACTGATGATCTATGTGTATCTGTCGATCTCTTAGAATTACATTCTTGAGACAAAGAATGATACCTTTTTACTGTTAGGTGTCTGAATGATGGAATAGGTTGCCCACAGATGTTGTAGACTCTCCATCAAGCTTGAAGACCCCATATTCCTGGAGAAATTCAAAATGAAACCTGGGAAAATCTAGGACAACCTGCTCCAATTTGCATGAGAAGAGTTGCTGGACTAAGCAATCTTCAGAGTTCTCTTCTCTTTGCAGGATAAAAAAGCATTGCCAGGAAGTTATAAAATAAGGGACTGGAAATGATTGCCTGAATGAACTAAATGAATGTAGAGATTGGTTACAGAATAAACTCTGAGGAGTATGGTAATAATAACCTTATCTTTCCAGTTGCACAGAAAATACCGAAGGGAAAAAAGACAGCTACTTGGGTTAGTTAAAGCTTGTAACTAATTGCAGCAGGATGAAGCAAAAGAAAAATTTAAAAGTAGCACTCCCATACACAGAAAACAAACAAGAAAAAAAAATTTAAGAATTCCCAGGATATTATTGTCAAAAATACAGAAGCACTTTATCTGAAAACAGACTGAGAAATCTACCAAAGAATCGAACAGGTATTGGAACTGAAGCAAGCAAAAGAATTTTGAAAGGCTTCTCTTAGATTCCTTCTACAAGTTTTCTCGGTACTGTGCAACAAGCAAGCATGAGGGTTTATAGATCTAGCTAGGCAAAAAGATGGTCAGAGGATTAGAAGGAACAGTCTGAGTGACCATGTGCAATCCTTTGCTAAGGCAATTGCATCATGCCAACTTTGCCGATAAGACTCCCTGTTCGGAATCCCCAGTCCCACACACACTACTTAAATGCTCTCTCTTCCACCTCAGATTTATCCATAGCTAGTTTACACTTGTTTTGTACTTGTTCTAACAATGTGCTTTAGCTTGAACTGTTTTTCTCCCTATATGACGCCTTCTTTGCCTTTCCATACACTTTTATAAGTATGAAAGAGATATCATATGTCCTCTCAATCTTTGTTCATTAAGCCAAACATGTCACACTTTCTTAAGTCTCCTCTTGCAAGATAAGCTTTCCATTTCCTGATCACTCTCACAGCTCATCTCTGTTGCTGTTCCAGTATGAATTCATTTTTTCTGGGAAAGAAAAAAGTGTTAGGGATAATAGCTTGTTTTTCCATCCCAGTTCATCCACAATATTTGTGTCATGTGACCAGAGTTACTGCTCAGATTTAGGCAGTGTCTACTTTACATCAGTTACAAAAAAAAAAAAACCAACAATTACAGAGTATTATTTCAAACATGGTTACAAACTACTGTTCACAAACACTAACTTGGGAAACCAAGTACACAGTGTTTATTTGGTATCATATGCTTAAGTGCTATACAATCTTTCACAATCAAGTGACCACCAAGAAAATAAAGACTGCTTCCTAGTACTTCAATATTACTTCTAGTAGTCCACACAATTTTACCTGCAAGGATATAATGAACAGGATTTTTTTAATTATATAAATGGGATTTTTGGATTATGCATATACCTATGCACTCAGGGAACATTACAGCCTCCAGCTATAACAGGTCATAGTTTGAAAGAGTGCACATAGAGGTAGCTTTTTTCACCCCTTACTTCTTTGAGAAGTTTCTCCTTAATATGTCAGCTTCCCTACACAAAGGAAGGCACAACGAACCCCCAAAGATGAGGTGAAGTTATTCTGGTAAAGGCAGCATCTTACACTGAGAGTGCAGAGAAAAGTCATCTGTCTACAGTTTAAAGCTTGGGAAATTTAGGTATTAAACTTCAGCATTTCCATTTCCCTTCCTAGTGTCACCAACTGTCAACAAACATACAAGCAACCTCTAACTAAACAGACACACCTGTATCTGTTAGATACACTGTTCAAAAAGCAATGGCATCTTCCACATACAAACCCACACAAAACAGCTTCAGCAATTGCGGCTCCTCTTAGTTTTAACAGATCACTGAAGAGCGACTCAATTGCTTAAAAAAGTGATGGTATCACTACTTGAAACAATAAACATTCTGCAAGCAATTACTAAAACAAACTACATGTCCAAAAGACAAGTCCTGAATATAAATTATGTCTTTATATGCAAGACACGCAACAAGTATCCCATCTCATCCTTGAATATACATGAGTATTATTAAATATTATGCTTCACCAAACTAAGGTCTTTATTATGACAAAACATTTAGTCTTTGTTTTGAAACAGACCTTTAAAAGATATTGTGGTACCTTCCAAATACTCACATTTTTCAGCTAAACAGAACCAAATGATCCTGTGCCACACACACTCTCTAGATTCAAAAAGACACTTGTCCATCAGCCTGGCAAGGAAAAGACACATAAAATAAGCAACTTGTTCAGTTCAGTACAGATCATGCCTTGAAACCTCTGGCTGGTAGTGAATGCACCAGCTGTAATAGCAGTTATTACCTGATTATCAGATTAGATAATAACTCATCCATTCACTTCCAGATAATCTACCTAGATAGGGCACCATGAAGAGAAATACCTCAGCAAAAAAAAAAAGAAAGTTTTCTTCTGAAAGCTTACTAACTATTTCATACATGTACCACACTCAACACTCTACCTGTACTACTATGTTACACTCAGAGAGGTTATTTCTGTCAAATCTTAGGTACATTTGCCTGTTTTTAAAATACTTGGGAGAGACAAAACACCTCTACCTAAATGATATTTTTCTCAGTAGAGTGCATAGCTAGCATATCTCATCCACCACCACAACAACCTTCATCAGCTACATATGAAAACAGGGCCCAGAAATCCTAATTCAAAGTGCCGGTAATTACAGCACTTACAATTCACCCCATACCATGGAACGTGATTTTTATCAGTGTAAATGGAATAGTTTAAATTTAAAACAACAAAGCAGCTTTTAGATTTTGTTTTCCAAAAAATGTAAAGGAAAAAAATTAACTCACCATTAATGCTTTGGAACTAATAAGTTGAATTTTTAAGTGTAGTGAAGCAAATGGATACTTTTGTACTGATGTGAGTAATTAAAGCACAAGAGCTTCACAGACTCAGAGATGTAATGCAGCCCTTTTATCAAAAGCAGTCACTCTATCTCGGCCTGACAGTTAACAGCATATGATCTAGTAAACAAATACTTTCACACAGTACAAAAGTGCCATTAAAGGCCAGAACTGTCAACACAAATTCCATTCTTGCAAGAGAAAAAAAATATATAAACTGTTGATCACCTCTGGTTGCCTTAACTAGCATGGAGGTTGTCATGGAAACATTTCTGCGAAGTTCACAGTGATGAAACACAAACACTTCCAGTTTAATTGCTATTAGGTTTAGCATACCAGAGTTTATTTATACTCAAAGAGCATTATGATAAAATGCAGTAAAACGTAAAGCTAGCAATGATCTGGCATAATAAAGCCAATGGATTTAGAAAAGAAAGGAAAAAAAAAAAAGAAAGAAAAGGAAAATAAAGCCAAATAAGATGAACTTTTTTATTAGGTTGAAACACAACAAAAGTGAATTACCTCTTTGCCAAAAATATTAATTAATCTTTCAGAGAGACTATAACTTGTCCATGGCAGTTTAATGTAACTATATCAACATACTGACATGTGAAGATAATAAAGAAGCAAAATATCTTCAAACAAAGCAGTATATATTTGAACTACAATACATATAAAAATATTTATTATACAGATTCAAAACACATTCTTAAAAAAACTTGCAGCATCATGTTAACTTCTGTAGCATCCATTACGTGAATCCCATGTATTGGCAACCTCTTTTTTTCCAGATAAAATAGACCTAGTCCTGCTGTTTTCTTACCAACAGAGTTCCTCCAGCATAAATGACAATTCTGTTGTCCTTGCAGACAAATAGAGCCCAATGAGATTTCAAATAATAGCATTGACTGACTACATGAATGAAAGTCAGGAAGAGCTTAATTTTATTTCATTACAGTTAATGTGAATTCACTTTTATTTTATTAGAATTAAACAAAATATAGATATGCATGCAAGTTACTAACTAAAATCTGCAGGTTCCTTTCGTTATAATCCAATTTTGTTTTTTAATACTATATTCACTCCTAGTGCGTGATTTAAGTTAATGCAAAAGCTTTATTAAATTCCAGTGACTTTTTATCAGTTTTCATTCGCAGAAGTTTACTCAACTCAGCTGACAGCCAGCAACACGGAGAAGCTGAACAGAGGTCGGGGCTTTGGAAGAGGGGCTGGAATCAGTCACTGCCCTGGAGTAAGTGCAGAAGGCACAAGGACAGAATGAGGATTCAGCCATGGTCATTACAGGATTCAGCCATTCAGTCATTACACTCCCAGTGTAATCTAAACATGGATGGGGAGCAAGGAGATGAGATCAAGTGGGGTGCATCACACTTACTTTAAAGCCATTGTCAAATTCCTGGCTGCTGGCTGTGGCATGCAAGCATGGGAATGCAATCAATTGCCCATAACCTGCCATCAGCTTTTTTTCATTCACATGAGTGATATGTTTTGAATGAAGGTATGGAAGGGAAAATGATCTGTAATAAAATAACTATATTTTGAATAATTTTCCACTACCTGCTTGTTACGTCTAATATCAAAGTAAAAATACATTCATCTTTACAATTACCATATTTATGCCTCTTAACTCTGTTTTTTCTTTTCCCATTTGCCCATCTTGCATTTATTCAATCTCCATTTTTCTTCTTGCTGATGTTCCTGACAATCATCACTTTCCCCTTCCCAGCTAGAAAAGTTACCATTAATGAAATATTTAATGCTGAATTTTAAAGACCATTATTAGGTTTAGAATGAGTACCTTAAAAAATGATTAACAGAGAAAATGGAATAAGGATAGAGTTGGTGTTTCAGATAACCATCAGAATCAGGAAAATATCAGAGTAGCAAGTTTACATTCTCAAGATTACAATTATTATCCCAATAAGAATATACGGATTCAAAGTGAAAGTTAAGGTCTGGAGCAATCCAAAAAATACCACAAATATTTTTGTCAAGTAGGCTCCTATCCACCACATAAGGATTATTTTATTTCATACTGCTTTCATTAGCTAGCTGTACTTCAGCTCTTACTACATAATTTAGCTTCCAAGATGCTACTTCCTGTTAATTAATAATGTGCTTCTGATCTATACAAACATTATATCTGTGAAAATTACTGAAAGACTAGAGTTTCTTTAATCACAACACACTATTCTGCAGTTATCATTGTGGTCATTACTGAAAGATAAGAATGTGCCTGCTTCTTCCACCAAAACATATTTGTCTTCAGGTCTTCTTCCCACAAGGGAGAAATATGCAGATGAGTGTCCTGTTTTGTTGAAGCCCTTTTCTCTTCTACTTCCGTGAGTTATTTTGTCCTAGGGGCTACTGGAAAGTTGGTTTGTTCTGATAATACACATACAAATAAGCTCTAATGTACTCAATAAAATAATTTAGAAATAGTTTTTATTAAACTAAAAGAACCATGTTGGTCTTAATTTCTCCTTCCTGCAAGACCTAAACAGGTCCCTGAACAAGATCTTTGCTACGCAGAGAGAATCTTTATTCTTTCCTTCACCGGGAGCTCCCTTTTCCTGGAGAAGCCCAACAGAGGCTCTGCTCCCAAACTCTTGGGGAACCAGGCCAAGAACTTTGAACATAAACACCAAGACACCAAACTGCTTCTAAAGTCTTGTGAGGAGATGACAAAGATAAAGCTGCCTGTTCTGCCTACTTCAGCATTTTCAGCTGCTCCATCCTCAGAGACAGTTGTGCCACATAGGTTGTACTGAATATAGATCTTGCAAAAGGTATGGATACTGAAAATTACATCACCAGCTGACAAGGTGGTGGGGTGTCCTAGGTTACAGAAAATCTTAAATACATGTAACTTCCCATAAAAAGACACTTGGGGGAGTTTTTATGCAACCGTCAAATAGGTGTGTAACAATTGTACACCGTCACAATGAGACTTATGTCAATTTATCATTATTCCAAGTAATACCTCAGTTTTCTCCAGTGTTGTTTAGGGAGTGTTTGATAGAAGGTTATAAAATCTAGAATTGTTTTGACCTCTGCTTCAGCAGTGGGATACCAGAGATACCTTGTCATGCAGTTTTCTTAGCAGAAGCCCACTGAAAAGAGATTAAACAAATGCCACATATTTTTAATTCCCTCTGGACCTAGGAAGGATGTGCCACCATGAACATATAGAGGGAAATCACAATACCACAGGGCTTGGAGGAGGTGATCCTTTAATAATAGCCAGCTTTCTTGGGCCCCTCTCCCCTCCAGGGCTTTATCCCATGTACTCTACTAAGCAGCTCTCTGAATGGGCCAAAGTCTGCACTCCTGAAGTCCAGGGCAGTGAGCCTGTTGTGCTTTCTCCTCACTGCCCTAAGGCTCTTGAACTCCACCATTTCATGGTCATTGCAGCCAAAGCTGCCTTTGGGCTTCACACTCCTCTCCTAGTCGGTGAGAACAAGGTTCAGCACAGCACCTCTCACCATCAGCAAATGTATCACTTGGAAAAGGAAGTTATCATCAATGCACTTCAGGAACAACTTGTATTGCTTATGCCCTCCTATGCTGTCCCTCCCATAGTTATTGGGAGGCTGAAGTCTGTAGCAGACCAGCTCTGTGTCACCTGTCCCTGCCCTCAACTTAATCCTCACCCATAAACTCTCTGTTGCCTCCTCCTCCATCCCCAGGCAGAACTCCAGGCACTCCAGTTGGTCACTGACATACAGAAGAACGTCCCCTCCTTGCCTCCTCCTCCTGTCTTGTCCTTCCAGCACTCCAGCCACAGGAGCCATAAGACCATGGTTTCCCTTGAGGTTTTCTTCCCAATTCAAAATAAGACTAGTGTAACAGACAAAGCCTGGGAAGGGCAGGACAGAAAATGTCCCACAGACTTAGCCAATGTGAGGGGAAAGCCAGGACAGCCGAGGAGACATAACCATCCTTGACTGCTGAAGTGAGGAAAGCTGAAAGAAGAGAATGAGAGCACAGTGTTTCAGTGTCACATAAACTAACAAATACAAAAAAAGGAAGACCGCAGAAAAGTCTACCCATTGCACACTTTGGTAATCTGTTGACTTGAAAGAAGCTGTCCATGAGGCCACACTCCTGTTCTCTGTTTCAGCTGGAGAAAGTAATTAGTGAGAAAAGAAGGCAGATGTGATTGAACACTGAACAGTGAGCTAAATCTACAGCATAACTTCTTGTTGAAGAGGCCATGCAAGTCGAGAAGAGCAAAACCAGGAGTCTGTGACTGTGAGACAACACAGTTCTCTGACAGCTTTCTTCTTGCTGTGTGAAAGGTGAAGGAGTTATGGGGGAAGCCCCACCTTTCTTTCAGTCTTTGACTGACTTTTTCTCATCTGTTTCCATATCTTCAACAGTGAAATGGCACACCCAAGACACACCTTTCCTAGACAAAATATGATTCCCTTGAGCCAATTCCAGTGTTCTACATCCTCTTGGCAATGAAGAAGAAAGGGGCCAGAAGAAGAAAATGAATGCCAGTAATGGGTATCAAGATCCCTTCTTATTTCCTTGCTAAATTAAAAAAAAAAAAAAAGACAATAATATATACTGGAGATAGAAGTGTAACATCAGACACACTCCAGTATGCTGTCTTAAATACACTTCAATACAAATGAGGAAGAAAAAGAGTCAAACTACACTAATGGAATCTAGAGCCTCTATATCACTGCTCCCAAGTGACTGAAATCCCTTAATATTTAGGCATTTGTTTCCCCAGAGATGAAAGAATTAAGGCACAAAAGCTGTTAGGATTATGACTGTTTACCTCCTTGGCAGCAGCACCTTCACAGGTGAGCAACAACAAGCTCATTTTCACTTTTCCTCAAATTCATTTCTCTCAGTTGCAAGGAGAGAGGATGGTATCTTTAATTTTAAAATTTTAGTCATCATATTAATTCAAATCTGCATAGTCAATTCATTTAAAATTTTTTTGTAGCTCAGTGGCAGTCTGTTAGAGGCAGATACAGAAACAAAAACAGAAATGAAAGGAAGTAAACCTCCAAGAAAAATAATTTATAAACTAAAAAAAAAATTGCAATGTTTTTAATACTGTCACTAGCAAACTCACACTAGCAAGTTTACAGCTGATGTGTTCCAGACTACATCAAAATGATGTATGTGTAAAATGTTCATAATAGAGAAAAAAACGTCTAAAATTTATTAAGGTTTCATGCTGATCCTCCAGTCTGGCAAATGTTTGTAAAATGAAAAAAAAGGAAGAAAAAAAGACAGTGTTAAGTAAACATTTCAGACCTGAAACTTCTTTATATGCCTTTGAACCTTTCCTTTCATGTGCAATACCTCACAGCCCACTGAGAATAAAATGCTGAGAGCCCCAAAGATGGGTAAAACAGAATTTCTGACTCAGGAAATAAAGATCAGCTGAATATGATTCCCATATGGCAAACCAGATCAATGGAAAGCAAGACCAAAATTTACAATATCTATACTGTGCAGTACAACATGGAGGTTGTCTTTTATTGCTGGTAGCAAAACTCCCAGTGGCCAAGAATAAAAGCAGGCACAGAGATTATACTTCCACTAATGGTGAACTCTAAAAATACATATTGGTAGATTTCAGATCGGAAAAGAAAAAGGAGAAAATTTTGTTTTGCTTTTATTTAGTGTTATGGAATACCAATCATCAACTAGAGCAATCAACTTTCAGCACAAAATCCAGGATTATTAATATAAAGGCATGTTTTCAAAGCCAAGGGGGGAAAAAACTCAGCAGCTTGGATTACCTGATATGAAAAGAAACACTCTTTGCTGTAAAACTAAAACAGCTTCAAGGCTACTTTTGTGATAGCATGTGTGGCTGAATGTGAGAGAATGTATAACAATATTATTACTTTTATTTCAAGATTTCCTGTAAAACCTCAGGTCATGCTCATGAAGACTCTCTTAAAAAGCAGTGATAAATCTGCTGAATACTTTTCAGAGCTTGAAAAAAAGGGCAGTGGGCAGCAGGGAGGTAATGTAGCAGGGCTGAGCGACTGAAGTGGCCCAGCAATGCCTTCACTGGGGTCAGCAGGAGCCCTGTGCCAGGGATCGCACAGCGCTGTACCCAGAGAGCTCTGCTCCGCTCCCGGAGCGCGGATGGAGTCACGAGTCTGCACCTAAAGGAAAAAAGACCCAGCTTTTCAGACTCCTCTAATAAAGCTCAGAGGGAAGCAGTTCTTAAAGAGAACTGCTTAAAGAGAAGTTCTTAAAAAGAAAACAAAACTGACAACATTTTTGGTAAATAAACAACAGACCTGACCAAAGTAAAAGATATCGAGTCACTTTCAAGCTCCAGTAAAGTATTTGCTCTAATCTAGAATAAAGTTTCAATCAAAAAAAAAAAAAAAAGAGAAAATCTCATAGCATCTTGAACCTACCTCACACTGCACTACACCACCACTTTGCACTTGAAATTAAAGATATCCAAAGCAACATGAGAGCCCTGTTCCAGGATGTCCATAGAAAGATGTGGGTGGAGGTAAACAATAGGAACTACATAGCAATATTGTCTCCTCTATCCCTCTATAAACAAGCAAATTAAATCATTTGGCCCTATATATGAAGGGAGATGATTTGCCCAAGAATTTTCAAACCATTTTTCCCAGTAGGTGGAAATCCATCTATATATTTAAAATCATGTTCATGGCAGAAATTCAGCTGGCATTCAGTCTGGTGGATCTTCCTAACTCATGGTTTCACCACTAGGAAGCAATGCAGTCAAGTCAACCCTGGCTCTGGAAACCTAAAAACTTCAGCATGTTACTGGCATACTAATACATATTTTCTGTGATACTTCGTCAACAACAGTGTGGCAAGCTTTTAACATAACCTTCAGCTGCAAATGCTGCCACTAAAGATCAATACAGAAAAAGCAAAGAACAATAATATTTGAAGAAATTTATGAAACATCCTCTTTCACAAGAGAAATGGTAGAGAGGACCAAAAGACAATTTCTGGATCCCGGCAGATCACCACTCACCTGAGGGAGGTGATTCTCCCCTTATCTCGACCAGCATACTGCTGCTCTGAGCTGGATCACAATTTCATACAGTTAGAGTATACTCTCCTCTAATAAGCATTCCTCTTGCCCCCTTCCTTCAGCAATATTACCATTCATTTAGGCCGATTGGGATATCTCTCTCAGTCTTTAGATACATGCATCTAGGTCCTATAGATTCAAATATTTCCGAAAGATTTACACGCAAATATTGTAGGATCTTTGCAAATACTACCTCTAAAGCACACCTCTTCTCTCAAAGCGTACAGCTGTTATACTCCCATCTCTCTTATTTCAAATGTTGTTCTTATCTTTTGTTCTAATCTTGACAAATGTAATCTCAGTCCACTGACATAAATCCAGTATCCCATTATATATTAATCACTTTTCTTCCACGTCGAAGCCCTCCTATCATCTCTCATTCCATATCTAGAGGTAAACCCCCTTCTCCTTTATGTCCAGGCTGCCAGCTTCCATCATCTATGTGTTATTTTTTCAATTAAGTGTCTTCAAGCTTTTTATCCAGGCTGACGCCTCACACTGCTATGAACATTCACAAGACTAACTGATTAACCTCTTCCAGACTGCTTTGGCAAGAGACCTATGGAAAATTTTAAAACCAATTATTTGCTGATATGCTAGGATAACTCCTTGGTTTTCTGTCTTCTCTTGCCTGTTTTTAAACACTGTCTTTACCCACATACGTAAATTGTCCTACTTCTGGGTTGGGACTCAGGAGTTCTCTGTTTGCACAGCACCCAGTGCTGGCCCTTCCAGTTCATATCCAGGCTCTCTAACACACTGTCAAAGGACAGGCATGAAGTTAATGAATACCAATATTCCAAAAAGCACATTAACCACTGTCTGCTTCTTTCAAAACAAACAAACAAACAAAAAAATATGCATCAAACCAACTTTGATACATTTCCTGGTTGTAAGGTACTGCTAGTGTCATTCTTTCTGCAAATTTTAGTGTGTGACAGAAAAGTCCTTCAAGCGCAATCTGAAGTATCCCAGTGAAATCTACTTTGAAGTCCTTAACAATGTCTTCTTGCAAACAACTACTCTCAGTGTTAAAAACAACCCTTCTCCCAGTGGGTTTTTTTATGCCCTCAGAAGGTGGATCAACAATACTCTATTAACAAGTATCTTCTCTCCATATAGTCTCTTTTCCATGTAGCTTTTTAAGAATGTATCAAAAAAAACCTGACAGTAACAAAGTAAAACAAATGAAGGAAGGAACCTAGGAATATATCTAGCTTTGTTTTTCCTATTTAAGGTATTTTTATACATCCAAGGGTATAAATTCCTAGTTTAAATATAAAATGTTTATATTCACTCAACCAGCCAGAATAAATACATATGCCTTTTTTAGAGGCACAACTTTCCAGTCTTGATGCAGATCCTGCCACTGAAAGCAAAACCAGCAACAGTGTCTCTCTAGAAGTATGCCCCTGTATTTCTTTGTACTTAAATATTTTTATAAGGTCTCATATAATATTCCAATTAACCAGTATCATTTACTCTCTTTTTAATCATGCATTTGTTTTATGTTTTATCAGTTGGCATATTTCCTCTCAGCTTTGTAAAATTTTTGATCAGCTTCATAGCTTACCTTCACAGAACTAGCAAGTTACGAATATTCATGATACATACCAGTTAAGAAAAAAATAATCCTTAAAAATATCAGGCTGTTCACATTAGCTCTTATTATTCTTTATTAAT
The DNA here is from genome assembly GCA_013400175.1 of Phainopepla nitens. NCBI lineage: Eukaryota > Metazoa > Chordata > Aves > Passeriformes > Bombycillidae > Phainopepla > Phainopepla nitens. The sequence continues at coordinate 15,978 of VXBQ01012790.1, read as the reverse complement.
GTCTCATAATTAAAAAAAATCCTAAAATCAAAGTTGTTGGTGGAAATAAAGCAGTACTATCTAACAAAAATAAGAGCCAAACCAAGGAAACTGTTATCATGTACCACACACCTGTGGAAAAGAATTTCAACTGTCATTTATGAATCAGATCTTCAAAGATTTTCAGTACCTAAAAACACATTCCATCCCTCTCTCACACTTTTTATCCCTGTGGCATAAAAATTAAAAAAAAAAAAATAGAGACACAACTGCAAATTGTAAACTGACTTTATTTCCCGTCCTTCTTACTCTTTTACAAGCTGAGTTGTGTTCCTACCACACCAACTTCCCCCACAGCATGCAAGATCAATGCAGCTCTAGCCTCTTCCCTGATGAGGCCCAGCTGCAGAGGATGGAAATCTAGCACACTGCACAACATATGGGGTACTGAGTTTTAACAGCCTGATTCTGTAACACTGGCTTTGGGAAGTTTTTACACATCCTATTAATTATAATAATATCAGTGAGGCTTACCCAGCAAACAAGCCAAAGTAGCTGAGCTCTGCAAGAAGTTTGTCAAAGGTATAATACAGTTAACCAAAGGGCATTAGTAAGTACCGAAGGAAAAGCAGGGGGAGATAATAAAAACAGACAATCAGCTACAAAACATGATATGAGACTTGAAGGCTAGCATTTACTCTTTCAAGAATAAGATTGATTTTCTACTGCATCTCTAAGCAAATTACTTGAATATTTAGCTATACAGAAATCAGGTTCCACTTTAACTTTTTCCTGATACATCTGACATTTCAGCTGACAAGAGGCACTTTCCATTGTACAAGGATTTTGGCAAAAATGGGATGATTTCTTGTACTTCCACTGTATCTTATGCAGCTTCTTCACTTTGCAGCATTCCTCGAGTAAGATGGAATTGTTAGGACCCTCCTTTGCTGATGACATACTGCGTCTCTAAAACCATCCCTCCACTATAGGGATTCTCTCTAAATAAACACGAGAGGAAAGAAAACTTGAAAAAGTACAAGCAAGAAAAAGCAAACAGAAAAATTTGAGCTACACTCCTTAGCATTAGAAGTGCTCTCAAAAACTTTCAAAAGTGAAGATTAGAAAGGATTACAGCAGAGGAAGGTTTCCTTGACCCATATTCTGGCTTCCAGAAGTATCTCACAGCCCGATTACAGGGGCACACTTGCTTAACATCTCAGCCCTGACAAGCCACTGCCACTGTGCAGGGCATCACATGCCTTGCCACAGCTCTTGTCCAAGAGCTCTGAACTGTCCAGGAGAGTACAGCTATAATGCTCTAATTTTTCCAAGACCTGTACACTTTCAACAGCTGAATATGAAATGAGTTAAAGTACTTTGGAGAGCTAGAAGCAAGTTAAGCTGTCTGCACAGATATAACCTTTGTATTTTCTGACAGCTCTGTAACAAAGAAAAAGCATCATAATCTCAGAAGTCCAAAAACGATAAAAAGTCTCCTTAAAAAATGGAAAACAGACGTTCTCCTCTCTTCTCTCTCTTCTTCATACTTTTAATATCAGCAGAATTATATTTCTTTCTTCCTGTCTCTCTCTCTTGTTGTCAGGCTTTTTTTTTTTAATTTGAACATATTTTCCATCTGGCCTGTCTTAAAATTTCTGAACTCTTCTATCTGCTCATTATGTATGTAAGTATGTGAAAATTAATATACTGCAAACACCAGGAGGTGGATTATGTGTTATTCATTACACAGCGACAATCCAGCTTTTTTGTCAACCACAAATATTTGTGAGACAGCAGTGAAACATAGGGCACAAGGATTCCGTGTTTCTAAGAGCAGCACATAGTCAGGCACCTCCAAAGATGAACTGTTACAGCATCTTCCTTGGCATCATCAGCCATGACCTGGATTCTGCCCTGTAAGCAGAAATCAGAGGCTCCTACCTGGGCCAAGTTAACCAAGTCAGATATCAATAAGAGACTAATCCTTTGTCGTGTGGGTCACACCGGATCAATGTGACTTACCCAGGCACTTACTGGGGTCTGTGTTCTCTGAAAGGCACTGCAGAAATGCAGATGGGCCACAGAACGCAACTCCAACTCCACATCAGAATTGTATTTTACATTTTGCATGAAGTGACTTCAGTCAATGTTCACCCATCCATTCTACAGGTAAGATAACAGCATTATCCTTTAAAGAAAGAGTACTGAGCCTTAATGAATAGCAATTATCACAAAAGGCATACACATTTAAAAAACATTCAATGTAAGACATAGGCTTATTATTCTTGTTTCTATTAAATCTGCCTTAAATAAAGGTACTTGAATGAAAACACAATAACCTTTTTCTCTTTCTAAATGAAAAAAAACAACATATGAAACAAGAGTTTCCACAATGTAGCCTACAGCAGGTGCAGAGATTATGTTTCATAAAATAAATTTGCAATGCCAAGCATTTGTTCCAGTTTGCAGCTTTTTGTTATTGTTTTCAATCTTATTTATTTGTTTATTTAAATCCTTAAGTTATTAGTGGACAAATTTAACATCCCGTCCAAACATACAACCATCAACAGAAGATTAAAAATTTTAAAAAAATACAGTAGTCTGCATGAGATTATACTGAACTGCAAACAGAAGAGGCAAAAGCAATTAATCAACCTTAAATGAGCAAAAGCTCTAGATCAACAACGTGGTTTAAAACAAATTAAAACTTTGCAAACAATCACAGAAATGGTTTCTTATTTCAAGTATAGTGAATTTTAAACTACTTCAAACTGTTAAAATTGCCACCCAAAGACAGAAAAAACACAGCGTATGCAGCTACTCACTATATATATTTTCACGTTGCTAGAATTTTCAACTTCTCACCAAGAACAAAAAACAGGCCTTCAGTGGAGTCTACACCTACAGAGGATGCAATGCCTTTAAAGTTATATTGCAATAATCAAACTGATCAAGTCACAAGCACAATGTATTTCACAATGATTTGCAGAACAGCTAACAGTTGGGGTTTCTTTTACAGAGTTTAGCTTTGTGTAGTTTGCTATAACAGTTTTTACCACAAGTACTTCACATCTGCCAAGTAAAATCAAGAAGCACAATTTTCATTTATGCAAAACATGTTTTGCAGGAAAGACATGGTTGAACTGGAAGCAGTTTGGGTACAATTATTAGCTGTTTTACACAGTTCTTATTACTAGATGCATACATATGTGAAGAAAATTTAACTTAAATAATTTGTTTTAATGCATTAGAAAATTTGAGAATGAATTATGAACACTTGAGCAGTAGCTAATTCACTTTCCCCTCAAATTTTCTATGACAACCTGAGCAGTACAAACTACAACCTCTTTACTCAAAATGCACAGAAGGTTTTGGAACAATGAAATGCAGCTGATGTGCTTCAGCAATAATAGGGCTTCACCTTCCAAATATCACATCCATATTAGGCCTATAGGAGCATTGTAAGAAATATTAAAAGGAAAGCTCTCTTTCTGTAGGCTTTTACGGAAACTATCCCCCTTATTTATATAATTGAAGCAAACAGAAGATTTGGGAGTTAACAAGAATTTATTTTTTCCCAGATCAACATAATCAATCATTCTTTTCCACTCTTCCATTTTTAGCTGGACATCCACGGCACTTTACATGACCTCAAGGCGCACCAGGGGAGGTTCAGGCTGGATATCAGAAAGAATGTTTTCATGGAAAGGGTTTTTAAGCATTGGGATGACTGCTCAGGACGGTGGTGGAGTGACCATCCCTGGAGGTGTTCAGGACACAACTGGACATGGCAATTAGTGCTCTGATCGAGCTGACAAGACGGTGATCAGTCAAAGTTTGACTCAATGATTTTGTAGGTCTTTTCCAAATAAATGGCTTTATGATTCTAAGTCCCTTTTAAAGCTCAAAGGGTTACACTACAGTTATACCTAAACATAGTATTAAGCATATTAACAGAAAAATTATGAAGAATACCTTGCACAAGAAAAGCCAATCAAGGCAAAATACTGACACTTTCCTAAACAATGTATTTTCTCATACATCTCTACTCTCAAGAGCTCAAGTTAAAAGCATAAACTTTTGCCTCATGCAGTTAAACTACCCTTTGTGCAAAAGGCTAATTTCAGAGGTATCTAATTTCTCTATAAAATAATTTCTTTCTGCATTAAAATAATTCACAAGAAAAATGGACTGTCTGCTGAGAGAATGGTAACATTTGGTTAGAACTACCAAAAAGCCAGATGTGAGAAATACTGCAACACCAGTGAAAGAAATTCACTTTGCTAGTTTTTCTCATTTTGTCAGTATCTCTCACTGGGTTGTGAGCATCTTAATTTTTCTTCTGTGTAAGTGTTAGAGCTACCACAAACCGGCACAAAATTCAGGCAATTAGTGAGAAACACAGTAACCTCTGGACACAATCACCAATGTAAAAATACTGGTTTTGGTTTCCTTTTTTCCATCCAATCTTGACTTTTCTTGAGGAATCACTTCTGGTCCTCATTCAAGGCTCTCCTTTAAGAGAAACCAACTTAGTTCTGGCAGTTACTGTGTCTGGAGTAGGGCTAATTTCTCAGCCTAAAAAGCCTTTCAGCAAGTGAATGGAAAGCAGTGGATGGATTAAATTAGAAGACCAGGGTTTACAGTCATTGAGCTCCAGAAAGCAATTTACTGGCATTCTCTATTTAATTATATCAACACCTCATAACCATTAATGAATTTATCTTTACTGCATTGAGATTAAGTAACTCTATCATAAAGTTCCACAAGTATACATCTGGGCCAAGAATTACACCTATAAATTTTAGGAAGGCACTTTGTCCATATCATCATCGTTCCTTACAATGTTAAAAGCAGTTAATTTCAACCCCATAAGCCCTGACTGCTGCCCCCTTTCCCACCTACTTAAGATTAAATATAATGTTTGATTCTGTTACAGCCATTCTTGCCCACATCCATATGGATGTGCTCACCCCAACAGCAGCCTAATGAACTTAAGAAAAACAAGTGTTTTTCAGCTATAGGCCTGACGTGTAAAACCCGTTCCCCCTCTTCAACCCACAATGCCCCCTTGAGGAAAAAGGGAAGAAAAATGAACAAGTGGGGAAAACGGGAAAATGACAGTAAAAAAAAACCAAACAAACAAACAAACAACAACAACAAAAAAAAACCAGCTCTGAAGAGTAGGAAAAGAGCTTTCTACACTAACAGTGGAAAAAAAATACAAATTCAAACAAGAGCTTTCTACACTAACAGTGGAAAAAAAATACAAATTCAAACAAAGGCTTTCCACACTTAAAACTCTCCTCTTTTCCTCTTTTTGTTTTCTTTTTTTTTCCTGACCCTTTTTCTGGTATGAAACTTCATTGCCTTCACCATCATTTACAGCAGTTTCAAGAAGAGGACAGGGAGGAAAGTTCTGAAATTCTTTCCATGTATACCGAATTATACATACATACTTAGGTATCTGGTTAAGGAAAAAAAAAATATATATTAAAAAATGCTTCATTTTAATTTACAGCTCTAAGCAAACCTGCACCTCTATTAGGCAAACTAAAGAAGACAAACTAATATTCACAGAGCAAAAGTACCAACATTTGTCATTGAGGAAAATAAGTCTTTAAATCTGTTATAAGCTAGTGTTCCCTGAAGACATCCAACAGACATGGCCCTTGCCTGTATATCAGAAGTTAAGCAAGGAAGTAAAGATTTCTGGGAGGCTTTCAGTTTTGTGCCTAAAATCTTGTGTTTAGTTTTCTCTCCTTGAAATCTAAATAAAGAAAAAATTGTGATTTATTTTTTATATCCAATATACTTTTTGCATTTTTGTATGCATCTAAATTTAAAAAAAATTCTGGAGACAGTAATTTACACTAGGTTAATAGCAACTTAAAAGCAAGATACTGAACAACATAGATTTCCTCAATATACTGTATCATCTTCCACCAGCAGGCACACACAAAACAGAATGAGAACAAATTATATTCAGATGGTACTAATGTTCAGGATTTTAATACTGCTGTCCTTACTACAACTATATAAAACTCTCTGCATAAAGGTTACCTCTAACACATCTTCTAACTCTTAAACACATTAAAAAACACCCTTATTACATTGTACATTTAACCACAACACAAGAAAAGGTTAGCTCCCAATAATAACCTTATAAAGAAAGCACAGTATCAGTTAAATGGATTTTAAGTAAGGGTCCAAGATCATATTAGGCAGCAATTATAAGCTACAAATTGTATTTTATATCTTCAGTGAGAGGTAGCACAAGTCTTGCTGAGTCAAATCTCTGCTATAAAACCTCTTGCCATCCTTTAAATGCTGCAAGCAGCTGTGCCCTGAGGGGTTAAAGCTAATGCTAAAGGTAAAGGTTTTAAAAGTTGACCAGATATCTTGTGGTCATAGATCTAAGTGTGTCAGTCACAGGCAAATATACCATACTGTGCTTGCCAGAGAAAGCCAGGAGTAATAAATCAAGTTCATCAGCTGTTGAGGAGTCTACCAGAGGTGCAGCAGAGATTAACATTGGTTTCACTGTGCCTAGAGTGATCTGTGCAGAAAAGGTGACACTGGACAATGACTCACTATTTTCAAGCACCAAAAAGTAAATGCATTAGAAGTGTTTCTTCCAAACAACACCTCCTAAGAAAGAGGCCCCCAAAGTGTCAGGAGTGAAATGGAATGAAAAAATCATCCCAATCAAAAGACCTCAAAGGAGGAGCTATGTCTTACTACAGCTCCGCAGGTTATCAAAGCAGCCACCCTTGCAGCCTGACCCAGAGGGTCACCCACACCCACCAGCAGCCACTGCTCTCCACAGCCAAGCTGCCAGCACTTACCTCAGCAGCTCAGCCCCCCCAGCCCAGAGCAAAGCAGGGGCACCTCCAGGATGTCCCTGCTGGAGGAGGTTTCCAAGAGGAGAGGCTCACTCCCTCCCAGGCATGCACTGTGAGGCTTGGGTCTGTGTCTTGTTTTGCTACCGAGGCATTCCAGACTGTGTCAGTTTGGATTGCAACATAAATATTGTGCAACTGCAGGCTCCTTAGTTCCAATTATGGTAATATTGCAGGTGACAATGAGAAAGATATTTTTAATAGTCTCTGGTTACGTTTTGCTCCGACTCATCTGCATCTTAGAAAATGAGAAATTCAGCTAAAGGAAAATTTTGTTGATAAGTGAATTTGGACCAAAACTGTAAGCCTAACAATGACTTGGAAAAAAAGGTCTTCCCCATTCTGATAGTAATTTAGTGTTAGCAACAACAACCCAAATGTCAGTCACTGGATACAGAAGAATGTTTATAAAATTATATTTAAATGATACATAAGTATATTTAGAGGTTTTAATATTATCAAGTCACAAAATGTGCAGGCGCCTATGTATAATAAGGCTAATAGTTTCAGTTTAAAATTTAATTCCAGTTACTGAAGACAGGTACCGAAACATACATTAAAAATAGCACTTTAGTTAAGTCCAGGACAGTAGGTTCCATTTTTACACAAAATCGAGTAATAGAAATGTATTCTTCTACTGAGTCACAGAAAGATTTAAAATGTGAGCGCTCAGCCTGCAGCTCAGGGGGACCAGTCAAGTACACGGCTTTCTCCATCTGCCACCTTTCTCAGGCTTCACAGTAGCTCTCCTCTTATGTGACAATCAAATGATAAGGGGGAGGAGAAGTATCAAGAAGTGAGAGCAAGGTCCAACTTTAGCCATACGCTTTCTAGGCGAACATCTAGCAAATTACTGGTGTTCACATACTGCCCAAAGCTCCTGGGAAATGCCAGATTTGCTGCATATGCATACTAGCACCAATCAGGAGGCACACAACACCCTAGAGCTACAGCATGTATACCATGCCTGCCTCATCCGGCTGGAAACTTTAAAACAAGTATCTGTGTCCATGTTTTTGGAAATGTCTCTTTCATAAGTCTTCAGATCCTCACCAATGATGTACCTGAATGCTGTACATTTGAAGATTCATTTACAAAATATATGAAAGAGAGTCTTTCAAAGTATTTAAATTTCATGAAAAAGTCACTTTAAATATGGATTTTTCATGTTAGTGGTGACTTGCTTCAGAGCCTATGAAACAGTTGGAATAAGAACTTTTATTGAAAGAAAAACTGATAACACATTGATTTGGCTTCAATATGCACAAGAAATCCATCACCTGCTTCAGTCCAGGTGGCTTTGAAGAACAGCTAAGCAGTTGGTAACTTTTCAGTCTCAGAAAACTGTTTTGGACAGGCACATACAAACACACCAAAATCACCGACCAGCTTCAGCATCTCAGCCATAAAAGCGAGTCTTCATATCAACTTCAGAAACCTGGGATCAGGGATGAAGGTCTTGAATTTTTTCAATACAAGTGTGTGGCCATCACCTCAAGCACATCTTCTCTGGAAGCCTCAGACAGGTCAAGGCACAAGAAGGGCACCTGCATGCCCCAGGAGCGGGGAGGCTCGAGCAGAGCAGAGCCCTGACCAGTGGGGATCTGTCACCAGCAGACAGAACCACTGAATCTCTCACTACTCCAGGCCCCTCCGCTAGACCAGGCACACCTAGACACCACAACCACCCCAGAGGACTACCTGAGGCTGGAGCATGGTACGACACCAATGCCGCAAGCCCTACTTAGTCTGGAAATGAAGGCTAACCTGGTTTGAAGCATCCTTCCCTCATCTTTTCAAGGAAGAATCTGGAAGTCTGTGTTTTCCCATCACAACCCATTGAATACCTGTTTTTACATTGTAAAACACCCTCCAGCATGGTCAGTTCCTGCCTGGAGAACTCACATTCCCCGTTTTAGCGAACAATTGACTGCACTCTTCTTTAGAATATTTTCTGTCCCATAACCTGAGATGCAATAAACCCACTAGGATACACTCATTTTCTTTCTGAAGGCCTTGGTCTCCTGGCCAGAAAGCTGTGGATGGAGACAGAAGCCCTGTGATGCTGCACAGTCACATGTGCACAGGCATGGACACACACAACTTCCAAAGATGCACAGCTTCACAGAAGAAACATTGGATTGATCATCAGCTTTTTCACCTACCACTCCTGCAGTGATACACAAATATTTTGGCAGTTTACCATTCTCCTGGTTTCTCTGTGATTTGAACACGTGGTCTGATTCCCAGACTCAAAACCAAAACTAATTAAAAAAAGAAATCAAACATGCAAAAATAGACAAAACAAACAAACTAATGCAACAAAAAAACCCTTAACCAGTATTTTTAAAGGGTTTTCATATGTCAGCTCCCAAGTTGTACATTTCTGGTTGCCCAGGTATACTTCACGCCCTTTCCTGGTCAGTAATAAATGGAGGCTCAAGAACAGATCCAGAACACCCAACGCCAAACATCATTAACTCTTTCTCAAGATGTCAACCTCTTAAAATAGAATTAAATATCAAGTTAAAGTTTCAGTCACAATAGACTTAATTCCTCTTCCAAAGTAAAAGAATGTGCAAGAATCTGACACCATATGAAACTTCTGTATATTCAATATAGTTATCTGTTGAATTACTGACCATACACATACTTCAATGTACGCTGACAGTTATTGTGTACTGAGAACAATTTACAGGCATCTTCACAATATTAAAAGTAATTTAAATGCATTCAAGACTGGCAACAAATGGGTCTGAATGAATTTTTGCACAAAAGCATTTCATGATCTTTAGCAAAGTTCCATCCTAATATTTTTACAGTTTTAGTACCCATATATTCCACTAATTGACTTTCAATGAATAATGACTGTTGCCACATATCACGGAGTTCTCAGCACCCTTCCTCTTACATTCACTATATTGTATACATGCTATCGCTTATTCCTTTACTGAATTAAATATGTTTTTCTATGAAGATGAAAACACTGACACAATTGAAAAGCACAGCAGCAGATAGTGTATCTCTGCAGTCTGTGCACACTTGACTGCATTAGGTTTTCATGTTTTCATTTATAGGTCATGAGAATGCTGTAAGTACTGTAATGAAACCACAATCCTGTTTGGGTTCTCTCACAGAAAAGTGTCTTGAATCGGAGATATTTCAATTTCTGTGTTTCAGACTCTAAACAATACTAGTCTCTGTTTACTAGACACTTTTCTTTCCCTTTTTCTTCAAAAGACCTCTGTCCCTCCACTTCACAGCAATAAAATGATACTTTTTTCAGCAATTAAATACCAAGTTTCAATGCAACAACTAATAAGTAAGTTTCCAAAGGCTTACACTAGAGTTAACAACATCTAGTATTTAAAAAATAGTGGCCTCAATTAGGGCCTCTGTAACCTGGTGTAACACCTGTACCTGTCACTTGCATAAAGCCAGCGTGCAAAAAAGTTTGTTTTTCCTTCCCATAGAAGAAGTGAAGGTGAAGAAATATATTTTCTATACCAGGCACCAGATGAAAATCACATTGCTCTTTTAGGAAGCTGAGCCCCTATTTTCTGAGCCCACCTCCTGGCAGTGCTGCCTGTGCCTTTGCTGGCTCCTGCCCAGCCACATGTTTTCTCTGGCCTTTTTCCCCTCACTTCCCAACTCTCCATTGTTTGCATGTTGTCTCTTCTCCTTTCCCAAAGCCCTTTGTGGATTCCCACCACTAACCCTTAAAATTTCTTCTGCGATATTTTTACACAGCAAAACTTGTCAATTTCTGATCTAATTTCCAAGCTGTTAAATGTCAACTGCAGGTTTTATTACGCAGGTATTACCCACTACTTGTTTTACTACTGGGCTACAATTCCAGAGAACAATATGCCCTCTCAACATCAACAGTAAGACTTATAAAAGGATAAATCAACAATGTAATTGTGAGCAATTTTTTTTAAACCTAGCACTGACAGCATGGCAAAGTTTAAATGGTGTTTACCTCTTTTATATTTTCTTCACCATTCCTGGGCAAATCTGAAATCAACATCTAACAGATACTTAAAGTATTATTCTTGATATAGCTTTGCAACTATGAGATTGTTTCTCGAAACACAAGTTTCATAGTTTTCAGACTGAATAACACAATTCAGTCTTGTTCAACAAGCAATGTAATATCACAACCATTCTCCTTCCTTCCCTGAAAGGACAAGATCGCAAAAATTGTAGTGGCAATATTCATCAAGATTAGACTATTTTAGTATAAATATATGTCAAAGTGCAATTAGTCAAATTATGTCAAATACATGATCTCAAATTACATCAAATACATAATGTATCATGTTGGTTTAGGCTGAAATACAAAAGCTGAACCATGGAATAAATCAGCATTTGAATTTACTTAAAGACAAATTCTGACCGAAGTTGCAAAATACACATCATGCTGTTAGACAAAAAATAAATTATTCTAATACAATCATCAACTAAACATCAATCTTAAAATATAAAGCATTTTTTATAACAATGTAAATACTTATTTACGAAATAATGTGCCTAGAAAACCCCAACAACTTTCTGGTTATATATAATAATGTACCCCCCTAGCCTCAAAACATCACTCTTCAAATTAATTTCCAGTTTTGGGCCCCACAGAAAAGAGTATCTCCCACCAGGACAAGGTTGGCACAGGCCCACTGGAATCTCAGTCATCCTCATAATGTGCTGGAGGCAAAATGAAACAAGACTGAGATCAGCAATTTACAGAAATACTTAAAATGATGCAATTTGCAGCCATGTCTGATTCACCACAGAGGTCCAAAGGACCAGCTCACTGAGCAAAGGACTCGCAGTGTGTGTCCCTGCGGACCCTGCAACCACCAATGGGCTGGACACATAAAACAGAGATACTCCACCACCTTCTCTCAGAACCTGCTGCCCGTCAGAAGCTGAAGCTCCTTGGTAAACAAGCAAAGTCTTTTGGCTTCTTAGGTAAGCCAGAGCCAGTCTGTGAACCTCAAAGAAGCTTCTTTGTGACTCAGAGGGTTTTATGATGGAGATCTGTAGTTCCTCCTTTCACCCCACCATGGACATCACATAGCACTGCCAGGAGGGGTGGAGGGAGTGGGCAGGGCAGAAAATCTCCCTTTTGCACATTGAATGAAGGTGCTTCCCTGCTTCCAGTCCTTTAAACCTGTTTGCTGCTCCTCAGCCTAACCAATTAAAAAGTCATCTGTTACCTACAGCAAAGCCCGCTGCCACCCAGGATACAGTACATCATATCCAAGGGAATCAGCTCTGTCCTCAGCTGCCAGCCTGATTAATGTATATAGTTAAATAAAAAACAAACTGCAGCAAACCCATTTCCAACTACAGACGTGTAATTACTATTAGCAGGAAAAAGAAATAACTAAGTAAATTAACAAAAAGTTATGCCTACAATGTTCTTATTCCCTCCCCTCAGCAACCTCTATAACTTATTAAAAAGACTTAAGATAGTAAAGAGCTTAAAACAATATATTTAATATTTCTACTTTATTTTTCTTAGAATAAGAACTGAAATTGTGATATTAAACCTAACTCTACACAAATTCATTTCTCAGAGTTCAAATGTTACTTTCTAACATCATCCCAAACTACACACTGGTGAAGCAATAAGCATTGTAGCAACTGTTCATTAAAGAGATTATTTTCAGCTACTTCAGTAACGACAGCATAAGCAAGCTATTACTGGCACTTTCAAAAACCACCTTTCTGACATAAAACATGGTGCTGCCCTTAAATGTAAATCTATCAGAAATGGGATTTAAAAAAGAAGCAAAAAAAAAAAAAAAACAGAAAACCAAAACAGATTCAAATCTTGCAACAAAGAATAGATGCCTCTTATAATTTGCAGTGAATATTTCGGAAGATTTTTAAAAGTAGTAAGCTTGATTAAGCTACTGAAAGCCTCAGAGAAGAGAAAAAGAAGAAGATCAGTGCTAAATAATACTTGTGAGACTGCTCCTTGTTTTTATGCCGGTCTAGAAGTTTTGAAACTTAAGTCTAAAGCTACTCTTGGAAATTATTACATTAAGTATGCTTATTCTGTAAAGGAACAAATGAGGAAGAAAGCTGTCAAACAACTAACAATGAACTATTTTATTGCAATTTAAAATTAACTTTAAGATGTTAGTTTATTGCAGCTAAGCTTTTCTATAATTTCATCACTTATATGATGTTTTTCTGGTGCCACTATTTTACACATACAATCAAGAAAGTTATTGAGTCAAAACAGGGCAGGGAACAAGAATCTAATTGACAAGTATTTCTTCTAGCAAGGATTAGCTGAGAAGTATGCTACAGTGGCTTTAAAAAAAAATAGACAATTTGCATTACTTCTAGATCTATTAGCTGTCACAAAATTTTAAAAGCGTAATCAGTCCCAATGTACAGAAAATTATTATTTTACAACAAAGTTGATGGCATTTTTAAATTTGATTGTGATTTGCTTTTTTCTCCAGTCAAAATCATCCCACGGGTACTTTTCAGTGACCTATGTCCTAAATCATTTTCATTTAACATGAGCAAGTGACCTCTTCACAATTCAACCAACACAGAAAAAAACATGACTCCCAGGAACCATTCATTTTCAGCCATCATCACAATTTAATTTCTCCAAAATAAACCAGGTAAAAATTGAAATGGAACAAAAAGCTATTCCATGTTCAAGAAATATTAATTAACCACTCTATCAGAAAGATAAATACCAGCCCTCACATTTGAATGAAAAACAAAAAGTTTAAGTGACATTTTCAATGACACATAGCAAAACACTGCCACAACATGGATCACATCTCAGAAGTTTTCTATTGTTTTCAGCCCACTAGCCCCGAATAATTCCTTTGCATGCAATGCTGAATCAGGTATATTTCTCAGAATACAAAAAGCTTATTCCAGCTCACATAAACTAGTCCTAAAAAAAAAAAATCTTATTCTACAGTATTTTTTTAAAAATACATTTAAGTCCAACAAGAAATTTTTTTAAAAAATAATGGAGTCTGAAAGGAATGTTTCTAAGCAAATACAGCTTTATTCTTAAAATGATAGTCTCAACATATTCTATTATGGAAAGCATTTAAAAAATGTTCAAGCAACAGATGATTACAGAAAAAAAATTAAAAAAAAAAAAAAGCCAAGCACCACCAAATGAAAAGTCACTTCAAAAATCTGTGAAACTATTCACCTGACTACTGCACAAACCCTAGTGCAGCTTTAAAAGAGTACCATGTATTTACTGATTTAAATTGTCCTGCATATTTCTTTTGGTATATTTCTTTTACTCTTCCTCACACTCAAACCCACTCTAATTTGGTTGTTTCTTATAGACTATTTGGTCATTTTACATAAATCTTCACTTAACAGAAATTTAGGTTTTTCCTCTCTCAGGGGATATAACCACTGCACTGTAGCAAAGATCCTGTGACACAATGTAAAAATCACTGATGTTAAACTAAAAACAAAGAAATACACAAATATTTATACAATTGATTCTGCTTAAGCTTCCTCCTAAGGTTACTGTTAAACCTTAAAGCCTACACCAACAAGGCCTCACACGAAGCAGTGTATTTCAGGTGTTACATATTATCAAAATAAATTAGGATGCCTAACTACACGCATTTTGGAAATGCTATATTGGGATACTCTTTCCTTCCGCTTAACCTTTTACTGATCTACTATCCTGAGTAATTAAATGAATGATTTAAGTATGCAAAAACGGTACAGAACAAAACCGTTTTATAAGAACTACATTAAAACTGCAGATTACAACAAACCAGGGGTATTTTGACTATCTACATTTATATGAACAAACTCTTATTGTCAAGAAAAAGCTTTAAAAAATTCTAATTTGAACGATTAAAATCATATCCCACTTAAAAGGGTTTAGTGTAACATTAGAGAAACCAATTTAATAATTAATCATATTTTCTTTAGAGTAATATTACTAGCAGTAATGTTTTTCCTTAATGGCTTTAAATTACTTAGCACACAGAAGAAAAAAATTTAAAACTGTCAAAATCTCTTAAAACTTTGACTTCTCTCCCCCACACACACGAATTAGTGAGGGGACCATGCACAACTTCTGAGTCCCACCTTCGTAAAAAAATTTCCAAGGGCCTGATCCAAGCCCGTGAAGTCAATGGAGCGATTCCTACTGCTGTCAATGGAAAGATTCCCACTCTCTGGAGTTGAGTTTGGATAGGGGCTCTAATGCACAGAAAAGACATGGGGAGATCCTCTTTGAAAGAGGAACTTCTGTGTTTCTCTCGGTACGTATGTACACAAGAAAGACTTCCTAAAAGTACAAGCGATTCCCAGGTAGAGGGTACTGCCCATTCCTCCATCTCTAGCTCTGCACTATTTACTAATAGAGGACAATACTATAAATTCACGGTGGTTACTTTTAAGATTATTTTTCCCTGGAGAATATACCAGCAGCCCACTTTCTGTCTGGACTGTTCTCCCAAATTTTAGATGAGCGTTTTCCTGCCAGCCCACAGCCTAAGCTTTACCCCCCTCCAGCAGCTCCATCCCGGGACCTTACCATCGTTCTCGGGCAGGGGCTGCGCAGCGACACGGGCCCGCTGCCTGCCGAACCTGACACGAGCCGAACTACGGGGAAAGCACAAAACAGCCTCACGGACTGCGTTTACCTTGGCCGTGCGGGCTCCGCCGGGCTTTTCGGCAGGTTACGGGAGGCCGGCAGCGCCGCGCACCCCGCGCTCGGCGCGGCACGACGCGGAGCGGAGGCGCCGGCGCTCGCCCTCCGTCCTGCGGCTGCCCTGGCACTCCCGATGGCACGGCAGAGCAGCCCGCTCCACAGCCCAGGCCGCCGCGGCCGCTCCCCTCTCTTCAAAATCTATCACGCTTCCCAAACTTTCCAAGTCCCGAAGCCCTCCTCAACTTCAAAGCCAATTTTAAGGCAAGGCCCCCACGTACCAGGCACGGAGGCCGCCTCCGGAACCCCGCAGCTCCAACATCATTATTTATTAATTCTTGAGTTTAGGCAATTTTGTCTTGGGCGAGAGTACGACGCTGTTCCCTGCGCAGCCCAAACGGCGCCCGGGGCACCGCCACC
>VXBQ01012774.1:0-12223 GCA_013400175.1 Phainopepla nitens | reverse complement strand
GGAACACAGATAGAGAATCCCATCAGACCAGCTCCAGACTTCAATAAATATTAGAGCCAAAAGTAGCTTTTACTGCCCTATTTCTATATGAAATAAAATTATATTTATCTTATGGGAGCTGCCAGAATAGGACTAGGCTGAGATTTAAAAAAAAAAATCTGTAAGCACTGCATAAAGGTTTCAGAGGAAAAGCTAGTAGGGAGTCTTGAAGTTAACATGAGGGTTTTGGGAGGCCAGGTTCAGCAGCTGAGAAGGGACTGGGAGATCTGAAGCAGGGATGAAAGGATGAGGAGTCAGTGGGTTTGGGGATGGGAAGGAAGGATGAAGGAATGGTGGTGGGGGGCCTCTGGAGCTTTTGGGAGCCATGGGAAATATCAGAACATTTTGTGACAGGCAAGAGGGTTTTTCAGCCTCCAAGGTAGTTCTGTTTTCCAGATTTTCCTGCATTTCTGAAAGGTGAATTTAAAACAAACAAAAATATCTGAGAGTCACAGATGAATCCCTGACTCTGATAGTGAAGGATTTAGTAAGAACACCGACATAACAAAATTCTGAATAAAATAAGAAAATGTGACAACATTCATACTAAGGATTATTATAGACTATAATTAAGAGGAAGTTGTTATTCAGCATTAAAATACTTCTTTGCCCTTTTCTGTTATTTATGGCTCCATACAGCTGAAAGGATATCTGTCATTTGGATATCAGCTAGGTGAACCTGAAACTTTTTCTGAAGAAGGTTTGATTTAAACTGCTGGATATTATTTACATGATAATCTGAGCTGCCGCAAAGTTCTTATAATACAACAAAAAAAAGTCAGATTAAAACAAAACAAACTTTATGCTACAGCAAGTGACGACATAATATACCAGTAAAATAGAAGCTTTCTAAAAAAAAAAAAGCTTTTTTTTGTATAAAGCCTTACTAAAACTACTGTCTTCCCTAAAGTTCTTAATAACTAAATCTAAGAGCCTTCCCTCTCTGTTTAATCACTTTGATGAAATACACTCTAAGCAGTTTAGATCTGAGTTCCTTACCACCAAGTCACTCTGTTGCTCTCAGTTCTCTCCCAGAGGCCACCGCAGTAGTACAGCTCTTGTGGAAGTCACACCCATCCAGGCACAGTTCTGTTCAGGGAGTTTGTGAGTGTCTGTGCTTCCTTGTGCCTCCTGATGACAGTTCATTTGAGTCATCAAAAATAAAACACAAAAGACTCTTGCTTAATGGCCTTGAGCTGTCATTACAAGTCCTGGACTAAAATCTTTGGGAAAAAAAAAAAAAGAAATTGCTACAAAATCAATAGAAAACTGGTAAACATTGTTCTCAGAAGCCATAATCTTACTAAAATCTTTAAGAAACATTTTCTCTGAAGTTCTAAAGTCAATTATGTGTTTCTGTGGCCCCCCTTCCTCCTCTCTGCCTGTTACCACTGTTCACACATTTCCTGTCATCCAGAGCAACTTTACTTATTCTCAGTTTTGGCTACTGCTATATTAACCAAAATCTAATTTATCTTTCTGCTCCAGATTTTATTTACTTCAAACTTTAGTTTCAAGGTTATCAGTTTTACAATTGGAAATTATAACATTGTACTCAAACCCCTTGAATTTTCTTTACCATTCAAAACCTGATTACTGTTCTTTCTCACCCAAACGTCTAAACAGCAGTTGCTTTTTTTAAATTTGATTTTTCTTCCATTTGTTTTATCTCATGCATTTATACCTATTTATATTTCTGAACTTTGCCATACCTACTGCCATATTCTTGTTCAAGCAGTTTTACGTAATATTTATTACTACAGGTACTCCCACCTACCTACTTCAACCTCTTTCCTCCCTTAATCTAAATTGAGGAATGGGGATTTTTTTACTGATCAGAGCACATTCTTTATCTTTGGTTGGTATCGGTACACCTACTGAGTCACACAGACAATGCTGCATCAGTATGAATCATTGTTTCTTCATAAGAGGTGGAGACTTGCTGTTTTTAAAGCTCAGGGCGTTTTTCCCAAATGCCATTATGCAGCAGCTTTAAAATAGCTCAAAGTTATTGGCAATTTGCAAATACCTCTGTTCCACAATAGAATAGAATAGGATATCCTGAGTTGGAAGGGACTCACAAGGATCATCAAGTCCAACTCTATCTAAAAAGCTTGACTTTTAAAGTATTACAGTATTAATTTCACCATATAATTTTGGGAATATTTTAACTACCTAGTTAAAAACCTCAAAACATTGTGGCACTTCCTCATATGATTTTTCTCAGATGACTGTTCTGCTGCATCTGACTGCCACATACATGCCATCATGCCTTAATAACCCCTTCAACAGCTACAGCTGTGCCAGCAAATACTGGTAGTTTCTTAGCTCCAAAGGGCCCAGCTTTGAATTAGTGAGTGCTAAACACTGTCCCTCCCACAACAATTTATGTGATGCATTTTGTGAGGGTTTTTCTTTTCCTTCTGTCACTAAACTCAAGCTCAGAGTTTGCTACCAAGCTGTTTCATGTGGCATGTAAGTAATTAAATTCTACAATATTAGCAAGTGGGAACTGCTTGGGTTTTCACATGTGTTTATGCTTATAAATGGTTCTGATGCTTTACTTGCTACTATTCTGAGTCTTACAGGTCCCAGGATATCTCAATGTCTCAGGAAGCATCTTGGTGTACTTGTGCTTTTTCCTTGTCCTGACATGTCCCAGTAATTTGGAAATAACCAAAAGCCAAATCCAATATCCTTAAGATATTTGTGATTCCCTGCAACCTTTATGCCTGAAAATAAAGATAATCACAGTCCTGCTGTTCTCAAGTTGTTCCTGAAAACCTAGAATGCACTTGTTCTCCGTGTGTAGCACAGAGTGGGGAAGCAACAGAAATGAGTTTCTGTATGAAGCAAAGTGTCAAAGGAGCATCTGGCAAGGAAGAAAGGAAGACAAGGTCAGAAACCTGTTGGAGGAAGGTGACCAAAGGACTGATGAACAATACAAATATTTCTGTCGGCTGGGGGAAGAAGAGATGACTGTGTTCTCTATGCTAGAGTTTAGGAGAAAGTTAACTCTTAGTCCCTGCTTTAACAAAAAGGAGATAGCCGATCTTTCTCTATGCATTTAAAATACAAATTATCGGATTAAAAATAAAGGGTGTTCACCTGTAGACTAAAAAACAATTTAAATGCTCATCTCGCTCTCTTTTTTTTTTTTTTTGTTCTTGTTGTTGTTGCCCATAGCTTTTCTTTTCAGAGTACACTGAAACAGAACATTTTATGTAATCCAGATTCAGCCAACAAGTTAATTACTATACTGTAAAATATTTATACACTTGTGCCAGAATTTCTCCAGGTCAGAGTTTGCCTATCTTCCCTTATATTTCCTGTATACCTATTAGAAATGCATAGAACATTGTCTGCACTGTTCTCTCCTTTTCATTTTTCCCCTTGTTTGTGCAGAACATGGTGTAGGCACATGGTGTGATTCTTGGTCCTGTACAGCGACAGGAGTTGGACTTGAGGATCCTTGTGGGTCCCTTCTAACTCAGGATATTCTATTCTATTCTATTCTATTCTATTCTATTCTATTCTATTCTATTCTATTCTATTCTATTCTATTCTATTCTATTCTATTCTATTCTATTCTATTCTATTCTATTCTATTCTATTCTATTCTATTCTATTCTATTCTATTCTATTCTATTCTATTCTATTCTATTCTATTCTATTCTATTCTATTCTATTCTATTCTATTCTATTCTATTCTATTCTATTCTATTCTATTCTATTCTATTCTATGGCTGAATAGTCTGTTCATTTTAACAGTGATACTTTTCACATTAAGTTTATATTATTCTTGATATACAGTAGGTCATACTGACTGAAGACATACTGACAAAACCCATCCTTGACTTCTAATTAAACCGGATATCTGTGCTGTTGGTTACAGATGTATTAGAATTGAACATTTGTTGAAATTTTTATTAAATGGCATTAAAAAGATAGGAGAGTGGTTATTGTCTCAGTTGCTATCTGAGAATCATCTCTTCCCAACTTTTTGGAGGACTCTATATCTGAAATAGATACACATTTCCAAGGGAGGGGAGCAGGAATGGGAGAAGGAGCATCGGGAGATGGTTTTGCCTAAAATTAATCATCATGTGGAAAAGACAAAGCTTAACTAGTGTGCAAGGAAAACACAGTGAAATGTGAAATACTGAAATGATGGGCAGGACTGTATTATTTATCTCATGATTGAATAAGACCAGGCATTGTAATTCATCAGAAATAGAACTGGCTGTGAAGGACTTGTCTCGTGACTGCTTAGGAAAAAATTGAGGCTTCCTCAAGAGGCACAAGCCTCAGGAGATGGGGGCTGAAGTGTTGTGAAATGCTTTTGTCTCTGGCATTCCGAACCCCTTTGAATACTCATGTGAGGAGGCCAGGCTCTGGGAAAGGCAAAGTGGGTAGTTGTCTATTGGAGCAAACTCCTGCAAGCAACAAGCAGAGATCAGCTGCTTCAAGGTGAGGCAGCAAACCTCTGGCTTTCCCAGGCCCTTCCACTTAGCTTGGCTCACAGGCTCTGCCTGATCTCTTTTCCCACCATGTTTTCCACCATGTTTCCCACCATGCTGACACACCATATGCCTGCTTGATTATGGCTTACACACTTTAATTTTACACCAAATCCTGTGCTGCTTTCTGAGGAATATTCACCAAACACTCCTACACCTCAGGGTACCCCAGGAACAGTCCTCCAGCTGAATGTATGCCTTCTATAAATTAAAAATAAATAAAAGAAAAAGAAAAAAAAAGGAAAAAAAAAAGTTATTATCAGCTCCTGCATCCAGCACAGAGAAAACTAAGGCAAGAGCATTTGTGGCCATATGTTGGGTAGACAGGGTAGAAACTAAAATGAAATCTAAAAATGTGGTGGGTTTTTCTCCCCAGGATGGAAGAAACTTATGGGTCTGCTGAGTGTGGAATTGTGGAATAATGTCCATAGATAAAAGCGAGGCTATCCCTGTAATGCAAGGCTCAAGGACACAAGGATTACTCTGTTTCTCTTGCAACTCATGTACGCTGAAAGGAATGTGGGAGACAGAAACTGGAAAAATTTATTGAGATTGATGCACAAAAGTGCTAGGACAAAGGAACTCTTCAACTCATTGAAGTTGAAAAGTGATATGTTTATGACATCGCTGGGGACACATGAGGTAACCCTCCCAAAAGCATGTGCAAATTCTTAAAGCATTGGCTCGCCCTTATATCTATAAAGGCCCCCAAAACATCTATACATATTCATTACCTGGCCCCGCCTGTCCCCGCTTCATATTAAAATGAACTAAATGTCCATTACAGCTGTGCAGTGCTTCTCTTTAATTGGGTTGGTGGTTTCTTGAAATGAGTCCTCTGAAGATGAAGTCAATCATCTTCCTCTTTACCGTGTCTCATTGCCAGGGCTCCTTGACCCTCCAATTCATGGTCCAGGCTCCCTCTTACGGTTTCAATTATCTCAGAGGCCAGGTGTGTTTTCAGTTCTTGCTTCTTCACAATACTACGTGTACTCTCTATTGCTTCTAAAAAACATAACTGGATCAAATGCATGATATATTGTCCTCACTCTAGCTGCTCCAATTATACTCTGCTAATAATTAAACCTCTACCTTTTTCTTCTAGTCCCCTTGTTAAGTCTCTTAAACAAAATATATTATTTTTATCTTGCTAACTTCATTTCTAACTTTTAAATCTTCTAATCCTTGATTCAAGATCACTTATTGACAAAGGTGGTATGGCCATCAAACAGAGTACAGAAGTACTGTGCCACAAAAACTGAGATGATGGCAGTTTCTGCTTTCAACTGAAAAAATTATGCAAATAGAGACTTTCATTGCAATGTGTTCTCCAGAGCACAATGAATGTAGCTTTTCTGGGGAAACCCAGAAAATGAGAGGTGAGCTCATTACATGTATCTTATAGTGCTGTGATTTTATGAAGCTTGAGAAAATGAAGACACAAATAAATGGGTTTGACCCAAGAAAAATAGTCAGGCTCCTAAGTGGATCGCATGCTAGCAGAGAGAGATACTCAAGAAGTCCTGCATTTGGCGTGGTTGTAGGGACATTTTTTCAGCATGAGAGTGACTCAGACTAGTCCCAGAAGCTAATCTGTCCAAGTCTGTACACTGAATTTGTCTGCCTCTGCTTCAGACTGGCCTAGGACATGCCAGCCTTCTTTTGAGATGTGCTTGATTTGCAATGAAGGACTTCAGTACCTCCATCAGGCATAAGAGTTCACAGGAATATTTAGACACATGGTTCCTATTAAAATGAGCTACTTGGGCTAATGACCACTCATGAAATGTTCGCTGTAGGAAACTGAAACTCTTCAAAAGTTAGGCTTAACCACGCCTGTATGCATATGCATGTGGATACACACAAACTATTGAAAATGGAAATCTAGTAGGACCAAGAAAGAAATTGTAAAATTTAAGCACGCTTTTCTTGTATTTCCTTTCCACAGAAAGCATTTGTTTATGTGTTTGCAGTGCCACCATGAAAAATTGTCCTTTATCAATCTTTCTGTACATATTGTAAAATGAAGTGTAGATATAAATACATACATGTAGGCATACAACTATATCTGTGCATGGTAGGCAAATATAGATATATAAACATACATACACAGTATTAACTGAGTAAAAGACTTATTCTTTGTTTAGCTTGAAATCTGTGGATTTAGTATAATTATTTTAAAATTACTGTACTTTTTAATTTAAAATTACAAATACCATACATCAGCAAAAACAGCTTGACACAACAAAAGCACATTGGTACAATCTTACAGCTCATGTTCTTACTTTCCAGTCACTAAGGTGTGCTTCAGAATAATGACGTTACAGGCTAAACATGGCTGTGACGAGTCCAGGCTAGCAAACCCTGCTGGGATAATTAGCATGACCTTCCTACTATTGCCATTAAGAGACATTAAAATGAGGGAATGTATAAGGAGTAAAACAGAAAGGACTAGACAAAGATGAAGTCTACGGACTGGGAAAGTGTGGAAGGTGGTTGCAGGGAGTTCCAGCTACGAAAATGTTGGGAACAATGGTTTTATATTCTGTAGTATGATCTAATGGTCCCAGCTGGTCTTAGCCCTGATGGAAAGCCTTTGTTTAAGAACAATTAAAAACTTCATTTTTCATAAACTCTCAGTAATCTGGGAAAAGAGAGACTTTGTCTGATCTGAATTATGTGGTCTTTGCTCATAATCGATTCCTTACTGAATCTAGGGAACAATATGAGAGCCCTCCTGTGGCCAGCTGAACACCTGTAAATTCCCTTGATCGAAGTCAGACAAGACAGCCCACTAGATCATTACCCAGCGTCTGATTTCTTGTTCAATGGAAATAAGTTGTTATTATCACACTATTTATTGTGTAGAGGTGGGCATGGCATTCTCAACAATAAATCAAGGGCGACTGTCACGGCCAGTCGGGGCGTCTGTCTGATCCCCGACTGCCGCCAACTCTCCCGGACTAAGAGGTCCCGCAAGGGACAGCCTTCCGGGTGTCTCAGGCAATTCTCCAGCTGCCGGGTAACCTTAGCACGTACAGCCTGTAGCTTCAAGCGATCAGCTCTTTAGCAGTGGTTTCAGCTCTTAGTGATTTCAGCTCAGCTTGCAAGGTTACCCAGGCCGACGCAGAGACAAGAGACAGGAGCGCCATGTAGCTGTTCCACAGAGGTAGGTTTATTATCTCCTTCTGCGAAGGAGACCAGGGAGGGTCGCGCCGTGCTGAACCGGGCAGAAGCTGGGGTTTTTGTGGGGAAGGCAAGGGTGGTACCAACGGGGAAAGACCAATGGGTTACAAAGAATCTACCTCCCCTCACAGCCCCACCATGGCACCGCCCCTCACAGCTTCTTCCCGCCCTCAAGGTCCCTCCCCTCACGGCTGCGGCGGGAGCGCCCCCTGGCGGAGAGCGGGGGNGGCCTCAAGCTTTGCCAGGGGAAGGCTCGGATTTGACACCAGGAGCAGTAGCTTCCTGGAAAGGATGATCAGGCCTTGGGAAGAGCTGCCTAGGGACGTTTGGAGTCCCCGTCCCGGGTAGTGTCCAGAGAAGGCCTGGATGTGATGCTCAGTGCTCTAGGCAAGGTGGGCATCGGGCACAGCTTGGACTCGCTGGTCTGGGAGGGCTTTTCCAGCCTCAAGGATTCTGGGATTCTTGTGAAAGTTATCCCAGAAGAAAGAAAACTTAATCCTGGAGAAAGAGCCTGGCCTGGAGCAGCACAGGAACACCTCTGAGGCTGGAGGTGCTGACACTGGGCTCCAGGAATGGCTGCTCAGCACTGAGCCCTCTGGGGCTGCCCAGCAGGACCAGTAGAGCCCCAGAGCTGCGGTGCTGGTGCAGTGCTGTGCGTGCGCTGATTTGGAGTCTTTGGCTGCACAGCCCTGTCCAGCTGCTCACACAGGGATGTGTCAGGAGCAGCACAGAGCTGCTGCTACCTCAGCTGGGGCTGCACCAGGGGTACCGCTCCTGCCCTGCACGTGGCTGCTTGAGACAGGCTGGGCTGCTGAGGAACAGACCCAGCTTGGCTACTTGGCCATGGACAGTGTCAGAGCCGGGCTGTGGGGGCATCGCTGTCCCTGCTGCACAGCCCCCATGCAAAGGCCTTCCCAGCACAGTTCTCTCTGAGCCAGGCTCTGTCTCTGTGGTGCCACAGAGGCGAGGGGACTTGTGCAAGAGTTGCTGCCTCAGGCATTGGCCCGAGGCAGGTGCAGCAGCCAGTCCCCTGTCTTGTGGAGCCACATGAGGCTCTGTGGTACCACTTGTCAAGCTTATGCGGCCTGTGGATGGCCCCGTCCTTGTGTGGTGCCCCTGTCCCGCTCAGTTTCCAGTCCCCTGCAAAGGCACCCAGGCTGTGCTCGGTACCCCTGGGTGTCATTGCTAAAAGCAGTGAGGAGCCCCGGTGCCCAGGCAGAGCCCTGAGGGACAGCCCTGGTCCTGGCCTCCCGTGGCATGTGGAGCCACTGCCCATGAGTCCCTGCCATGTCCATGCGGCCAATTCCTCATGCCCTGGGCAGCACAGCCTGCAAACCCAGGGCCCTGCAGAGCGGGGCTGGGGCTGTTGTGTGCGAGCGTGGCCAAAACCTCTCAGGGCTTTGGGCGCACCAGGGGCCACAAGGCCACAAGTGCAGGGGCTGCTCCATTCCAGTTTCTGTCCGCTCCACTCTTGTTGGGGTGCCAAGGGTGGCCCTTTGTGACACAGCTGCTTCGTGTCAGGGCCCTTTGTGATGTGGGACATGGTAGTGGCCAGAGACCTCTGTGACATCAGGGAGCACTGCCCTGGCTGAGGGTATCTAAGGGATGCAGAGCCCTGGGGTGCCCAGTCCCAGGAGACCTGCCCTGTGAGGAGGAAGCAGCTCCCTGCATCCCTGTCAGCTACAGATCAATGGAAATTATTCACAAGATGGACAAGGAAAAGGGGAAGCCCAACTTCCAGCTCACCCAAACCCCACTTCTGAGCCTGCGGAGGAGGCCAAGAGTGATGGATGAGGCAGGAAGGAGAGGCCAGTGCAGGGACAGGTCGAGGATTTTCGCTCTGCCAAGGGAGCCATCTCTGTCCCACCCCTCCTACTTCTCCTCGCTGATGCCCATCAAGCTGCCACCAGTGCACCTCAGGCACACAAAAATCTTCAACACCTCAAGGTCCCACAGGTGCAGCTTGGGCAGCCACAGGCAGCGCCACAGGGCAGCCAGAGCCAGGCCCTGTCCTTCTGTGGGGACAGGCTCCCACAGCTGCCACAGCTGCCACCACTGCCGTGCCTGGTGAGCCCCAGGGACACTCAGAGCTGGGGCACAGAGCTGGGGAGTGCAGGGGAGAAGAGGCCCCAGCCCTGCAGCCCCTGTCCTGGCCAGCCATACACCCCCATGCCCAGGGTGTTCTTGCCCCCACCCAGGGAAGCCCAGGAGGGCACAGCCCATATATCCCTAAGCTGGCAACTGCTGCCTGTGCCTCCCATTTGGTACTTTAGGGTACCAAAGCATGAGGGGGTCACCAGCCTGGTCACCATGACTAAGCAGTGTTGCTTTATCTTAAGGAACAGCCCTCCAAGGGCAAAGGCTTTGCATACTCATCTCCCTCCACAGGTGACTGTCCTCAATCACAGATGTCAGAGCATCCAAGTTAAAGTATAGAGAGTGAAGTGAAACACAGAGGTAACACTAGTACAGAACATAATGACTTACTATCTGCTGCTGTAAGTCAACCCAGCTCCACCAACACAGACAACAGAAGATAAGTGGATTGAAGTGGTAGCCATATGGAACACTTTAACAAAAGGCAGTGGACTTGAAGTGGAAAGGATGGCTCTGAGCGCCAGTCTGAGTGTTCATTTGCGATGCACTGACATTTACGCAAAGATGGAAAAGATGCAAAATCCCGTGCTCTGACTATTTTTGATATATCTCTTTGCAGAATGTAGATACCGCACAAGCCACCCAGCAGGATTCTTGTTAATAGTCTCCCACTTCTAGACAGCTTGGACTCTACCAGACTAATCTTCATTCACATCAACTTGGTTTACAGAAGTATTAGAACAAAGGAATTCAGTGGCATAAGAAAAGCTGAGAGATCACATTTTCAATATCCATAACTTTTCCAGTAAAAAAAAATCCTTTTGCTAAAAGGGCAGAAAAAGATTCTGTGCAGCCTCTTGAAAAAGTGAAAAAAGTGAGTAGCTGGTCTAAGTACATAGAGACTTGGAAACATTAGGAAAAGAACAAATTATATTTTAAAGAATATGAACCAAAATAATCCCGTTAAAAGAAATTTGTTACCAATTTATCCCTTTCATAAATACAAAAATGAAATAATTTTATTTTATACAGTCAAATTCAAGAGGACAAACTGAGATGCAACAGCTTAGCTCCTCTGAACAAATATGCTCAAAGCTTAGCCTGAAGGACCAAGTGTGTAACCTGTGCAATGCAATGCGTTGCTTTACTGAGCTCTTTAAATGAACATAGGCAGCTGAATACCTCAGGAGACTTGTCAAAATACTGGTGATGATTTTCATTAGCATGAGTAAAAGTGCAGGAAGAAAAAGCAGTATTTGATCCTTTCAGTGCAACAGTAATAAGTGTTGCCTACCATCAGGACACTAGTTTTACATGTTTTGTATGTCAGAGCAAAATACTGTTCAAATAATCTATATCTGCAGTTTTTCCAGCAGCAGATCAGCATTACCCAAAACCCCTAAACAGTTCTTCCCTGAAATTTTTGACTTTCATGATCCTTCTAGACTTCTAAATTTAGCTGCCTTTGCCCTCACTGTCAAGCATGCGCAACATGTAATGAACACTGGCTCAGTATAAAAATCTTAACTTGTGGATTAAAATCTTCAAATCCAAATCAGTCCAAGTGGGGGCCTTTCTCTCTTGCTAGCACAGCCAATTCCTAGTGGTAGTGCACTGTCACATGATGCACCTCACTGACTACAGTAACCAGCCGTTAAACCATTTTTATTATGGAGCAGACCAGTAACAGTCCAGGACATGACTGAGTTTTTAATATATCAGAATATAAGGACATTAAGAAACGAGAAATACTAAATATATGTGTCTTATACACAAGGGAAAGTTCTATTTTCTTTTTTGTTTGGTTTTTTTTTTCCCTCAAGCATTTCAGCAAACTTCTAGACTTCCTTTTTCTCATCCTGTATTTTAATTCAGTGAGAACAGAGTCCTTGTAAAGTGCGGGGTAGCATTTCAAAATAAGCAGAATCATGCAAAGAGTGTGGCGAATGTGGTTGTAAAAGAAAAGGGACTGCCCCTTGAATGTGGAGCAAATAGAAATGTCAGAAGCAAGTTCCGAGCAACCTTGCCGCCAAGTCACAGTTCTCTACTGGAGAGGTAGCCAAGAAGCTTTCCGCTAAGTTTCTGAGCACCAGAAAGGCAGAATGCTGCTGCAGCGAGGCTTTAAAAGGAAAACGCAGGAGCTGGGCATGTTTGGACAGCGGCAACGCTTAGGAGCGATATACGCTGCCGGCAGAGCGTTCTGGGCGTGTGAGCACGACTCGCCTCCTCGAGAATTGAAAGGGCGACAGGTTTAAAAAGGCAGAGAGAAGAGCAGCAGAGCCCCGGGCTGCGGTGGGCCGTTGTGCTGGCAGCAAGACGTGCGAGACAGCCTCTGGCTCGCCGGCCGCATTGGCTGCGGCAGTCGTAAGCAGGCAATTCCA
>VXBQ01012763.1:0-14752 GCA_013400175.1 Phainopepla nitens | reverse complement strand
TCCTCAGCAAATTTTGTCATTGTTGAAAAATATAGAAATACTTGGAGAAAGTATAAACCACCTTTGTAGGATCTAGGGTTATAATTATTAAAGTGGTTAAGGTTTATGCTCCCCAGAAGGCCCTATGGGAAAAGGCAGAGCTGCAGGCTGGATGGCTGAAAGTTGGTTAAGGGGTGAGAGGCAGTCAGGAGTGAGGAGAGAGCCAGTTGAGTGAGTTTTGTGAGCAAGATGTTGCTTGGCTGAAGGAACACTTTCACAGCAGCACAGCAGCTGGACCAGCCAGTGGGTGCCTTCTTTCTGCTAAGTTCTGTTATGTCTCAGTTTGGTGTCAGTTATATCAGGTAGAGATTAAAGGTATAAAAAGACTGCAAGTTTCACAATAAAGTGATCTCCTTCAAATGCATAAGGGGGTCCAAGTCCCTTTGTTCCACATTGCTACAAATGGCTGGCCCAAATCAGGACCTTTAAGGTGGTGCAGGGTGGGCAGAGTGCTCTAGTAGCAACTCCCACTAGGTCAAGGAACTGGCCAGAAAGAGTCTGGGAAAAGATCTGGGGAAAGATGTGGGAAGAGTTCGGGACGGAACTCAGGAATCCAAAAGTGCGTGCACCTCACCTAGAGGGTGAGTGGACCAGTGGGGGCAGATATGAGGGGTGGAATATTCCTGGAACAAAGCAGGAGTTCGGGCCAGGTATGGTAGCTCCGACATCAGCAATCAATTAATATGGCTGATGTGAAACTAAGCACCCTACTGGAGTGGGTGTCTAATCAAGGNACATGAATGTCAGCCATTGTGTGGCTTTGGAAATTAGTTCCCCTGAACCCTCAGTGCAACCAGAACCCATACACGACCCTGAGATTGACTCAAACCCTGCGGAATTGCCTTATCCCAAGATTAACCCAAGCCCTGTGGAACTGCCTTACCCTGCTAAAAATCCCTGCATATTTGATCTTCTTGGTACGGAATTCCCACGTCACGAGCAGACAGTGGGCTTGCTCCCTGCCCAAAATGGCGATGCAGTGGTCCAGTGATGGCAAAAATGCCAGGAAGCCACCATGAAGGAGGGCGACGTCATGGTTGTTACAGCCTGCCCAGTAATATATGCGCCGAACCAATGGATGGCGAACTGAGAGCTAGACTGTAAAGTAATTAAAGAACTGCAAACACTACTAAAAGAAAGTGGCATATTCTCTCATCATGCCCTAAGCTATCTAGAGTCTATCAGTACTGCACATATCATCACACCCCACATCTGGAAAAGTATAATGAAAGCTATTCTAACAGCAACCCAGTTTGCATTCTGGCTAACTGATTACTGAGAGCTATGTACAACCCAGGCAGAAGTGCTTCAGGACAGGAATCTGCCAGCCGCCGTTGTGCAGCTGACCAGACAGGGTGCTTTCGCAGCTCCTACAGTGCAGGCGGGCTATCCACGTGACGTGTATGATATCATCACTCTCCTAGCCCTGCAGTGACTCCCAGGGACAAGTATCGATTCTAATACACCTTTTGCTAAGATTTTACAGGCTTCAGGGGAGTCGCTCGTGCAGTTCCTGGACAGACTGCAAGCTGCGCTCTCCCAGCAGGTCAATAATGACGAAGGCAGAGTTATTCTGTTGCGGCAGCTTGCTTTTACAAACGTGAATGAAGACGTAGAAAGGCATGACTCACTGTTCATAACCCACATACTTATAATATAGCAGATATAGTTAGAGCATGCCAAAATGTGGGAAGTGCTGCTTACAATACTAACTTCTCTGGCCATGCACTTCCAGGCTTCGGACACGCAGGCGGGGGGTTGTTTTAAACGTGGTTCGATGGGTCATTTTAAAAAGGACCTCAACAAGGGGACAGGATAAAAAAAACCACCTAGAGATTGTTCCCAGTGTGGAAGAGGGAAACACTGGGCTGCTGACTGCTGCACCCAGTACCCTGTAAATGGGAAGGCTACACAGCCAGGAAACTTCGGCAGCGCGCAGGTCCATGCACCCTGGCTAATCAAAAAAATGTGAGACTTAACATTTGGCAAGCGAACTCCTGCCTACAACTACAGGCAGTGCAGGGCTGCGCCTTGCCTCCAGAGAATCGATAACTGTTATGACATCTTCAGTACATTTAGTTCTTAATGGAGTATGGGGACTCCTTGCTAATAACACTCGTGCCTTGTTAATAATTTAATAGGGTCTTTCTCTGTCACTAGTTTGAGACTTTTTGTACTGCCTGGAGTTATTGATTTGCATTATGAGAGTGAGATACAGATCATGCTATGGACTCCTTTGTCACACTGCTTTATACCTGTAGGTCAACGTATCGCACAACTTACTCCATTTTCCAATAAAACCCCTAATGGCAAGAGTAAATGTGGCACAAATAACTTTGTAGCACAGGTCAGCCACAGATTTTCTGAGCAAGTTCTATTAAACAGCTCAGCCAACTTCACATGTGCTATAGATAGCAAAAAAATTAAAGGGTTTGCTGATACTGGAGCTGATATCTCCATTGTTAAAAGCAATGAATGACCTACAGATTGGCCCACAATCAGACCTACATCGACTCTAACTGGGGTGGGAGGAATGCAATGCCCTAGACAAAGCACTCACCTTTGGCTTGTCCTTCACCCTGATGGGCAAACTGCTCAGATTGTCTCATTCATTGTGTCTGTACTGTGCACGATATGGGGAAGAGATGTTCTGGCACAATTTGGGACAACCATACAAATAGAGTCAACCTCACCAGAAAGCATTTTTCACAGGGGCCACTGATCAGCCATTACAAAATCAAATACTGTACATGTGTAAGCTCACACGGCAGACTGAAGACCCTGTGTGGGTTGATCAATGGGCCCTATGAAAGGAATGGCTGACATGGCCCATGGCAGTTGTTGTGCCAGTGACAGAACCTTAGAGCCAATTCTCCACGGAGGCGGCACACTGTCAGGGAAGCGACAAAGAAGAGAGAGGAGGCTCAAGAGCTCTGTAAGTCCGAGAGGGTTTATTGCTCATGAAGTGAACAGAACAAACCAAGCACTGCTGTGCAGGGGGTTTTATACAACTCAAAATCAAGGGGCGGGGATAACACGTAAACCAATAGGATATTTCTGAGGGTGGAACAAGGGAGGAGCAAGGGGCTACATATCCAGCTTGGGGCCAGTGGGGGGAGGAGACAATGGGATGTCCAGAATTTAGGGGATTTCCAAGGGGGTGGATATTTCAGGGATTGGCCCATGTGGGGATTGGCAGGGAAAGGTCTGGAACAATGGGCAGGGTCAGGTGATGGATAGGGAAGGGGTTGGAAGAAGGGGAGGAGATACATTGAGGGACAGGATCCTAGGGGTGGGTACACATACGGACAAACCATCAAGGTGAAAACTGTGGGGGAAACCGGAACAAACCACATAGTATCAACTGAGAGTAAAATAAGGGCCACAACAAATGGCTACCAAATTTAAGACAGCTTGTGGAAGAGCAACCATCCTTGGGCCATATCTGTCTATCTTCTAGTCCCTGGCATATCCTTATATTCTATATACCTAAGCAAAATGGCAAGTGGTGATTATTACAGAATCTATGGGCAATAAATGCAGTTATTGAACTTATGGAGCTGGGCTCCATCACCCACAGTGATTCCCCTCAACTGGCCCTTAGTAATTTTAGGCTGAAAAGACTGTTTTTTCACCATCTCTCTACACCCTGATGATGCACCTCGGTTTGCTTTTCCAGGGCCTACCTTAAATCATACAGAACCAATGAAGAGATTTCATTGGACCGTGTTGCCACAAGGCATGTGTAACAGTCCAACCATATGCCAAAAGGTAGTTGATCTTACCCTGCAGCCGGTTCATCGTAGATTTCCTACTGCAACCATGTGTCATTATATGGATGACATTTTACTCGCAGCTCTCGATCAATCCACTCTATGTTCTCTTCAGGTAGCTGTTCATGCAGTCAATTCACAATGGCAGGACTCATCATGGCACCTGAAAAGGTGCAACGTGAGTCCCCATGGCATTATCTAGAATGGAGAATTACTCAGGAGACCATCAGCCCTCAGCCTATAATGTCTTATGTTAAAAACACCCTAACTTTAAATGAATTACAGAAACTGCTCGATTCTTTGAATTGGTTGTGTTCTGTTTTGGGATTTATCTACAGAACTTTTACACCCTTTAGTTGACCTACTCAGAGGAAACTCCCATCCGCATTTGCGGCAACAATTGACCCCAGAAGCTAAAACTGCGCTTGCACACTGTGCTCAAGCACTAGAAAACTGATAAAATTGGAGATGGGATCCTGATAAATCTGTGTACCTTGCCATATTTGCTAGCAAATTTCAACCTTCGGCTGTTCTATTTCAATGGTTTGTTAATCCTAAAGACCGTTCGCATGTGTTAGAATGTGTAGTGTTACATCACACAGCAATAAAAAATGTATGGACTGTTAATGATATATTCTCGTATTTAGTTAAGGAAAGCAGAGAGCGACTACAAACTTGCAATGGCCAAGATCCACATACCAGTTACATACCTGAAAATAAAGACAATTTGGCATGATTGCTACTAGAGGACACCAACTTTCAAATTGCACTTGCAGATTTCTCTGGACAATTATCTATCCATTATTTCTCACATTGTTTATGGACAGAGATGGGTAACCTCCCCCTGTATGCAAAGCATCATTGCATCACGACTCCTGCTAATGGACCAACTCTTTTTACAGACACAGCCAGCAAAGCCAACAAAGCTGCAGTGATTTGGCATGGAGGTGACTCTGTCCAGTGGCGTAAAAGGGTATTAATGTTAAAGGATACCTCCATGCAGATTTTAGAATTGGCTGCTATACAATATGTCTTTCAGTCATTTTCACAGAAACCACTGAGCATCTTAACTGATTCGTCAGATGCTGCCAATGTTGTATTCCATTTAGAATCTTCCTATTTAAAACATGTTAATAACCATCTTTTGTTTACAGAGTTAAGAACACTATGGACTTTGATTAACAGCCGGCAGCATGATTTTTATGTGTTGCATGTTTGCTTCCAGTCAGGTTTGCCTGGGCCTATTACAGGGGGTAACAACCATGTGGATATCACTGTAATTACAGGCATGGTACCTAATATCTTGGCACAGGCCAAATCATCTCATGACTTTTTCCATCAGAATGCTCACTCTCCTCGTGGGCAATTTCAGTTAACATCCCCACAGGCTCGTGATATCCTGTTGTCCTGTCCCTCCTGTCGTGGAGTTGCCCCTGCTCCTTTAACAGAGGGTACTAACCCCCGAGGTTTAACAGCTAGCTCAATTTGGCAAAAATATTACCCACATCCCAGAATTTGGTCACCTGAAATATGTTCATGTTTCCATTGACATGTATTCTCATTTCCTAATGGCAACTATTCACACCAGAGAGAAGGCCCATGATGCTATCCAGCACTGTCTCATCTGTTTTTGCTACCCTAGGCCTTCCACGTACCATCAAAAAAGAAAATGGACCTGCCTACACCTCAGAATGGGCTCATTCTAATTTCATACAGCAGTGGGGTGTGTCTCACTATATAGGCATTCCATACTTGCCCACAGAGCAAGCTACTGTTGAGCGTGCCCATAAAACCTTAAAAACCATGCTTGAAAAACAAAAAGAGGGCGAGTGTGGGTGCCCTCATGACAGACTAGCTAAAGCCTTGTATGTTCTCAGTTTTTTAAATCATGATGAGACTGGACAAACTGCATGTGAAAGGCAGTATTCTTTGGACACAAAGGCTCATCTAAAACCTCCTGTGATGGTGAAGGACTTACTGACTGGAGAATGGAAAGGACTACTGGACTTGTTGACATGGGGAAGAGGCTATGCCTGCATCTCCACAGGCCATCATGTGGAGTGGATTCCGTCACAGTGTGTGTGGCCTTTTGTCACACCTTCCTGATTGTATGTATATAGTTACTATGTTATAAGGCTATGTTACAGTTTTTGAAAAGTGGTTATAGTTACTATTGTTGTCATTGTTATTACTGTCTCAGGAATTGTTTAGGGTTTTCCTAGCAGGCTTTTGTTACTTAATAAAAAAAATTCAAAAAAGATGGGGGAAATGTAGGATATGGAGTTATAATTATTAAAGTGGCTAAGGCTCATGCTCCCCAGAAGGCCCCATGGGAAAAGGCACAGCTGCAAGCTGATGGTTGGAAGTCAGCTGAGGAGCAAGAGGCAGTCAGGAGTGAGGAGAGAGCCAGCTGAGTGAGTGTTGGGAGTGAGATGGTGACTGGCTGAAGGAATGCGTGGACAGCGTATGAGCAGGAAGCTGATTGGATGGTAGGACGTGTGGAGAGCAGCACAGCAGCTGAACCAGCCAGTGGGTGCCTTCTTTCTGTGAAGTTCTGTAAAGTTTTGGGTTGGTTTCAGTAATGGAGGGTTGAGACTAAAGGGATAAAAAGGGGTCAGTTTCTACAATAAAGTGATCTCCATTGGATGCATAAAGGAGGTCCATGTCACTTTGTTCCCCACTGGTACACATCTTTAGGTCCTTTTATCAGAAAAACATGGAATTCCTTTTCCCCACTACACCTTTTTAACCATTCTTGAAACATCTAAACAAGTCTCATTCGAAGCTTTTGGTATGGTGGGTAAATAGCGTATTCTGAACATAAAGCAAATTGCTTTTGCCTGGTGCTCACAACTATGGACTCAGTTACCAATTCCTTGAAGGGCTTTAGCTGATGTGTGGGGGCCAAATGAGAGCAGAGAGCCTGAGCAGCACTGCTCCTGTGTTGGTGCAGAGGTGCAAACTCCTAATCAGCAGAGCCTGGACTTGGGAAATAAAACCAAGGCTCTGCACAGCCCCACAGACAGCCTGCCAAGGCCCCTGCTTAGCCAAGGAAAAATCCTCTTTAGATATTTACAAATAGGCCTTCCTTCACAGAGAAAAAAAAGCAGAGACAGTGACTGGATATGTTTGATTTCTGAGTCTATCAAATAATTTGGCTGAGCATCAACATCTGTTAGTTGCTGTTAGCCAGGTAAAAAGCACTGCTTATCTATAATGTGAAATAAATAACTGTTCCAGATAAAATAGTGATGTGAAATGCTTTCAGAGAGCTAGAAGGAATAACAGAATGCTAATTGAATACATTATCTTATGGGGTCACCAACAGAAAAATATAGTCTTGAAAGAAGTTCTGTAAAAGATTCATTAGTACTTTAAATATATTTTTGTCATTTGTCACTGCTATGCTACCTTAATTGCAGCAATAAAAGCTTGCACTATGTTCCATTAAGGGTGTTATTGTTCATATAATCAAGAGCTAAAAATAATATGCAAATGTAGGGACTGAGTAGAAATGAACACTTTAAGCTACCACTGTCTTGCACAGAAATAATGGGATTAGTATTCTATAATGC
Source organism: Phainopepla nitens (assembly GCA_013400175.1). NCBI lineage: Eukaryota > Metazoa > Chordata > Aves > Passeriformes > Bombycillidae > Phainopepla > Phainopepla nitens. Next base: position 7,365 of record VXBQ01012763.1, on the reverse strand, counting down.
ATATGTTCTTGGAGAACAAGTTTTTGTCAAGAAAATACTTGTTGCTACAGACACTTGTGGCTTTATGTGTTTTATTTATTTTGTGGGTTTTTCTGGTTGTTTTATTGTTTTTTTTTTTTTTTTGGTTTTTTTTTTTTCAAAACAAGTAAGTTTTGGAGGAAAATGGCTCACATGACTCTTGAAATATGTCTCCTCCTTTCTGAAGTGCACCTCAATACTAGCTCCTGGATCCACTTGTGGATGCCTCCATGCAGTATTTTTCTTCTTGTTAGGAATAAACTTAGGACAATAGACAGTGTAAGGTGACTATCCCTTTTGTAAAACGATGTCCAATGGTTCCTGGAAAAAGTGTATGATGGTGATCCACAGAGACACGGGACCCCTGCCTGCATAATGAAGAGCCGAGACCCAGGTTTGATGCAGGTATGAAGCCAATTTATTGATTCCACGCGTCAATATATATACCTTTTCAACTATAGCTAAAAGCAGCACAATCACATGGTTGGTGTTCCTAAATAAGATTACTCAATCAGAGCTCTGCACAGAACCTTTGCACAGACCTGCATGGACAAGCATAGGCATGTACAGTCTTGCATGATTTTTCCTAAACAAAGCACACCAAGCACACCTTTTTGCTTCTCCATTCAGGGTTCTGCCTCGACTTGCCAGGGCTTGTGGCCTGCCAAACTTAGTACATCCACTTCAGTTATGAGCTGAGCAGAGCTCTGAGCCCTGCTCTCCAGCTGTATTTCTACATGTTTTTTCTACATATCTCCGTGTGTAAGGAGATGTCCAAGGAAGGGTTCCTGGAAAAGGTCTGTCCTTCCTTTCCTTCCTGCCCTTCCTTTTCTCCCTTTCTTCCCTTCCTTCCTTTCCCTCCCTTCCTCCCTCCCTCCCTCCCTATCATTTTTTTTTTCCTTACTAGGAAAGCTCCTCCAATTTTCAGCAATGCAAATTTTTAGTTTTTCTCTGTCTCTAATTTGAAAACCTGCCTTTACTCCTAGTGCAGCATGTGGAGTAACCCTCAGTGCCCCCAGCTTAAATCAGCAGTAAGCAAGCCTCTCTTTTCCATTTTCTCCCTAACTGTCCTCTCTGGGTTCTCTCAGGTCTTTGCTCTCCACTGGACTCCTCTCTTTTGTTAGTGCACCACTGATTCCACTCTCAAGTAAATTTGCTGCAGTGGACTCAGTGGTTTGTTTTGTTGGGTTTTTTTTTGCAGCTAATTCATATCTAGAGTACTGAAGGAGCTGTATCAAGTCTGACAAGTTGTTCTGATCAAGACACCTCCTGTAAATCTCTTCTAGTGTGGCTTTCTTCTGTGAAAGGCAAACAGCACCACTTCAGAGCACAGTGTCATAGCCTTAAATTATAGAAATAATAGAAAACCAAAAACCTCAAACCCCAGAAACTCAAAAAATCCCTTAACACTGGGAATAGAATAAGCTTCAAACTGTGTCTTTGGTGCACTGTAAACACATAGGTAGAAGTCTCAAAGTGATTTTAATTAGGGGACTAAGCCTTATTTGTGTTTTCTTATTTTTGTTCGAAATGCAAGGTGTTTCAGCCCTCTGACTGAGACTGTACATACATTACTGCATATGTCCAAAAAAATTTTTTGGGGAGGAGGATGTTTGTAGATCTAAAAGATGTATTATGGCACCCAAACATCCCAGGGACAGAGAGTGCTGTGCTCACAAAGCATGTCTTGAGGATTGTTTTCTTTGTTCAATATATATTTGGGGCCAAATGGGTGTGTGTTGTGGCGTATATTTATTTTAAATTTATTATTAGTAGTGTTACACCAATGGTTTATTCTGGCATCCCGCTATGTTCTCCCTTCTGGTGTTTCATCCCTCAGTTGTATCCTCCCCTATACTGTCCCTCAAGTGTGTCCCCACCCTTTGTTCCAGCTCCTTCCCCATCCATCAATGTATCCCTGCCCCTTGTTCCCTGTTACTCCCCCCATTCATTGTCAATCCTACCTTGTACCTACCCTGTTATCCAGAAGGTTCCCTGTAGCCCCATTGGCCTATTTGATTTATATCTCCCCTCATGTTTCCCTATTGGTTTGAATCATTGTAACCCCACCTTATGTTCCCCCCCTTTGCTCCCCCTATTGGTTGAACTTTGTACCCGCNCACACAGCTTCTTTGTTTTTCATCCCTGGATCTTCCTCATAATGAACGCCTTTGGAAACCATACAAAAGACCTCTCCCTTGTCTTTGCCCCTGCCTTTGGCGCTGCTGTAGGGCGAAGGCTCTACAGCCGGATGCCGGATTGTGATACCTCTCAGGGGATGGCCCACTCCTGGCCCGGTGCCAAGGGTGTGAGCTGCCAGGCCGTGGAGGAGCTCTGTCATCCGCATCAGGTGTGTATTCAGAACAATACACACAGGAATAGGGAAATTCTATGTTTGTTAACACTGTTTGTTAATAAATCTGAGTAAACAATTATGAAAGGGTTTTGGAAAGGTAAAAATTGCTCATCTAATTTCAATTCTTATTTTGTGAAGCAAAACACAAGACACCTGATTTCACTTTAGCTCTTAGAAACAAGAAGAAATTGGTGTGTAATGGTTTACAAATCAGCCAGACAGCACAACAACAAGTACTGGAATAAATTAAATTAATGACATGCTTTCCAAACCAAAAATGGCAGCATTTGTCAAAAATAATTCTGCTAGCTATAATAATTGCCTTGTCTTTCATTCAGCTGTTGATGCCAGAGTGTGTTGCTGGTTGCAAGGATGTGAGGTGAGACCCTGGGCTATATCCTCACAGCACTGTGTAGTTTGCCACTGGGGCTTTCTGCTTCTTTGCCCATTCTCTTCCCTCTCTACCTCATAGCTCTGAAAGATAAGAAATTATTATTGTTTCATCTAAGAAATCTTCTGAGTCCATCTCACTCCTTAGAGATAAGAGGGATCAATACGTGATTTCATAGGTCTCCAGGGGCAGTGAGACACCAGATACACAGACCCACGGGGCAGAGCCACACTTATCTCCTCCAGAACAGCTTCCTTCGGTGGCTGAGGAATCTCAGGCTCACCTGAAATTCAAATAGAGACAACATCCCTAAAACTGCAGTGATGAAAAACCCGTTAATCTGATAAACATATAAATTTTCTGCATCTTTTAGAACAGGCTTAAGTAACAGTTACTTCAGTTTAACATTTCTGACTTCATCTCTTGCTTTTCTTGAAGAACACTTTAGCATTGTCTACACTTTAATAGTGTCCAGCAATGCCAGGAACCTTGACCTTCTCTCCCACTTGGGTCCCATAAATGTGGCACAAGTGTTAATGGTGATAATCACATCTCACGAAATTATTGCCAGGCCAGCAGGGGCTCAGATACAGAAAGGAACTGCCAGCCAACCTGTAGTTGCATAGATGACCTTTCAACGTGAGCGTGAACAGCGATGAAGGATTGGTATAAACGTGAATTATTAAATTACTGGAAGGGTGAACAAATACTAGTTCATTTCCCTTGGACAAGTGTAAGGGAACTGTTCTTATAAATAAGGAAAAACAAGACTTGTAGCTGAAGATCCATCAAGATCAGGGCCCTGTTCCTCTTCCTCTCTACAAATTCACTAAAGTAAATGTCTTCTCCAAAGGCTCTGTGTCACAGCTTCATGCCTTCATTCTTCAATCTAACTTTAAAAATGAACCTGCATGAACCTGCTCTGACTTCAGGAGTGTGAATCTGGAAGGGTTAGAGTCAAACATTTGCAGCTTTTCAATTTACATGTACCATTCTTTAATGCTTGGGCTTAAACTGCATGCATAAAATAATAAAAATAAATAAATAAATAATAAAAAGAACTGCTATGACAAATAGTTTGAGTCACAGTATACAGTAATCACCTGGAAAAAATATTTACTGGGAGAGGTGAATGAAATTTTAAAAATATGGCTCTTTACAAAAAAAAAAAAAAAAAAAGGAGATGAAAACATGACTAAAAAAAAAAAAGGAGATGATAACATGACTGAGAAAAATAAATCAATAACTGCAACATAATAGCATTTGCTGCTGTTCCAGTCAATGAAATATCTTACCCACCCTTATCTGTAGTTGTGCAGGCAATTAATATACATAACTCAAGAACAACTCTGTCCCTTTTACAGGAAAGAATCTCCAGGCAGAGAGATCTTGGTGTCCTCCTCCTTTCTTGTGTAAAAAAATGCTCATTTAGGCTGACACTGACGCATGACCTGCATTGACACTGAAAATTCATTTGACAACAGACTTTTGTATTGATTAGCAATAGCAACTTCCTTGGCATGAGGAAGGGATATGCTATTACAGACCTTTCTCTCTCTGCTACAGCACAGCTCTGTTTGGTATTTCAGAATTTGTTTTTGCGTATGTCACTGGTTTTTAATGATTGCAGAAGACACGTTCAAGGTGTGAGGAAAATGGATATGGGAACAGAATGTGTCATTACCATGGGTTTCTATGGCATGGAGGTAGTACGGGGCAGAACAGTGGCATGAAACAGTTAAACTCTTTACTTTCAATGCATGTCCCAAGAGTATTTGAAACACAGATGTTCCTTCCAACTTTTGCTTTTCATTCTTTTCTTAGCTTCACATAGTTAAATACTGCAACAGGAAATCTTTAATTCTGGGAATTATTGATTATAAGAATAAGCCAGAGGTTGTTAGACATGATTATTTAACTCATCAGTAGAGGTTTAATAATGGAAATTTTGTTTTTTTCAGCCTCTTCATTGTAGAATCTTTCCCAAAATCTGTGTGGAGGAATGCAAAACTTCAGTGAATGCTGAGAGCTTTCAATCTGGCTCCTGCCACTTTTCAGTCCAGAGGATCTGAACCAAGTAATTAAACAGCTTGGAGCTGAAATCAAACCTTTCAAGCCCAGCAACCAGCAGATTAATAGGGAGCTGCAAAACTGCCTTTTTTGTTGCGGTTGCTTTTGTTTGTGTTTGAATTGTCACAAAGTCTGGTAATTAGCTTGGTTCTATCACAGTCAGAGTGGGGAGAGATTCATGGCACTGCTGGGCAAAAAAATGACTCAGTATGATCATTAACATTTATTTTACACTTTTCATTTAGAGCTCTTAGGTAGTCTTTAAAAGCAATGGAAGTTTCACTGAGTTTCAATGAGTAGGTGTATCTTAAGAAAGAAGAATTAGCAAGTTGATTCCCCTTTAAAGTTATCTTCTCCATTACAATCATGATAGCATTAAGGAAAGAATTAAGCTCCTTGTGCACTGTAGCTACATTTCACAGAGATAAAAGACGTAGATGCAGACCAAGATCAAATCCACTAGAGGATTATCTAATGAGGGTTTTATCAAATATCACTCCTCACATTTACAATTTTTTTCATTTCAAATGTCCATTTTTTCATCTTTTGTGTCCTCCAGCATTCTTACAGACGTCACAATGTTTGCTCTGGGCTAAAGTTCCACTTTGTTGACCATCTTGTTTAGAACAACGCATGCTGTTTATTAGCAGGGCAAGAAAATTGTTTTCCTTCTTGGAAAATGTGGTGAGACATTTATTTCGTGCTGTGGGGAGTGTCTGCAGTTCAGAGCACCACGTTTTGGGTGCTACCAGTGTGCCGTCTGGCTAGTTCAAATAAAGTAGCAATTTCCTTCTGGAGTTAGAGTAGTGCAAAAATCAACAGACTGAGGTCCAGTCACTGGATACTGAGAGTTCTGTCAGGAAATGGACAATATTCTGCCTGATTGCTTGAGGAGATACTGTGCCCACCCAGACTGGAAGCACATAGTTCAGGATGCTGCCTACACCAAGGAGACAGTTTAGGATCTCCATATCTCAGTGAAGAGGGAGAGGATCAAGTAAGGAAGAAGTAAAAGCATTAGGTTCAAATGGCATGGTCTCTTGAAAGGACACGTCTCTCCCTCCGTGCTTACAGGAATCTCTTCCTAAACTCCCCCTAAAGCTGTGGAGTGAGAATACTCTTTACTGCTTCTGATACACCAAATTTCATTTTTCAAGCCTTCAGGATATTCAAAGGCAGCAGGTTCTGAGGACCCAACCTCAGGGCACTTTAAAAATACTAATTTCCATACCCAGGAAATTAATTTTAAGTCTTAGAGTTTTATCTATACATGTGTGGAGCTGGTTTGTGATGGCTCGGTGTTCAGAAAGCACGCCAGTATTAGGGTTGTTTGTCAGCAAACATAGGCCTGTCTTCCAGCTGGTATGAAGCATTATCTTAAATCCTGTGTTCAGTTTTGGGACTTTCAATTCAGGAAGGACATCGAGGGGCTTGAGTGAGTCCAGAGGAGGAAACAGAGCTGGGGAAGGGTCTGGAGCACCAGGAGAGGCTGAGGGAGCTGGGAAAGGCCTGGAGAAAAGGAGGCTCGAGGGGACCTCCTTACTGTCTACAACTCCTTGAGAGGAGAGTGTGGTAAGGTGGGTGACAGTGTCTTCTCCCAGAGAAGAGATGAGAAGGATGAGAAGAAATGGCCTCAGGTTGTACAATTGCATGTTTAGATTGGCTGTTAGGAAACAGAAAGGGTTGTAAAGCATTGGAACAGATTGCTCTTGGAAATGGTAGAGTCAACAGCCCTGAAAGTGTGCAAAAAATGTGCAGCTATCACACTTGAGGACATGATTTAGTGGTGAATGTGAGATAGTGGTGCTGGGTTAAAGGCTGGACTTGGTCTTAGAGGTCTTTTCCAAGCTGAGCAATTCTGACTCCCTATCTCTGGTACCCTGCTTGTGCCACAGAGCTATCAATAAATACGTAGAGCATGTTTTGTGATTTTTAAATTTCTTGCTTCTTTCTCTCTCATCACTCTGTTAAGCCCCTGACAGTGGCATGATAAATGCTGGCAGTATTTTCAGTATTGCTCTGTTCCAATCCTCTTCCTTCAGGTCTACCAACCCACAGCATAGAGTGAGGAGGGACTGCTCTGTCAGTGGGGCACCAAATGCTGCTGATGAAATTTCACTTGAGGCAGAATGGAAAAGCCTTGGCAATAGATAATGGGGGGGAAATGGAGTTACGAAACCCAACAAAATCCTTTCAAAGGAAAGCATCCTGCCAGAGTATTCACATCACACATCCCAGGTCATTGGGTCAGCTTTGAAGGCCAGGATGGACTTTCTGGGTCAGAAAAAAGCTGAACGTCACTGACAGGAGGATTTCAACGTGGGGCAGAAAAGTCCATGTTGGGATTTTTCCCACTTCCTATATGGGGAAGGAACAAAGAAGAAAAACAACAGTAAGTGTTTATTGCTAAGTTTGCCCACAGCGTTCATCACAAGGCTATTACTGTTTAATGTGATTGCATTCAGTAGAGTCATGGATTAATAGAGTGCTGGTATGTGTTTTGGAAAGACTGAAAGACAAGGAAAAAGTC
>VXBQ01012761.1:1550306-1599759 GCA_013400175.1 Phainopepla nitens | reverse complement strand
TTTTTTTTTTTTTTCAAATTTATCAAATCGTTTACCTCCTCGAGTCCGAATTTCACTGCGTTTGCCAGCGCATTTGTATGATTCTCGTTTTAGCAGGAATCGTGAAATACTTTGAAAATAATTAGGTTGAAAGTCGTATATATATTTTTTTTTAAACTTCAGACAAATGAGAAGCACCGTGGGTTTCAAGCGAAGATGTATTTCCAATGCCAAAAAAGGGAGGCCGGGGGGGGAATAGGAAAGTTAAATATTTGTAAAATGCGTCTGAACCTATAGGTTTGTACCACTGGGGAATCGTTCTAGATTAGCTAACAATTAAATAAAACTCCACCAGTGTATCGGTGTGAGGTGCAGTTGTCCAGGAGACGATTTTGTATAGTATTTTTCTTGTAAATTTCTTCCAGTAAATATTTGAAAATATATTGAAGTACACTTGAGCTTTTTTTTTCTTTTTATTTTTTTATTTCTTTTCCTGTCACGAGAAAACATTCTTGTTACAGTCCTGGTTCACTGCATTTTTTTTTTTCTGGACTCCTTTCTTGAAGTGTGCATCAAAACGCACTTCAGGATATAGGTTTTGCTTGAATATTAATTTAGCTAGGCATACAACTGTAATTAAGCAAACAATATTTGATAAATGTTGAATGACATTTAATTTAATGGAGCATGTACTTATTTGCATTTGCTGGCAGTTCAGGTATAGTTACGGTGAGAGTTCTCCTATATTTCATAAAGTGGGTTTGCCACGACCCATGTATTAAATAAACTGTCCAAGTGAAACTGAACTAACGTTGGCCTATGTGTATTTCCTGAAAATAATATTGATAAATGTTAACAAACACTTCTGACACTACATTAGCGGTTTGCAATGCTGCAAACTAATTGTCTCATTGTAATGTTGAAATAATTTGGATATTTCACATTGAAATGAAAAGCCCTTCGCTGGAACATTTTAGATTTGCATTTTAAATGCATGAAATGTAATTGATTTTTATCTGTAATATTTTAAATGGTATTAATAAACTCCAGAAAAACATTCTACCTTAGGTCAGCCAGTTGTTTTTCTTCTTTGTAAGTCCATCGTTACAGTCAATGATTTACTTTGAACTCATGTGGCATGAGTGGTTCTCTAGAGTTTCAGAGAAAAGGGAACGTACAACGAACGTAGATTTTAGCACATACTGAGAGCAGCTTTGAGGCATTAAAATGGGTAAGTTGTTCTGTTTCATGCGTTTTAAAATGCATTATCAGAGGAAAATAAATGAATGACATTAGCTCTTTAAAAAAAAAAAATTATCAGACTAATAATACAGTGCCTCTCACAAATCCGAGTACGTCTGAGAAGCTGCTTTGCATATACCTCCTCCTTGAAATTATTTTTCACATCACGCCAGATCCATTGTGGAAGGAGATTTAATATTGAAATGCTGAGGGTCATTATTGCTTTAAAAGACAAAATAAAAAGTGGTCCTCCGCTTTTGTTTTGAGGTAAGGTGGTTGTGGCTGGGAGCGATGCTAATTGCCGTAGCGAGCACTAACTTCTTCAAGTCTCAGGGCTGGGAAACTTCGCCGTTGTGTGTGAAAACTCCCTTCTCGTTCGGGGGCGTTTTCCCCACAGGACCGAGAATCTGGGCAATTTCAGGGGCTGCGGGGTGCTGTCAGCCAGGCTCTCCAGCGCTGCCGCCCTTGCTGTGTCCTTTAAATCTTTTCCACAAGCTCTCTCTGGACAACAGCAAAAACACGATTGCGCCTTTGGCACTTGCTTAGCGTTTTGGCAAAAACCCCCAAAACACCAAACCGAAACCAAACCGAACCCCTCAAACTCCTTACGCTTTATTTCACCACCTTCTTTGGGGGGTGGGGGGATGGGGGTGGGGAAGCATGGGGAGGTCGCATTGTTTCTGTTTGGAAATCTGGCCTCTTGTGTTACCTAGGAAGGTGATGCTCGCTGCTGGGGTACTGAAAAAGCAGGGCTAGAGCAGGTAATCTGCATAGCAGAATGATCCTTTGTGCAAACATGTAAAACTCATGGCTGTTAGTAGTACCTTAAACAACAGGTATTAAACTGCAGGGCAAAAAAGCACAGACTAGTCAGCTCCAGATGCATTCAGGGGTTTGGTCCTCCGCATGGTGTAGGGGTAAGACGGGACTATTAACAACCACTAGAAACAGGAGTTGCTCTGGCTGACTTTTTCTGAGCTGCATTTGGCTTTTTCTTCATTACAAACGCAAACAGGAGAGGCCTGCAAAGTTTACTACTGAAACAAAGCAACAGTTGTCTTTGATTTTTTTTTTTTTAATGCTGTTTAAATGCGGTGGTGTAGCAGCACCTGATTTCCCCAGTGGGAGTGAAAGGCAGTGGTTATGCTACTTGGAAATTTTGGTCCTGGTGAAATGGTCTGAGCACCTAGTGAAAAGGGTAATGGAGCAGATGAAAACTTCTAATACTGCTTCTCCGATATCCACCTGAAAAGAGAGCGCTATCAAAAGCGATTGTCCAGGAGCTTGATGGTTTCCTTAGGACACTGGTTGCTCTCTCTCGGGACTGAGGGATAGAGCCAGCAGCAAAACTCATCCTTTGCCCAGGAAGGAGCGTGTGCTGCTGCTGTTTGGGAGCCGCCAGTTTGGATCCAGGCTGTGTGAGAACACACATATTTTTCCTTTCTTTTACCAGCAAAACCCAGCACTTGAAGCCTGAATAGCTCCTTTTTGTAGTGGATTTACTTTTACTAAACCCTTCCAGATAAGGGCATTGAGTTGCTTGATAGGAGCCGGGAACTTGTCTCTGCGTTGTGCAGATCAAGGTAGAGTTAAACTAGTTTGCTGACCTGCAGGTCAAACCGGTGTCCATCAACTTACCTTCCAACTGCCTTCAGATGATTGTGGCCATTCTCGTTTGCTCTCTGACCTTTTAAGTCGCTTCTCTTCAAGCTCGTAGCAGTGTCTATCGAATTTCGTGTCCTGCTTTACCCATTATTCCAGCTTTTTATTGTCATTTTCCAGTTTAAATTTTCAGTAGAGCAGTGATGGGAGATGTGTGGAGCTGAAGTGATTTAAAACACCGCTTCATTTCTGCCTCCTGGTAGTGCCTTTCCTGTTACCCTCGGCCAGTGCCTGACGAGACTAAAGAGCAATCAAAATGTGTTGACTTCTCCTCGATTCCAGTCTAGGAATGCGAGAGCAGGAAACAAGAACTGAAATCTCAAACGCTTTTATTCGTGGATGTGATGGCTAATCCAGCCGTCAACACGTTCACAGCTGTAAAGGTGATGGAGTGAGGATACTTGATGCAGTCCAACAAATCTTTCAGTACGAGTGGCTGAAAGTAAGTAGGCACTTGCCAAAACCTGCCACATTTCAGTTACATTCTGTGAAGCGACCTCTGGTTTAGCTTTGCAAAGAAGGAGCCGGGAGAAGGTGTGAACAAATCAGGTGTGCAGTTGCTCATGCTCGCCAGATTTATGATAAAAGGACAAAACTCTTTCGCTGTATCTGAATAACCCTATGTTTCTAAGAATAAATCGGGGTCTGCTTTCTCAGCTCCATTACAAATTTTTTTTTTTAAATCATAAAGGTATATTAAAAATTCCTCAACAATTCCATGGAGGAAAGCACATTTTGCAATATCTGCTTTAAAAAGTAGAACACAAATTTTTCACTTGTTATGGCATCGTTTTAAACAAACTGGCTGTCTTTTGCTAAAGTGTACGGTTGTTACACATCAGTAAGGTTGCATTGAGAAAAACTGCGCTATTTAGGACAATTACTGTGTTTCCTGTTCTATGGTTTTCTAACTGCCACTTGGAATTACTTTTTAAAAAAAGGGATTAGGGAAATAGGGGATAATGGCAAGTGCATAGGAGCTTTAGTGGGGCATTCTAAATACAGAGTAATTCCATTTTACACATGTGGATTTCGAAACAAACTGGAATCCTGTATTACTTCTTGAGAAGTGCACAATTTTCCAAGAAGCATATTTATATTGCTTGCAAGGCCCGGTGAGGATCTGAATAATGGACCAACCCCTTGTGGAGTAATCTTGGTCTTGGCAATCGGAGAATTCTGCTTTTCAGGCTGAGCGATGCTGCTCTGCAAAGTGCAAAAAGCAGACAGCGAGCCCCGACGCTTTCGCAAAGTCGGTGTCCCCAGGGAGGCGATGCTGGGAGCAGCCCCCGCTCCTGGCTGGAGCCTCGGGGCTGCCCTGTGAGTAGGGGAAGGAGGTAGAAGGCTTGTGAGCGTACATCCCTTGTTATGGAAACAGAGGTGGCTGGGCGGGAGGCTTCTTTTGAACGCCTTTTGCTTCTGGGGCGGTGCCAAGCCGTGCAAATTGCTTTTGCGGGGACCAGAAATTTTTTTTTTTAAAGTAGTGTTATTATTATTGTTGCCGGCAACATACTTTGCTTTACGCCTGTCCTCATCCCTTGAGACAGGAGGATGTGCATGCGTGTGCCTATGCACTCAGTGCAACCTCCAGCTGCTTCCCACGCCTTACCAGCTCCCCTTCCGCTCGCCCATCCCGGTTGCTGCTGTGCAGAAGACTCTGCACCTCTCCCGGACTTCCTCCTCGTCGCGGCACCGGTGCTTCTTTCGAGAGCAATTAGCCGCCTCCTNCCCCGTCGGCAGCGGGACCCCCGAGGGCACCGAGCCGCCCGCGGGGCTGCTGCGCCGGGCCGGGGATAAACCCCGCCGCGATCCGCGGCTCAGCCGTGCGGGAGCGCCGGGAGGAGCGCGGCTGGCCGCCCCTGCCCGCATCGCACGTGTCCTTCGAACTCAGGGTGTTCCACTCCAAATCGCGGCCAGTTCTCTGCCGCCGGACGGAGTGCCCTGCTTTCCCCCCAGGGACGCACCGCGACACTCCTTAGGACGGTGGGCTTGTTTTTTTGCAGAGCAAATGGTCCGGAATTCGTTTCTGCGGGCAGATGAGCAGCTCCACGCCTTTATGGGAGAATGAATCTCCGTGAAATCGCCTGGGAATAGGTGAGATGGAGAAGGTGCCTGCAGCCCCCCAGGCTCTGCCGAGCGGCGGCTGCAAATGGGGCGGCCGGGGATCCTCGCCGCAGCAGGACGATGTCTGGAAATGCAAAAGCAGCCACTAGGGAAGGATTGGGGATTTACTTTAAATGTTTCATCCTCGAATTCTTTGAAAGCTGCTGGGAGGGGGAGGTGATAGGGTGACAAGGGCTTTTGGCTGAGTTGCTAAACTCATTCATGTCGTTTAACACTAGCTCGGAGACGGCTTTTTTTTTTTTTTTCCTTTGCTTTTCTTCCTCGAATTTACTGCAGAAAACTCTGTCCCGAGGAGACGCTCCAAAGTACTTTCCTCTATTTTGTAAATTTTGCTTCTCAGGGTAGCTCAGGTGTTCTCTTCAAAGACTTGTGCGTGTGAAAGGCAGAAACTGTGTTCCCGACAATTAAAATTGCTCCACAGTTAATTAATGTTGCTCGCTCCCGGGTTTAGTTTTAGAAAGCACTTTTCTTTTTTTTTTTTTTTTTTTTTTTTTTTTTTTTTTTTTTTTTTTTTTTTTTTAATCAAAATGTATAGCGTGTTATTAAATTCTTACAACCCTGTTGTTGCCTGGTTTGGAAAGGGCTAACGGGAAAGGCACAGGCGGCGGCTCCCGGGGCGCGGGGGGACGGAACGACACGGGGACTATGCAACGGAATGGGCACAGCGGGCAAAGGTGTCCTCTCAAAGGAAAGGCGGCCGGCAAAGAAAACCCCTTCAGCCTGCAAACAAGGTGTTGAAGTACTACCGCCGCCTGCTTGCCTGCTTCGGTTGCAAGGAGCAGGCGGCCGGATTTTTAACTCCTCGGAGGAAGAAGTTTTAACACTCAGAACTGCAGGTTTTTTTCCCCTTTGCGCTGCTGTCCCTTCTCGCACAGCTCTCGAATTTTTTAACCTTATAGTCGCCTTCACTCCTCTGCTTTTCAGAGGTTTGATTTTTTTTATGTTTTGGGGTTTTTAATTATTTTGTGTGTATGGGGGGGGGGGTTGTTTGTTTGTCTGTGGTTTTTATTTTTAGGTATTTTCATCCTCATACTTGAAGATCAGACATGGATGCCTGGCAATAGGTATGACGATTTTCTTCTCCATTAAAGCAATCAACCTGCTGTGAGGATGCTGCCTATCCTTGCAAATCTTACCTATTGTAAAAACATTACCACCACACTTCACTCAACAGAGTTCACCACACTTCACTTCTCAGAGTTGCCAAGTGAGTCCTGTGAACCTCTCTTTCATCAGGGTAAAGGAGACAAGCCACAGTTATTTGCCAGTAGTGATTTTCGGTTTCTCCAGATAAATAAATCACCCACAAACATAAATCACCCATAACAGTGAAGGGTACAACATTCGATGTGGAGTTTAGGTGGGCAATACAAACCGGCTGTCCCCAGGAGGAAATCCCTACCTGGTCATAAGCTGGTACCTGAAACATCAGTAAGAGCCTGCATCACTGTCTGCTGTGCGCGTTTGCTTCGCTTTGCATAGTCCGACCATTACCACACTAAGAATGGGGTTTAATTTGCTTATCCACATACATATAAAAGGACAAAGCCAAACGGAGAAAACACTTGCCAAACACAGTTTTCAGTTGTGCTGAATGCAGCGGGCGCACTGCTAACTCTGTACAGCCATCTTCTGTGTTAGGACAAACACGGGTCTCACTTTTTAGAGGGGTGCTGAGCAGAACTCCTTCCATCCAGAGCGCTGGTGTCACTCACATGTACAGTGACACAGCCCTGGCTCAGCAGCCAGGGAGTTTATCAGTCTCATGCACCAAGCCCAAGATTTCCAGCAGACTTCTGTTTTAATGCCCACTCTGACACTGGATCACTTCTACTTTCAATTAAACTCAACAGCCTGTGGGAACAGCTGCAGACTAAATTTATGTCCAGTTTTGCCAAGCACAGAATATTTAGAAGAATGAATGAATGAATGAATGAATGAATGAATGAATGAATGAATGAATGAATGAATGAATTGAAAACACATGCAAGCAGCATACCTTTATTTAAAAAGAGATTTCAAAGCTCTGTGAATTGTGAAATTTCTGGATCCTGAAAAAATTCCTCTCATCAAGGACATCCTTAAAAATGTAAGTGCAACATATTTGTTTCTGGTTCTGCCTGGGCCTTCTTCCTTCATGACATAGAAACCCAAAAATTCAGTCTGACCTGTTTCTGCTCATAAATTAGAAAAGCTTAATTGATGTCAAAGTCATGCTGTGGATTTTGTTTCTGTTCTGGAGAGCTACTGAGTACCCAAACATGAGCTCAGTTACAAAACATGGTGTGTAAGGGTTCATAATGTTTTATAGACATTAAATCACAGCCTGGCTAGTATTCATGTCAGGCCCTGCTAATTTTCACTTGCTGTGGCAGACATTAAGTTTTTCTGACTGTATGAGTCAGGTAAGAAGGATGATGGACTTCTAAGATGCTAAGTTTCCATATCTGTATCCTCTATCATGAGGTACATTGCATTCAGCATCCTGGCATATCAGAGAGGGAGTGTAAAAAAAATCTATTACATATACATTCAAGTTGAAATATAGATATACAGAACAAAAGATTTTGCTCCTCTTGATGCAGTATTTTTTGATCTTCAATGTTCAGCAGACAATGATTTCCTTTGTCAATAATACTACGTAAAATGATCATGGATGACAGGAGAAGCTGTGTTGCCTTCTAGAGATAATACACATTTTACAGGTTAGACTACTTACTTTTAATATCTTCTAATCAAAACTTAATAAAAAATTAGAGCCATGAAAAAAAGCCCCATTTCTAATGGTCCTAATTAACATGTCTTTTTATCTTGTAGTATTAATCTATTTTGTTTTGATTTTGTCCTTTGGAGGCAGAAAGACCTGTTTGTTTCATAATATAATTGCTGACCTACTATCAAAATGTTAATGGGAGAATTAAGAGAAGTTTAAAAAGATGCCCAAAACCTCAAGAAAATATGCACATCATCACTTCTTTTCATGTAAAGGAGCAAGAGATTCAACAGCTAAATTAGAATGAAAAAATTTTAGCCTTTTGTAAAATAGTTGGTGAATTGTAGTTACTGATTGTGGGCCAAACACACATTTCATCTGCTGCAATAAATTTAAAATGACATGTGTGGATTTTGACATTGATAGCAGAGAAAAATGCACTTCTGAAGTCAGGTTTAATTCAAAAAAGTTCTGTTAAAAGTACTTTCATATAATTTATTGTTTTTCTTCGGGCACAGAAGAGATCAGAAGGAAATAGCTGCATCAACTAGATACATTTTTGGCACATAACTTAGCCACACCTCCCCTGTTTGTAGTAGTCATCATTATCTCACTAAACCTGCTGTCTTTCCCTTATGTTTTTTTTTTTTTTTTTTTTTTTTTTTGTCAGCTGTCTTTTCTAGCCCAACTGCAATAACTTCTCTGATAAAATCTCTGTTTAGTATGTGTTGGACAAATTGTCATTCTCATGAAACACTGCCTTTACTGAGGCTTTTTCTGGGTGAAGACTGAGTTGAAGAGTCAATAGCACGTCAGGCTGTGCCTTCATGATAATGTGCTTTAGGACATAAGCACATGGGAGAAGGAAGGATCTTGGTTATGGCTGGGTTTCAAGGCTGATCTTACTGTGGTCTTCCCCTGATGACATGGGTTTCTCTAGGTCGTTATTTCTGTTTCCTGAGGCATAATCTGCTTTTCCAGAGAGTACAGTACCAGCAGAGAAAGTAGGTGGAGTTTTTCCCCTTTCTGGAAAACAAAAGAGGCAGGATGAAACGCAGCGAAGAGAACAGGAACAGGAAATAAAACACGGGCACTTGGCTGCTGCCAAACCCAGCAAGCACCTTACTGTACAGGTCTCTGCATGCCTTGGTATGGATGTCCCTACATGCTCTTGGGCTCTGTATGGCCACTTTGGTGTCTTATCCTGCTCATCCCTTATGAGCTTGACCCTGTCCACAAGCTTTGAGGATTCCCTCTCTACGCTACCAGGATTTAGCTGCCCTCACGATGTACAGGAAACTGCTTTTAATGAATGATGAGAGGAAGGTCACAACAGTGTGCCTCCCATTCCTGTGACTCACCACTGGCCTGGGCCCCATCGAGGAAGGACTTCCAAGCAGTCAGTGCAGAGGTGCCCAAGCTGAGAAGTGAGCAGAATTTCAGTCATTTGTCCCCGGGCGCTGTCTAACTGCTAAATGCTCGCAGACAAAACTAAGCATTTGCTCCAGAGATCAAATGATGTGTGTTTTCTCTTGTATTCATGCCAAAGAAGAAAGAGATCTGTATCTCAACAGAGATGTAAACGTTGATGAAAGCTTCTTCTGAAATGGGAGCAGTAACAAAAGCTGCCAGGCTGGAGAGATACTTTAACTTGTAACAAGGCATGAGGTTGTCCTTGTCTTTAACTGGGATACAGGAATAAACTCCACTGCTCAGCTGCTTATTTTCTTCATTTTTATTAAGCTAATTGCACCTCAAACCAGTCAACAGATACAAGAGCTCCTGTGAGGAGAGGTAGAGAGGCAAAGTGGTGGTTTGATGATAAGAGAATTTTTTTCCGTAAGAAATCACTTCAAACTACAGACAAATTTATTTCCACATGTGCACACTAGCAAACAGTACTTAATGAACTCAGAATAATCTTTACATTTTTTGACTAATACAAGAATATGTCCCTAGTATGACTAGAGACTGCCTGTTTTCTTGAGATTGCATTTATATTTGACAAGTACCCATCCCATTATGTAAAGCTGATCTGTGTAACTGAGGCTGTGGGATGGATTGTTCTAATAAGGGAAATTGAGAAGGGAGTTGTAGCACAGTTAACTCAGACTTATAAACTAATTAATTAACAAAAGACCATTCAATTCAGAATCTGGTACAAACAGGCTTGCAAACTAAAGTCACTGAGTTGCAAATTACTTTTCTTAAGAGATACTGCCGTACAACTTGGTTTTGCATGTAGAAAAGTCCTGGAATACTTTTTGTTTGACGAAGTTAAGTCAGTGATTTTCACTGAGCATAAGGACCTTAAATTTCACTTCTATCTGATGGGAAGGCACCTCACATACTGCAAGTCCTGCCACCAGGACCAGTTTCATTCCTCCCTGTGGGAAGCTGGGAGTATAAAACCTCTATTGTGATGGCATTCTGTATCAACAGTACTAGATGAGTTGTGGGAAGTTGTAAATTTAGGATGGATTTAGGACTGTTGAAAAGAAACTCTTTCCCACTGTGTAAGGAGCAGCTGTGATCCTTCTTCCAAGACTGGAAGACTTAATGCAGAAGCAGGAACTACACATTTACGTGGAAGAGAAGTGGAGACGTGCGTAAGTTATGCTGCAGTTCAAATGAACTACTGGAATACCCAGGGTACTTTCAAAATTCAACTGGAAAGTTATATATTTGAACATATAAAATCACCTGTCTGTGGAACTCTACCAACACAGGGAGTTAGGATCTTTAGAATGAATCTAGACAGTCAGAGGCTTGGTTAAACCAGCAGGAAGAAGGGGTGCTGGTGGATGACCACGCCTGCTCTCTCGAGGGCAGTGCTGCTGGGCACAAAAACGGGCGCTGCAGTTGAGTCTCCAGGCATAAAGTGGCTCTTCTTAGCCAAGTATGTGACAGGCTGAGGGAGGGAGAGAATTCTCAGTCACACATGTTTGTTGTATAATCCTCAAATATGCCTCTAATACAATTCTATCAGAGGCAATTTTCACTTCCACATGGTTGCCTCAGGAAGCCTTCCTTTCCTAGGCTGAATCACAGCTATCAAATCTCAGCTGGTTTAGCTGAAAAAATATCATGGAATGATGCCTTTTGACTGAAAAGGATTGTTTCACACTGTGTTGTAATGAAAATAAAATCGAAATTAGGCAAACTCTGTCTTCACCAAGTAGTTTTTATGAGAAGACAGGACAGGTTTACTTTGCTTTATTTGCAAAACCATTTTGAGAAGGTTTTCACATTTTTACAGTGCTTTCCACAAAAAAGTGCCAAATTTTTCTTCCTGAAAGTAAAACTAAAAAACAGACGCTGAAATAGCTAGCTATAAATCACAAGTGAAGTCTATAAGAATATACAGATTTTTCCTCCCTATATTTTTGACACAAAAAAGGTCTTTTTACTAATTGCTAATTAGATTTATCATTAGCATGAAAACTTCAATGAGCATGGCAGGTCTTGTGCTGTGTGCTCAGGTCAATACTTGTCCTGTCTAATGGAAGATAAATAGTATGTTTTCATAGGATGGTGGGCTAGACTCTCTGGCAAAGCTCGTGGAAGTAACACCATCACAGCAAGTGCCTACTTGAGGATTTGCAAAAAACCCCAAACACCTCCCTTTTAGGCATATTCACAAGTTGTTCCTTAAAGCACCTGAAACAAGTCAAAACAAGTGAGCAGGACAAGAGGTGGAGGGCCCAGGTGAACAGCAGTACCTTTGTGCGGGGTACATAAGTGGCTGTCCCAGTTGAAGGTTCACAGGTGTTACATGGTTTAAGATTTTCCAGATTTGAAACTACAAATAAGATATTTCCAGCTAGACCACTAAATTAGTAAACTGTGTCACACAAGGAAAATATTCAGCACTGTGCAAACAAGCAGCAAAACCCTTCTGACATTGTCAGTTTGCACCCACAGAAGAGGAACACTTCCCAGAGCAAAGTGATGGATGAACAGAAGACCTGACACATTAGGCACCATGGAGAGGATAATCAAGGTAATTGAAATTCAGAGAAAGACAACTCTCTTACAGTAAAAAAAAAACAAAAAACAAAAACAACAAGATGAAATATTGTAAGTTTTAATGTAAAAGATACAAAGGGGAACAAACACAATCTGTTTATTTGAAGATGCCACTCTAGCCTGTCTCTCAATAGCCTTCCTTTCCCTCAGTTCTATCCTCCATCCCATTTCCCTCTTGAAAGAACAGTCTGGTTTGCAGTTTGTTTGTTTTGTCAGTCCAACTTTTTACAGGATGGTCTCCTGCCCAGAGTGTCTGGTGGGCTGTCCTATGCTCATCAGTGACTGCTCTCTTGCTGCTACCCTGGTCTGAGTGAGTCCACACAAACAGAAAGCTACAGGTCTACGCCATTAAATTCAGAGAGCAGTGCACACATAGAGAGCTGTGTGGAAGTTTAGGTACAGAAATGCATGCTGGACTATGGCAGGAAAGAAAAGGGCTCTCTGTAAAAATAGTCCAAACAGTAGGAAATAAGTTATGGGAAACTGTGGTGATGCCTGCCTCCAGTGTGTAAGGGCAGAGGACTTGAATTTGAATGTTGCAGACATCTATAGTGTTAATTCACAGAACCACAAAATGGTTTGTGTTGCAAGGGACATTAAAGATCATCCAGTTCCAACTCCCTGCCATTGGCAAGGGCACATCTCACTAGAACAGGGGGCTTAAAGACCTTTCCAACCTGGCCTTGAACACCTCCAGGAATGGGGCACCCAAAACATCTCTGGACATAGAGTTCAGGGTCTCACCACCTTCATTTGAAATGAAGCTATTTTAAAAAACCATATCTTGTTCAAGATACACATCTTGTGTGATTTCCATGTTGTAATTTAGTGATAGCACTAGAATCCAGTGAGAAATTTCTGATGAAATCAGACTGAAGGATGATGCAGGAAAATATGAGTATTTAGTGAAGATCCACAACTGAGGGCTGCATAAAAAAGGCTGTAAGGACACTTCCTTGATCTAGTGAAAGATGAGAATTAGGGGTTACATGTGAAGTAATTGTATGGAAAACAGAAATATAAAAGGGAAAGGCTTTTTTGATCCTTCAAGTGTCATTGTGTGTGAACTCAGCTGAAATGAGCCAAGTTTAGGCTCCAGGCTGCAAAATTTTGACTGCGATGATACCTAGTTATTGCACTTAAAATAACCATTTTCTGAAATCATCAAAACACTACAGTAAAATTCTTGCCACTGTTAAGTCTTCAACCACTTTTATTTTTCAAAGGAAATAAAATGTAGTCTAGGCAGAAATTAGTTTGAGGGGCTCTCTGGTACACAACTTGAGGGTAATCACAGCCGTCCTCTACAGTGAGATTGCTGTCTCTGAGTCTATGTAGATAAGCCATCAGCTACAAAATTGCAAAATTATTTGACTGCCAGAGGCTGTAGGAAACTCTAACCTGTATTTACCATTTCAAACTCTGTGAGAGTGAAAAGAAGCTGACTCTGAACTCACAGATCTGTTCCAGTGAGGCCCACCATCAGCTCATGCTGAGATATTTTTTGGATAATTATGTTTGAGTGGGTTATTTATTTATCTTAGATGTTTGCATAATAAATTTGAAATGTGTTTAATTTATTCCTTGATCATTTGGTGAAAATACGAAGTTTGAGAAAAATCAATTTTGACCAGTTTTGCTGACTTGTTAATTTAATTAATCAAAATATTTTTTTTAAAAAATCAAATGCTGACTTCTGCAAAAGTTTATTTTAGTGTCAGTGAAGGATCATGTTTAGCCTCTTTTCAACCCTGATTCATGGCCCACTGAAATTTATATGAGCCATTCATTAGCTATAATGAGCTTTGAAATGGGGCTCTTGTGAAACAGACTGCTCAGATGAGAACAGATGCAATCATATTTGTATTTTTGAACCGTACAGCTTGAATATGAATTGTTTGCTTTCAAGTCAAAGTGTGCTGACTTAGAAGAAGAGATGATTGTAACACTTAGGTGCATCTGCCTACTAACTTTTACTGATTGCTCTGTCATTAATTCCTCATGCAAACAGATGCATAAATGGAATTCTGCAAGAGTTTGCCCTGGCTGTGTTATATCCAGTATTTTCATTAATGACCCAGATGGGAAGAAGAGCATGCTTATTAAATTTCCAGCAAATGTCAAGTTGAGAAAGACTGGATGCTGGAGGACAGGATTAGAATTCAAAATTACCTTGACTAACTGGATCAATTGTCTGAAAAAACAGGGTGATATTCAATAAGAACAAGTTCTAGGAACTAAACTCAACAGGGAGTCACCAGTTGCAACAATGTCATGCTGTTGCAAAACACCCTCCTGACATACCCTAGGCAGGAATACAGATTTCAAAGCATGGCAAATAATCCTTCTGCTCTGCTCAGTGCTGCAAATGCCTCAGCTAGCGTATGCAACCTGGCTTTGGGCAAAAGACTTCATGAAGGGTGTGTGCCAGCTGGAAAATATCCAGCAGAAAACGATGATGAACAGCAGTAAAGATGATTTAGGTTAGATATCAGGGCAAAGCAGTCCTTCCAACAGGGAGAGTGAAGCAGAGTTTGCTGATGCTTAGGAATTGTCAGCACTGGATACGTATTTGTATCTGAGAAAGTTGAAGGTCTGCTTTAGACACTCCACCTGTAAGTCTAATAAATCCTTTGAATAAGATTGAGCTATGTTTGTTCTTGGGTTTGTACACCACAGTGTGAATTAGTTATGGTTCAGTAAATGTTTTTAGAAGATTAGTCTACCCTAAACTCAGAAGTGGGCCATGCCTGGCATAGGATGTTTAGGAGTGCCTCAGGTATCAATACTTATATGTTTCAGCTAAGATTCTACATTAAAAAGATGCACAGATTATTTAGCCACAACATTTTTAAAGATCTTTAGTACTTCAACAAATCTGAAAATGCACTTCTAATTTCTTAACCCATGACTGAGTCATAATATGACTGATTAATAATAAAGCATTTACCACTCCTATTTCCTCCTCCATGCAACTTCATAATTCCATGGGTCACACAACAAATGCAAACCAAAAACCCTACAATTTTCCAAATAATTGTAGCAAATAAATGTATTAAAATGTATACAATTATATACATACGTATATAGTACATTTATATAGATTATATATATATACATATATACATATATTTAATATATGCATATTATTATAATTTATTTAAAAATGTATTAAACTGTGTGCACTGAAGGATTCAACATCACAAGAGATTGAAACTCAACCACTTACACAGTCTTTTTTTCAGATGGTTTGCCCAGTTTGTCAAGGACACAAGTTTTATCAACAATTCTTGATATTTTGGTATATGCCTGGCAGCTGTGGGATTGTGTGCATCTCTAAGAGAGTAAGCAGTCTTCTATTATGAGTTGAGATTTCCTATTCTGGGCATTTAGCTCTGCAGGATACTTTGTCAGAACCAGTGAACAGATACTTCTTCCAGGAAATAAGCAGAAGGAAACTCACCAGGAAACCATGAATCTTTAATGTTGTTAAATGATGAAAATTGACTGATAAAACCAGTAAAAAATTCTTTTCCTTTCCAATTGTCCCTTAAAGAAGCTCAGCGTAGCCCTGAGGTTGTGCACCTACCCTTCATACTACCACAAGGTGTGCTAACCACATTGTCAATTAACTTATAATTTATCTACAAACATGTAAAAGAAGATACAGATCAAGATCAAAGAGATTGTGATGAATGAAAATTTGCCACAATCCTTAAGCTCCTCTGTAAAATGTCACTAACATAACCAATATTTTTATCATATTTGCTCTTTATTAGGATTTCTCTATCCCTTGTTCATAAGGTACTTTTAAGTAGTTACCAGCACTACTACAGATTTATGCAAAGAGAAATTGAAGCATGGGACACAAACATTTGGGATATCCAGAGACAGAACACAAATCTCTAAAACTCACCTGTAGCAATTTAAATTGGGACTAAAAATGGTTAAAACATGAAATAATAAGTTAAATTTGAACTGAGCTGAGATGCAGCCTGAAACTTGAAAAAGATGTTTTACAGATTTTAATTTGTTTGAGTTCTGCTTCCAAATCAGGTCCATCATTACAGTCCTTAGCACCAAGAGTTCAGTTGAATGATTTAAACCTCCTCTTAAAAAAATTAGCATAAAAACTAGAACAACAATTTAAGATTATTCGGCTAATTAATTATATCTGTCACTGTTAGTTCCAAGGGAGTCTGCTCAGTTGCATATTTTATGGAGGAGGAAAAGAAGGAGTAAGCACTTGAGTGAAAAGGTGAAAAATTGTCTGCAGCCACATTCATATTCAGCTCAATGTAAAAAGTGTGTATTTATTCTCTGAAGGCAAGAATACTGATGAGATTGAAAGACTCCCAGTCCTAAACAGGACCTATGTACTATGGAAAAAAGCCTGTAAATCCAGCAGGTCAGACAACGTCCTTTTGCTACTAACTGCTCTTTTTTTTTTTTTCTTCCCCTTCTGACAGCTCATTCCTAAAGAAGACCTCAAGCTACTGATGTTTTATGGCAATGTTTGTGCATTTGCTAAATTAAAATATGCTTCATGTCTTGCCATTACTGCTGGTGAATTCTTTCTATTTTTTCATTGGTAACAACTGGAAGAGTAACTGTGCTTGGTGCTGGTGATGATTGGTAAGTGGTCACGATGCAGATCCTTCTGTTCTAGGCACAGACAGGAGTTTGTTCCACCATCTGAGGAAAAAACAAGAGAAGTTATTATGTGTCTACGTGGTCTGGCAAAAAGAGGAATGGGTTTGGAAGTCTCTGAAGGCAACTCTGGATATGCAAATTCATGCAAGTTAAGATGAATAAGATCTATTTCTATGAGTCTGCAAAGCATCTCTGTGTAATGTATGTCACTGAGTAGCTAAGGAAAGAGTGGGCTTTTGAAGGTCTGCTTCACTGGACAGCTTGCACACACTTAGGATCACAGTATAATGCCTCTCACACTTGATAACCCTCACACTTGATAACCCTCTGCTGGCAAAACCAGTTATTTTATTGATCCTTCCACCACAGGATTGGGAAGAGCACAGGCTGATTCGTGAAGTTGAGTCTAATGACCCAAATCAGTTGAGTTTGATTCAAATTGTCAATGTCTAATCCAAATAAAATGGAGATCTACAGAGCATTGAGAGGGCACAAAACAACACCAAATTAGGTGATGATAGTATTTTATATGCTGGGATGTATTGCCAAGTAACAAACAGGCCTTGCTTTTTTCCCTAAGGTTAAGCAGCTGTGTTGTCTCTGTGTCGCAACTTCATCAATTATGTCTTATGAATATCAGGTCTGAATTTTCAAGTTATGGACAAAACCTGAAGGGCTTGTCTACCCAGAGAAATTTACTGCCAGAACTACAACTGCCTTCATGGATACACTTACTGCTTCCATCCCCATAGGGAATTACAGCAGTATAGTTAAGTTGGTAAATTTTCTTATTTTGACAGGCCCAGACATCTCAAGAAACACTGCTAAATTAAATATTTCTCCTGGAGGAGTAGCAGATACATGCATACTTTTGTCAGGTTTTGGTTATACCTACACATATAAAACAAACAATTTTAAGAGACAACTATCAGAAGTTGTGTTACAAGGATGCTTTTTCATGCCATATTCTGTCAGGACTCATTCATCCTGCAAACCTCAGCCCAAATTTGAGCAGCATGACTCTGTGACCCTGGCCCAAATTCTGTGAAGCAAAAATCTCTTAGAGAAATATCTGCAAATCTTTTTTCTTCCAGAAAACCTAAGTCTAAACTGTGCAGTAAGGTTGTTAGAAGTGCAGGTTAAAGTATGAGTAGGTATCTACTGAGAGTTTTTCTACCTTTTCTGCAGAAGTAGGACTAGAATCTGGTGGTAATACCATTCTCCTGTTTTTCAGCTTACATGTATGTTGGAGAAATAGGTGAAGTTTTTTATACTATGTATGTACTGGCAGAGTAACTTTAGACCAAGGACAGAAGACGTATCAAAATTACTTTTTGTAACCCATTTTCTTCTAAATATATTCTCAGGGGTAACAGCCTATCTCACTGAAAGCCACAGAATTATTTTTTTTGTTTAGAATCTGTGGTAAATATAAAGTATAAGAAGTGCACATAGGCCCATGTGTCATCAGAAATTATGAAGAAAGTGCTTCTCTATGTGAATTTAGGGCTTAAGTATCTTAACCAGAACAGGTCTATCCGCTAAAGAAAATCTTTCTAGTGTTAGAGTCGGGCCAGTCACACACCTTGCTCTCTGTCATTTGCTCACACAAAGATCAGAAATTCTTGAGCCAGAGGTCTGGCTCTCAAGGTATTAACTACTAAAATCACCTTCTAGGGCTCCTTGATGCTAAACAAACTGACGTCTGCCTGTCTTTTACTGGATTTTAAAGGGTTTTGGAATGTATCAGTTAAACCATATTTTTAAGATTTAAATACCTGTCTTAGTTCAAACAAAAAAATCCAAAATACTCAGAAATCCTCTCCTATGTATTCTGAAAAAAAAAAAAGAGTTTTTAAATTATGATTTATACTCATGACTCATTTGAACTATTGAGTTAAAACTATTGAGCAGAGAGGATGTGTCCAGATAAACTCTAAAAGAATACTGCTATGAAAGAAGGCAGTGAAATATTTACTTGTATGAAAATGGCTGTTAACAGGCTTCAACAGGGCCTACGGTGGTTTTAAAAAAATTCCTGAGCACTTAGTTTCAGTAGTTCATAAGAGCATCCTGGGATCTGGTTTCCTTTTATGAGGGAGTCTGTAATTTCTCTCAATTCAAGGACATCAGTAAAGGGGTGAAAAGGCAGTAAAGATTTATCAGTTTGGGAAACATTGCCTCGTTGTAAAAGAAAGGTTAGATGTGGCAACCTTAAACACACAATATTACGATAAAGTATAAACTATACTAGTATACTAGTATTTTGAAACATAAGCATTTAAAAAGCTGAAGGGAAGAGCAAACAAACTAAAAAAAAAATATTTTCAAACAGAAGTAAGCACGGAACTTGCACCAAGACTCTGCATTTGTCCTGCAGTGTCTTAGCTGAATACATCTGAGCAAGGACACAAAGTAGTAACCAGACACAACTGTGGGGTGACATAAGAAACTTGAGGACACGTTGGTACCCATTCTGTACTTCCACTGTGCAAAGGCAGAAATTAATGTTTCCACCTGGAGTACCCACGCTGGATAAATTTTGTTCTCCTTGTCTTTTCCCTTTTCTTGTACATTGCTAAGGAGCTCTGTACATTTTTAAACAAGACCTCGAGATTTATGTTTTTTGAAGGCTTTCCTGGGAAAAATCACAGGGTGTTTTTTTTGCTTTTCCTTGGAGATAGCAGGGAAGAGTAGATGTTGAAAAACTGCTGTCTATGTGCCTGCCAAGCAAATTGGCATGATAACATGATTTTCTATGTTAGATATCAACAATAGAAAATGCAAGAACAGTCCTGGTGAAGTGGAACACTTATAAGGACAGGAAAGTTCACAGGATGAGAGAATGTGAATACAAGAGGGCAAAAGAAGTCGCCAAAATCCCAAAGCCATGGCAGTTGCTGAAGTTGAACCACGCTTTATTAAGTCTTCATCATCCTTCCTGACACAGAGCATGAAAGCAGCATTTCATTTCCACTTATATCAACTAGAATTATTCCTCAGCAAAACTGGACCCACACCGACATGGTCGCAGTTTATCTGTCTTATGTGATACAGACAGGGATAGCTTAATTGGCATCTATGGAGTCATGGTGAAGCAGAATGAAATAACAGCTTTCCTCCTCTTAATCTGCAACTTACTGATTGTAATTTTTAAGATGGATAAGGAGAAATAAAACCTCTTTTCTTACAGATTGCAATGTTGAACTTCACAATGTTAATAATAAGTAACAGTAGTAATCGCCCTCCCTGTAAAGCCCTCGAGACTGGACAGTAGTTCTCCTTGCACAACTGTGGCACTAGTTAGATAAACCAATAAAATCATCAGTACAGCAAGTTGCAGTCTCCTACAGTGCAACAGAAGAGAAATGCTTTTCCCTTATCCACAGGAGTCAACAGATGATTGTATGTCCAATTTCAACTTGAAGGGACCAGTCTTCTAGAATGAGGATATCTGAGTGAGATAGATATACAAAAGAAATATCACAGACTCTAAACTTCTATCAAATGTGCCCTTTGAGATGGGATCAACAACGCTTATGTGCTAGTTATGTTCTGAAAACTAGTAATTTCATGGAGTCATTTGTCTTAAAATGCTCATGTTGGATTAAGAATCTATTATAGACATATGATTTTAGGTATCTCCGTCATACTTGGATGCCCTGAAGTATTACATTCACCAAAAGATTTCTGCAATATCCCTGAAATGCTGGTGTGGGTGTAATGGTGACTAACTATTCTCAATAACCCTTATTAGCTGTTCTCCAGTTTCATTCTGCTATAATCAGTCTTTAATTTTAGGTCTGAAGTTGTATTCTTAACACTTATAGGAAAAGAATTTGTTCAGACTTGGCAGGGAAAATAATAGAAAACTTGAGCATTTATGTCTACTTCTAGGAGAATGTGTGATGTTCTTCCCAAACTAAACAATTTGAAAACACTCACATAGGATGCAATATTATAACTACACCAGCCTCTGGGCCTTGAAACTCCTAATATCTAAATACCACACAACTTATTTATGGTCTGAATGCCTGTTGGCTATGATTCCTTAAAAATCATTCCAGGACATGGCAACTCTGCTATCTTTAATATAATATAGTATTATCAGATGTTCTTGTCACGAATAAAACTGCAGCATGAATAATGGTCGTATGCTGTTCTGCACTGTATTACTGTAAGTGTAATTAAAACACCTACTTCAGTTAAGTCATGTTTGATCTGAACTTAATTTTTGTAGATTATAAACCAGCTGTGAAAAAGATCACATTTTCTGGTTATTGAAGACAACACTGGCATACAGTCATTTTTCACTAAGCTGTTTCTGCTTTATGTTGCTGATTTCTGTAACATAAAGAAATTTTTACATCACAAAAAAAAAAATCTTGAAATTTATCATTTTTTCATCACCAGATCCTTAATAGCAAAGTTCATGACACGTCAAGGAAACTGTTTTTTTTATCTTGCCTGATAGCAGATCTTGGAGCAGACCTTATTCAGTGTGATTTTCTATAGTAAAACAATTGATGGGAAAACCAGATCTTTTCAGGAATGGGAGAGAAACATAGTATTACAAGAAAGATTATCAGTTGTAATGCAGTTACTTTGAGGAACTAGATAGAAAGGGAAGTAGAGAAGTAAGCCAGGTATCTCACAGTATTGTAGAAATAATAAATAAAAGGAGCTCTCACGCATGGTTTATGATTGTGCATCAGGTATTTATTTCTCTGCCAGACAACTTCTCTGTAGATTCTGCCTCTTGGCAGTGACTGGAACAACAGAGACCACCTGTTTCTGCATTAACTTCACACGAAGGAAGAAGTATCAAGGGGTTGTCTCTGAGACACTGAGCTCTAAAGCAGACCAGCAGAATAACATGGTTTTGTGTTAGTGACCAAAGTTTCAGAACAAATTGAATTTTCAGACTGCATGCAGAACAAAATCAAGCCCTTCCACCAAAAATATAGCTGAGCAGATAGGACTAGAAATAAACAATAACTCTTAAGACTTATTTGTACTCCCTAAACCCTTAGAATGAGGCAAAGAAGGGAAATGAGTCTTCCATAGTCCAACAAATTATCTTATTTTCCAAGTAAAGTACCACTTATTTATTTTGTATCCTGTAGTTTAATGAAAACTGACACATTTTGACATGATAATATATTTTGGCAAAAAACACTCCTATATTTTTAAAAAGTAAATTATATTGCTAAAATGTGCCTTCAAAGAGAATTCAGAAAACAGAAATTTAAAAAATATCTTTGCTCCATTGCTTTGCTTCTGTTGTCGACAGTGAAGGAGGCAAGGGGATTATTTTGCTTTTTCAAACAACATACAGAAAGGTAAGTTCATCAGGGAGCTAGGTTTGCCTCTGATATATATGGAAGCTGGCAGTGTGTAGGCTTAAATGGCCTAAAGATATCAGAGATATTACATACCCTGCTGTCCTCCTACGGAAGAAAGCAACATCACACTGTAGCCTTTCTCCATAAATGCCTTGTGTTACGTGAAACTCATTCAAAATATCTGCTGAATCCACCTGTTGCCTGAACTCTGCTTCCCAGCAACCAGAAGATGCTGTGCTGTTTGTGAACTCTATATGTAGTGCTATATGAGTGTCTGACTTAGAAACAACATTCTGGTGGTCAGATTTATGCTTTAGAATGCTCTTTTTGCATATTTTCTCATTTTCTTGGAACGGAATCTAATATATTGCATACAGTTCTGGTGCCCCCAACATAAGAAGGACATGGAATTGTTGGAGTAAGTCCAGAGGAGTACCATGAAGTTGATGCTGCTCAGATGGATATGAGAAGGTTGTGTAGAAATCTGAAGGTCTGAAGGGTCCTATAGGGAAGCTGGAGAGAGATTATCGGCTTGGAGCTCTAGTGATAGGACATAGGGTAATGGCTTCCAACGGAGAATAGGTTTAGATTAGATGGTAGGAAGAAATTCTTTGCTATGACAGTGGTGAGGCACTGGAACAGGTTGCCAAGAGAAGTTGTGGATGCCCCATCCCTGGCAGTCATCAAGGCCAGGTTGGATGGGGCTCTGAGCAACCTGGTCTAATGGAAGACATCCCTGTCCATAGCAGGGCAGTTGGAACTACATTATTTTTAAGATTCCTTCCACCTCAAACCATTCTATAATTTTATGATTCTATGATTACATTAAACTCTTGATGGACACCCCAAAACTGAACACTGCACTCCAGGAGTGATCTTACAAGCACTGTATTGATTTTCTTCAGTTGGTGCAGTATTGTAAATGATGCCCAGTGTGTGGCTAGTCTTCATCACCAGAAGATCATACCATCCAATTTACCAACCACCAGGATCTCTCAGGTCCTTCTCTGCAAAGCTGACCCACAGCCAGTCAGATCCCAAACTCTCACGCTACATGGCATTACTTTTGTCCCAATTATGGGACATCATGAGGTCTCTGTCAGTACATTTCTTCAACCTATCTATATCCCTCTGAATGATAGCCCTACTTTCTGATATGCTGATTCTTCTCACAGTTTTATACCATCTGAAAACCTAAGTTGTTCATTATGAGGACATTTTAAAGCTGGACGTGTAAGTGGACAGATAGTAAAAAACATTGGCAAAGTGTAAACAGATTCAATTGACATATAAAAAAATATTTTCCAGAATTTTTTGTTTCCAAAGAACAGTCCAGATCAAAATATTTTTGTCACTGGATTGACTTGATCATCACTGATGAGAGGTCCTCCACGATACCGGCCCAGTGTGGCAGATGGCTGGAGTGCCTGGGGGTAAGGGTCACTGGTGCTGCCACAGGGCTTGGAAAGGCTGCCTCATCCTTTGATGGCAAAAAGGAGGAACAAAATTATTGCTTAGGCTAATTCTCCTTTTAAAATATCATTGCCAACACCAGAGGACAAATGAGGACAAAAAGTGGATTTCATAAGCTTTCATTTTAATCATCAGCTACTAAAACCAGATTCCTGCACACCAGTGGCCTTTCTCCTGATTGTGCTGCGCTCTGTCCACTGATGCAATTCTCTTCTCTGGCTCTGGGTGGTCATGTTATGCCAATACACATATCTGTCTGGAACAAAATATGTTTGTGTTTGGCACTTAACCATTTTTAATATGGCAAACTTCTTTTCCAGACACTCCCCCTCTTGAGGAGCTATTTAAATTTTTTGATCATTTGCCCTTCAGATGTCTCACCTACATTGCCAATATCTTCCCAGATATTACTAGCAGCTATGATTAGGCACAACAAGAGTAAATACATTTTACTGCCAGCAGTTTGACACCAGAATCAGACAGGATCCAAAAATGTGTCATTCACTGAAAGGCTTTGGATAAAAATGCAGAGAATGCCTAGACTTCTAACATTTCAGTTTAAAATAAATATCTTGCTATACATTTTACTGATTACTACAAAATGTAAAGTGGTAAGGGGACAGAAGGGATGCCTGAAGAGGGGATAAATAAACACTGAGAAGCTGAGAAAGTTATTTTACGTGGTTTCAATTTAACTGTAAAATTCTTAGCAATGCCTGTTACATATTTTCCCAAAAAATGTTCAAATCCTTTTCTCCAGCCTCAATTTATTTGTGTGCTTGACACTCTGTGGTGTTAGAGCAATTCCAGGCGTGTCTTGCCTTTTGGATATGCAGATATACTGGGATCATGGTTGTGGTGAATTTAAAAAGTTGTACCATCACATATGAGAAAACAAGACTTCCTCCAGATTAAACACCACCAGCTTTCAGCCACTCCTTGTAAGCCATGTGCTCCAGACCCTTCCCCAGCTCCACTGCCCTTCTCTGGACACTCTCCAGCACCTTAATGTCTTTCTTGTAGTGAAGGGCCCAAAACTGAATTCAGGATATGAGGTGTGGCCTCACCAGTGCCATGTACAGGGGCACAATCTGGTCCTGCTGGCCATACTATTGCTGATGCAAGCCAAGATATCACTGGCCTTCTTGGGCACATTGTTGGCTTATATCCAGGCAGCTTTCAGCCAGAACCCTGAAGCTGAGCAGCTCTCAAGCCACTTTTCCCCCAGCATGTAGTGCCACCTGAGGGTTGTTGTGATCTGAGTGCAGGACCCTGAACTTCTCCTCTCTGAATGTCAAGCAGTTGTCCTCAGCCCATCAATATAGCCCATCAGAGATCTCCCTGCAGAGCTTTCCTACCCTCCAGTAGATTAACACTCCCACCTAACTTGGTGTTGTCTGCGAACTGACTGAGGGTGAGTTCAATCCCCTCAGCCAAATCGTTGATGCAGATGTTAAACAGGACTGACCCCAACACTGAGCCCTGGGGAACCCCGGTGGTGGCTGGCTGCCAGCTGGGTTTACCTCCATTCACCACCACTCTCTGGGCCTGGCCAGCCAGTTTCTCACCCAGCAAAGACTACACCCATCCAAGCCATGAGCAGCCAGTCTCTGCAGGAGAATGCTGTGGGACATGCTGTCAAACACTTTTCCAAAGTCTATTTACAGGCAATATCTGCAGTCTTTCCCTCATCTGCAGAGTGGGTCACCCCAACATAGAAGGAGATCAGGTTGGTCAACAGGCCCTCCCCTCTGTAGACTGGTGCTGACTGGGCTGGATTCCCTGGTTGTCCTGCACATGCTGTGTGATGGCACTCCGGATGATCTGCTCTGTGACCTTCCTTGGTACCAAGATCAGGCTGACAGGCCTGTAGCTCCCTGGATCATCCTTCGGACCCCTCTTACAGAAGGACACGACATTTGGTAATTTCCAGTCAGCTGGCACTTCTCCTGTTAACCAGGACTGTTGGTAAATGATTGAAAATGGCAAGATTTTTGCCAGCTCCCTCATTACTCTCACATGCCATCTGGACCCATACATCTGCGGGTGTCTAACTGGCATAACAGGCATAATCCTTTCTTCCTGGATTATGTGGGTTTCATTCCCCATCACTAACTTCCAGCTCTGGGAACTGGGTAACCTGAAAGCAACTGGCTTTGATATTAAAGACTGAGGCAAACAAGTCACTAAGTACCTCAGCCTTTTCCTTATCCCCAGATGCTATGCCACCCTCTGAATTCAGCAAAGGATTGAGCTGCTCCTTAGCCCTGCTTCTGTTGCCAATGTATTTATAGAATTTTTTTTTGTTTCTTTAATCCCAGTGGCTAAATGAAGTTCCAATTTTATCCAAAAGGCTATTGCTAAAATAGGAGTTGAAGTGTTTTGAGAGAGTCTCTAATGTTTTAAAGAATACAGATATAAACTAGAATTTATTTCCTTCTACTCAGAAGGCAATTTATCTTTGTGACAATGAAATATTTTCCAAGATGTGAAGGGAGGTGTAAATCTGCACATTCTTAATAAACACATTTATGTTTATTAATTTATATGGCTTGCCTGAAAACACCCTTCACAGTCAGTCTCACATGAATAATTACATACACTCTCAACCTGAGTCCTTCAGTACAGGGGAAATACAGAAAAATCAAGACTGAATCCTTAGCAGGACCCACCTATCTCAACTCTATTCTAAGTATTTCTGAAATACTCAGTATTTAGAAGCATAAATCACTTGAGAAAACTCAATATCATCTTCATTTGAAGAGTCAGGGAGTTCCATAAATGAGACAGCTTCACTAGTAGACGTGGTTCATATATGCAGGAAGATCCTGTGTGCAGTGAGGTGCACCACACACAGACTGCACACACAAGTGGAAACATAGATAATATTGCCTAATCTCTTCTATTGCTTTCACTAGGGAACCTGTATAAGATGTGATTAATTTGAGTGCAAATGACTGCTTGGTGAAAACCAGAAAATACATTTCTTAATACAGAGTACCCATAAGTACAGATCCACTCTTGTGAAACCCCAGCGGGAGTACTGCATCCAATTCCGGAGTCCTCAGATGGAAAGACATGGACACATTGGAGAAGATCCAGAGTAGGGTGACCAAAACAATCACAAAACTAGAATATGTTTCCTATAAGGACAGGCTGAGACAGTTGGGGCCATTCAGATTGGAGAAGAGAAAGCTCTGAGGAGACCTTATATCAACCCTTCAATATTTAAAGCGGCCTTACAAGAAAGATGAGGACTAACTTTTTAGTAGAGGTCTGTAGCTACAAGACAAGGCATAAAGAGTTTAAACTAAAAGAAGGTAGATTAAGACTAGATACAAGGAAGAGGTTTCTTACACTGAGGTAGTAAAACTGCAAGAGATTGCTCAGAGAAGTGGTGGATTCCCCATCCCTGGAAACGTTCAAGGTCAGGTTGAAAGGCGCTCTGAAGAACCAGATCTAGTTGAAGATGTCCCTGCTCATTGCAGGGTTTAGATGACCTTTAAAGCTCCCTTACAAAACAAACTATTGTATGATTCTATAATCTCCTGATTCTGTCGAGACCTCATATCACCAAAGCCACCCAACAAATGAACAAGGAGGAAAAAAGCTTTCTGGAATCCTTAAAACCAGCATCCTTCAAGCAAGGCATCTGGGCAATGTTTGCTAACAAACTATTGCTCCATCAAGATGCCTTGGAAGCCTGTCTCTCAGTGTATTCCTGGCAGTTTCAGTGAGAGGTCTGTTACTCTTAATTATTCTCCTTCTGCTTCTAAGAAATCAACAGGGACTTGGTCTCAATCTGCTTCAGGAAAAGGAAAAGATACCTTTCTTTCATATACAAGAGCAGAAGTATTTGCAGGATGAAGTCAGAGAACTACAGAAATAAGTGTTATTTTCAACTGTTTTTAACAGGTCAGCATTTAACCTCTAAGCAGCCAAATGCAACAGCTCTCACACATAAGAAATACCCAAATATGAGAAATTATGGCCCCAGGAAATATTACAGCTAGCTACAAATGGGCTAGCAAATGATGATGCCATACAATCTGTATTTCTTCTGCATTATTTTATTTTCACTTTCAAGTTGGTATTGAAGGCAAGAAACCTCTGCTCATCTACACTAGACAGATTTTTGCTAGCTTTTCCCTCCTCCTTTTTGTTTCTGAGGAGTTCATGAATTGTCCTGTTCTTTGAGGTTACATGACTGGGAAAAAAGGGAATGTGCCTCTGTATCCCCCAAGAGTTACACATGTTGTCTCTATGTTTGCTGACTGTGCTTGACTGGTGTTTTGTAATTCTCCTGTGGACTTTTTGGGTTTTAACATTCTCTTTATTAAAAATAAAGTGAATGTCTTCCCACAACTGATTGACAATATTATCAAGTTTGTATAAAGTATATATACATAAAATATTACAGTTATTAAGCCATTTGTGTTACTGTGCTTCTACTGTGCCATCATCATTGTGGTAGCTCAAAGAGTTTCATTTATAGGATTTCGCCGTGACAAGTATTGCACAGAAAAAGAGGAAGAAAGCTGTATAAAAAACACATCCTAACAAGGCCATGTCACAGGCAGAGAGCTTTAAATTCTGAAGTTCAGGAGTGGTACTAACTTGCCTTCCCTAGTGCCCGCAAGTCCCTTTTCATCCTGATTGTCCGTGGAACTTACATCACCTATGCATTTAGAGCATTCCTGTGACAGAAAGCACAGATGCTATGGGAAAGATTAGCAGCTATACCTATATAAAGGAGACAATGACAGAAATACCAAAGATAGAGATGTTTTATACTGCAGCTCCAAGTCTTGTGCCAGTAAGCTATAATCAGGCAATTAAACAAAAAATAGTTTGCCACTGAGTGCTAAATATTAATTCAAAATCTCATCCTCTAGATCACAGCAAGAACTATAAAAGAGTTGTGAAATGGAGAGGAGAAAAATAAGAGGCCATGAACATGTCATGGAAGTCATTCTCCATGGCCTCATCTCCCCTGACAGAAATGTGTATTGCAATCTGTCAACCAGGCAGTGATCATTTTTTAAAACACTCTCCCAGGCTGCATGCATCTGTAGTCTGTGTGCACAGAACTGCTGGTCACACGGAGCTGGAAGTGATGACTTTGGAGGACAGAATCACACTGCCCTTGTTAGGACACTTTGAGATTACACGATTTCTCTTCTCCCATTCTGGCTTGCATTTTGAAAAGCACCAGCCCTTGAAAAGTAACCCATTCTAGGATTTTTATATTAACTGGCTTCAGTTCAGACTGGAATACAGAATTAGAGACATTGAAAATAATGTCAATTATTTGACATTATGTGGCAGTGGAACTACAAAATAAGGAAATTACATATAGCTCAAAATCAGTCCAAATCAGAAAATCACTGTATTTTTCAGTGATTAAGAAAGTTAATGGCTATAAAAGCTGTTTAATGGTACCCAAAGTTCTTTCTTTTCCTTTTTTTAAATACTCAACCCTCTTTGAGTGATATCTGAAACGTTAAAGCTCATCTTGAGCTGAAAATACTGTTTTGAAACAATAAGATTCAGCTTGAAAATAACAAAATTAAAAGTTTTGCCTTTTGCAAATTCCTGTCTTTTCTTTTCTATCCCTTGCTGAATTTAAGAAGTTGTTTTGATTCTTGAGAAATGTGACTGCATAGGCAGACTTACAATTTATTTTTTCCCTTAAATCTGTTATCTGTCTGGAATTGGCTCCTGTAACAGTTCAGTGGAAACACATTAACTCCTGCATTGTCTCCCTCCTTCTCACTGATTACTTGCTCTTTTTGGAACTGGGTTAGTCTGAATTCTTGTGTCCAGGTACCCTAAAACTTTGAAGAACCTTGAAGTTTGGCATCCCTCACTGTTGCCTGACCTCTCAATCCAACATCTGAGAAGACTCAAGCTTTTGGAAAGTTGTGGTGCAAACTTCACAACTTCACAGCTCGATGAGCATTACCTCCTGATCCTTTGAGCTTAATTAGAATTTGATTGAAAGACATGCGCTTTACATTAATTTCTTGGAAGTACACTTTGGGTTCACTTTGATTACTTTCCCTCCTGTCTAAAACCTGCCTCTTTTTCTCTCCCTAGCGTGACTCACTGCTTGCTTTGCAGTGCTTCACCATAGAAATATGCACTCTGTAGTAAGTTTGGTGTGATTAATATCCTTTAAGACTGACCCATATTTAATGTCAAACTGACACAGAAATGTCATAAACAAACTCAGGGTAAGACTTTTTTTCTCTTTCTCTGGATAACTTGTCCCCAAAGGTCCAGTATTTTTTTAATAAAGTGGGAGTTTTCATATAAGAATAGACTTAAGGAGCAAAAGCAGAGAAAGAAAAAAAGAGGTTATTCAGTGTGTAAGAGGCCTTTTCTGTCCTTCCCACATTGTTACTATTAACAAAGTCTTCAGTGTCTGCAAATGCATCTGTTTGCACATGAAAAAACCATGACAAGCATTTGTTCAATAGTGCTCTTGCTAATTAGTATGAACACTTACACATGCAAATCAAAATAACTATCAGTTTGTGCATGCAATTACTTGATTTATGCATGCAAATGTCCAGCTGAGGCCAAATCTTAACCTGCTGTAAACTGGAATAACTCCACAGGCTTCAGTCAAACTATGCTGGTTCATATTTGCCACAGAATTATTCCATGTTTTTTTTTCAGACAATTTTCATTCTTGTGGAATTATAGACACAGTTATAGACTTGCTTTAAAAAGTTGACTTTTTGCACTCCTTGTAAAGACTCTAATGACGGCCTGCATTTTGCACTGTCTACAAGTTCTATACACTGAAGTTCCTCTTTCTCCCTGTGAGCTCAGACTATGCCCTATAACCTGCAGTCTGATTCCAAGGCTAGAGTGAAGGTAACTGCAAAATGGAGATCTGGAAAAGGCTTAATTTTTCAAATATTTGTCCAGCTTAAACTCCACTCTAACAGTGGAGTTTTGGCTATTTTGATGTAGATGTTGATTCCAGCTGAGTCTGTCTCCACTGTGTCACCATGGGCCACGTTGCATTTGAT
Source organism: Phainopepla nitens (assembly GCA_013400175.1). Lineage (NCBI taxonomy): Eukaryota > Metazoa > Chordata > Aves > Passeriformes > Bombycillidae > Phainopepla > Phainopepla nitens. Next base: position 1,569,496 of record VXBQ01012761.1, on the reverse strand, counting down.
TAGGGAATGTTGTGGTCCAAATGACATCAATGTGGTCTGAAAAATATGTTTTTGAGGTTTTCTAGGTTTTTAGCCTACTAGAGGTTTAAAGAAGGAGTTTCAAAATCATTACTAAAAGCTTTGCTGTGGATGTATTGCAGAGTTCATAAGACATAAAATGTCATTTTTCTTGACACGAGATAAGATTAGTCTGACCCTAAAGAATACCGAGAGGCTCCTTTGGCTTTGCTGGGTGGAGGAACTGGCCTTTTAAATAAAAGTCAGTTGTAAAACAACCAGAATATGATATAATCTCTGATTTGAGGATCAGCTGTAGCCGGTAACTTGGTTATGGCAAATACTGCTGGGCAGCAGATACACAGGAATTCTTCTCCATCTTCGACCATTCACCATTCTGAGTGTGCATCCTGCATTGCTGCCCTGGTCACATTTGTAAGCACAGTCATTCCCACCCAGGGAAGTGAATGTCACTGGTGTACCATAGACTCTGTGGAAATGGTTTTCCGTAAAGTTACTCTGAAATAAGCAGCTGAACCTGGCACTGAGATGGACAGAAATGAGCTCCAGAATAATCATGAGTACTGGGATATGAGATAAGGAGACGTACAGGTAATTCGGGACAAAAATGGTTACTTTCAGCCAGATTTCCTTGTTTGATTTTAGCTAATAGATTTGGCAGAAGTAAGGATGCAAGGAGCAGCATGGAAAGCAGGCAGTGACAACAGCCTCAGAGATACACAAAGAACGAAGTCCAGGACACACAGCCAGGAATGTGTGGAAACACCTATTTTCTCAAGTGAGGTCCAGATTCAAAGAGACTTGTGGCTGCGATACTCAGAAACCCTGAAAAAATTGGGAATCTATGCATGTTGCGGTGAGATTTTTTCAGTAGCAACATGCAGACAAGACCTGAGGAATAATCAACTTGACCTTCTAAACGATCTGATGGGAAGGCAATGTTAGCATCCAGAGGTGACTAAATATATCTTTCTGCTCCCTGGCAAATGAAACAGCTATTTTGTCCATGAGCTCTGCTTCTTAAAATTACTACTTGATTTACAGCTGTTAAGTCATTTTAAGGACCTGATTAATCATTTGCTCTTGGCAGGCAGAGTTACGGCTGCTAAAAATAAGAAACAATGTCTTGTGTCTTAATCAGCAAAATGGGGATTGTGGCCAAACAGTGGAGATTCTTGCAAACTTTCTGGGTACGTGTATGTATGATGCATTTTGGGGATAAACATACAAACACTTACTGCAACATGTTTGGTTAGTCGAGCCAGTTATTAAAAGGAAGATGAACTCCATTCTCACTGCATTTTAGTGCCATGATTGGTCAGGGAAATTGTGTGAGAAGACAGCGTTCAGCAGTGGGTGTAGCCTGAAAAGTTCTCCTCTGAGACTGACAGGTACACCAAAAGGTCGGTAGTCAGAAAATGCTTCCAGTATCATTTTTTTACCATAGTAATTGATGCAATAAAATTCAACTTGTCAAGAGTATAATGTAAATAGGACTGATAGTTTGTTTTTTGGTTTCATTAGTGTGCTTGACAACAACCTATTAAAGCAAGACTAAATTCTATACATCTGAGCAATGTTCATAGAATTTCTCCCAATTTTCTATAATGAAATCCTTGCAAGAAAACAATTGTGTGCCTACTATATTTCCTTTTTGCACTTATAGGCACTCTGCTGTTTTTTACATACTCTATATAGGTTATTGTAGTAGTCTTTAAGAATGCAATATTACAGGTAAATCCTAAAGGGACTGGATAAAGACTGTTGCATAGTCAAACACTTCCTCACCTCTTACGTCATGATCCCTCAGCTGTGAAAACTGAATCTATCCCATTATAAACAAGAAGACTAGAAAGTGCTTCTTCTGAACTTTATTCTATTAAACCTAAGAATTATCTGCAAGTCTTCAGGGATTAGCAAATAATAGCAAGTATTGACTGCGTAATAGAGAAGGGAAGAAAATACTATATAAGTGATAATTTCCAGACTGAGAATGAACACTAGGTATGAAATTTTTCAAAGCAGTTGTGTTGAAAATTCTGTAAAAGACATTGGGTTCTAATGTGCATTTTGAAAAAACATCATCAGTGTGACAATATGGACTTCATTAGCTTGAACTTCAACTGCAGTAATAAATTTGTGTTGAAGACAAAATCTAACCTTTCTATAACAAATCACCACTGAGCTCAGATAAATATTTATGATTTCAGACTGTTCAGGGTAATAGGGTTTGGCTGTTTGCTGCATTAGAAAAAATGGAGAAACTTGCAAATTGAATTAAAGATTAATATATAGAACATTTATGGAGATTGTTTCCCACACATCAATATTTAGATGAAATCTTAAAAAGGAAGCCCAAATTAAATGAGAATGGAAATAAAAAGGACATTCCTAGATCATGTACAGCACCTATTGTGGAAATGTTTTGTAGGTTTATATTAAGATTAATTTTGCTTTTTTTTCCCTATACACTGATCAATAAAATTAGTTCACTCTTGCTGATAGGAGAATGAAAGCAAGATGTTCTGGTGAAAGTTAGGATACTTATTTGGGAAACAGATTATGTTTATGTAGAGTATTTCCTAGGAAAAATAGCAATAGCAACATAGAAATAGATTATATGTAGCTTTGTTCAAAATATGCAGTCATTATAGTCTTGCTTAGACCTCACAAGAATCTTTTGGGCTTATCTACACTGAGCATGTGTATTTAAAATACACTTAGATATATATATAGGTACATATTTCAGTCACAAACAAGAAATTTTTTATGCACATATTTTTTTTTGTAATATACTTTTAAGGTTTCTTGACCATGGCTTTGACTGTCCTAAGTGAGATTGTCTTACTGCCAGTTTTCAGCTTCTCCCTACTGGGTCATCAGTCTTCTCTATTCTATAAGTATCTGAGGATCCTGGTGGACAACCAGGTGGGCATGATGAGCAGTGTGTCCTTCCAGCAAAGGGGGCACCAGCACAGGGGATATGATTAGTGAAGGAATGCAGCCAGCAGGAGGAGAGAGGCAATTATTCTCCTCCCTTCAGAAACTGGGAGCATGTGAGGAGCACTGTGCCAAACCCTGGGCTTCCCACTGCAAAAGAAGACATTGATATACTTGAAGTGAGCTGCACAGAAGCCTACAAAGACAAAGAGGGCTCTGGAACACACTTTATGAGAAGTTACTGGGATGCTGAGAGAAATGTGCAGTCAGTTTGGAGAAACCAAGCACAAAGATTGCTGCCTACAACTGGGTAACAGGAAGATCCAGAGCAGCTGGAGGCACATTCTTGTCAGGGCTGCATAGAAAAAGGTTGATGGGCAAAAGATGCCAACTACAGAAAGGAAACACTGACTGAGTAATAGCAGTGCAATATTCACAGGGGAGTGGCCAAGCAGTAGCTCAGGCTGTCCAGAGGGGCTGTGGGTTTGCTGGCTCTAGGGCTATTCAGGAGTGTGTTCAAGAGCCCTGAGCAACCTGACCTTGTTTCACAGTTCCCTCTGCTTTGAGCAAGGGTTGGATCAAATAAAATCACACAACAGTTTAGGATTGGGGCTGCAAGCCTCTCTGTTGAGAAATACTTCTGTTTGCACTAGGGGATGCTAGAAAAAGGAATGATTTAGCAGTGCAAACACAGCAACTGGAAGTTGAAGACTACAAGAATTCACTTTTAGGGGTAAATAAAATGAGAAAAGGCCTATGTTCTTGAGACACAGGAACATATAAGTATACATCTGGGAAAACTCAAATGTACTGTAGAAACTCAGTTATTAATTCTTCATGCTTTGTAAATGAGAAATGCACCATATATGTGCTAGGACTCAATATAACATTAAAAACTAGAGCAATTATTTTGAGTAGTAGAATCCATTCATTCTTTCCCTGAATGAAGCAGGACCACATACAGGACAACTTTTGAGATCAGTTATATCCTTTTTAAGCTGTCAGATTAAAGACCAGGGAAGTGATGGCAATAATGTTTGATAATCAGTCTAAAAGACATGTCTAACTGGTATTTCCCTGTGTTATGGACAACCAAAGACTGTTAAAGGTCCTTACCCTGTCACTTTATTGAATATATTTTTTCAATTAAATTATGGTAACAATAGTAAATTCTTTACACCTTCAGCAAGTGTGATGCGAAACAGGAGACCAGGCCTCTCTCAAACTGTGGCCAGTGCTCACAGAGCAGTCAATGATCCTTCATACTTTAATTTTAGTATCTTCAGAAATAAGAAATAAAAAAAAAAATATTTTGAAATTACAGTTATTTTTGCATTTTTAGGATAAACTGCTCTTAGTGTTGTCTTCAGCTGTAGCAGGAATCAAATAGAAGACTCCTGAGGCAACATAGAACAAGAATGAGGATACAGGTCTGAATCTTTCTGTAATGCTGCCTCAGGTCCACAGATAACAACAGAATCCAACCTTAATAACTGTGCTTGATCAGTGACACTAATTTTAGAAAAAGGAAACAGTCCTCCTGATCACTACAGAAATAGTAGTTGATGTGTTCTTCTGAAGAAGTGATGTCAGTGTGAAAGGGGAAGTCATGTGCAGGAGCTCTCACTGCTGTCATAAGTTCACAGAACCTTGTTGGTCACAGAACCTGTGAAATCTCCAGAGGTCCTCCAGTACACCCTATGCTCAGAGCTGGCTGCCTGGGGCCTCACTGCTTGAGTCTTTACCAGTTCCAGGGATGGAGAGCCCACAGTTACACTGCTTTAAAAATATTTATCAATTTCATGTTGGTTGTTTAAGGTTTCAGTGAGATCCCTGGACCATTTAGCATGTGTTGTTCATTACTTTTTGAGGGGTTTATCCGTTTTCTTATTATGGAGCATGATTTCCCTTTTGCTCTATTTGTCTTCAAACTGTTGATGCTTGATCCACCCTTAGGACCTTTTGTGGTCACTAGTTCCTCTAGTAACATCCATTCAAACTAATTCAAGGAGGATCAGAAATGAAAAAAATTCAATCAGTCAGAAATGTGTTGGTCACTGTAGCTCTTAAAAGTGTACTAGTTTCTCTTTGTAATTTCACATAAATACTCTAGTATTCAGTTTTAGATTTATTCATCTCATCAAATTAGCCTAATTTCTGAAAGCTATTTCTTGTGGGACTTGGTGATCTTAGAAATGTCTTTTCCAACCTTAACAATTCTATTAACATTATAAAATCTTCCCTTAGTCATTATGAATCCACATACAAGTCTGCAGTACAGAAAAAAAGGCAAACATGTTTTTTAAAGCCCTAGGAAAATAATACTTGTTTTTCCTCAATGGGATAAATTCTGTGTGATTTTGAAAAGTTCCTGCAAGTATCCATTGACTAAAATGATGCAATAATTACTCAGCACCTCTTCAAATTAGCAAGTTTGCAAGCAAACAATATATTCTTATATCCATTGACAAATTTAATTGCATTTTCTGGAATTTTGTCAAATTCTTGATGAAATGCTTTTGGTGGCTGCTGCAATTTGCAAGTATGCTTTTGTCAGTGTCTACAGTTTACCAAAGCTAACATTAAGTCATTAAGTAGAGCCAGGTTTCACCCTTAAAATTTTGCAGTCATTTTCTTTGTGAATCCTTCTAGTTTTAGCCACCTTCCCCCCCTCAGTTTTAATTCTAGGCATTATGCCTGAAAGACCTTGGCCACAGTGCACTGACAGCAATGGCAGAACCATACCTATCAAATGGCTTATACAGCATTCCTGGGCAGGCCCAGATAAGTACATGTTTTAAAGCAATTTTCCAGAGCACAGCTTTTAAACTGTGCTTTAGTAATATCTGTAAACCCAGTCCCACTGCTTTTACTGTCCATTTTAACTTGGTTTAACTTGGTGTTAAAAAAAAGTGTCTCAAGTTATGCTCCTAAAAATAGTACATGAACTGACAATGTGCTAGGTCAAGACAGTGTCTCTCTCTTCCCTGTCATGCTGTCAGAACTTTTCTGCCTGTCAGAGTTGAAAATGACTCAAACTTCATTAGATGGAGCGGTGGAGAGCCTGCCCATACCTCCTTAACCCTTTCCAGTACTTCCATTTGTACTTTTAATTTTGCTATTGGAGGTAGATTAGTATGGAAACAAGGTCCAAACTCTTAATATATATGGACAAAAAAAAAAAAAAAAAAAAAAGGAATGTTTTCTGTGTTTTCTTCATCTGGTTTTCAGTTTGGCTCCTACATACATATAGGGCTCAGAGTTACAGCCTCAGCTACTCCTCTTTTGTATACAGCCCACTCTGTTTACAGTCCACTGTGGAAACCTTCATCAACACTTCTAACTGGGACTACAGGCAAAATTGTTGCCAGGAGATTGCAGAAGAATGATATAAAGAGGTGCAATCTTATTGGGAGGTGAGTTGATTTTGGTATCTCAGTACAAGGCAGCACTGACAGCAGAGCACCAAGGGGTTTTCCTGATCATGGCTATGATGTAGCTGTAAGGTCTGTAAGTCCACATCAGTGTGTGTCACTTTAAAACACATGCCAGATTATCATGGGTCATGTTGTATTTTAAGAGGTCATCTGAGTCATTCAGATATAAACAAACTCACAGTGGTGCATACAAAAAACCAGCATTTGTAAAATTGCTGAGTGACAAATGTATCTATGCATGATCACTTTTCCAGCTCCCATATCTAAAATATGGCTCAGTAGGGATTTGATCCATGATATATCCAGCCTGCACAATATGTTTATGCAAGTAATAACACCAATGAAAAATCAACTTACTTGTGAGGTTTAAAACGAAAAAGATGGCTCCTTCTCTCCATCGGCTCTGCATGTGTTCCCATTTAAACCACTGTGCCACCCACAATGCCCACTGTCACATCCACAGTCTGAGCAGTGGAAAGCAAATGAGCAATAATAAGAGTATTTTGACCTCATGTGGCCTGTAAACAAAACACCAAACTGTAATTCATGTCCCTTGCTGCTTGGTGGTTTGGAGTAATTCCTCTAATTTGTCATATTGATATTGCTGTTACATCCCATTGATCCCATCTGCTGAATATCCTTGTAATCCATGATTCTCTCTCAACTAATTTAACTGACAACCTGTTCCTTTCCCTGGCATACTGAAGTCATCACCTGTTCTCTCTTTTGGCTTATTGTCAGCTCCTGCTTTTCTTGGAGCATGTATTTTTAAAACGCTCTTGAAAAGCCCAGCCAAGATGTACAAAATCTGGAGCATTTCCTTAGAGAATGGCTCGCAGTTGAAGGATGTGTCTGTTCCCAGTGTCTCACAGATTCCAACAGCATGGCACCAGTTGTTTGCCACAGGTAAATGTTGCTCACCATTATCTGGCTGAAGGCAATCTGTTTGCCTTAAATAGGCAGCTTTGGGCTTCCTTTGCCACACAAAAAATATGGAGATCATAATTTGGCAATTTATGGAGCAAAGCTATTCACCTCGAATAAGCACAAATGACAAATTTCCAAGAATAAAGAAACATACAGATTAGTACCAGCAGACTGCCTATACAACCAAAGAAGGGAGACAGAGACCTTTTTCAAAATGCATCTGACTCAGTTTTCTTCCTAATGAACTGTTGGGAGTTAAACACTCAGAGCAGTTGAACTGTCTGGGGTGTTGCAGTGAGGTGGGGTGTTGCCATGGTGCCAGTCTAGTCCCCAGCTAGATGAGCCAGGTGGAAATCATTGCTGCAGTGGTGATGATGTGGAAGAGATGAGAATACTGTCACAGAACAGTAGGCAGCTTTTTGCCCTGAATGGGAAATAATCCTTGTCCTTGTTACAAACCTGTCAAGGGAAATGATAACTGTCGCTTCTGTCTTCTCTCTGAATTTAAATTAAATTCATGATTGGAGAAAAGAGAAGTGAGAGATATATCAATGACAGAGCACTTACTTTTCCTTGTCCAATATGAGCTAGCAATGTCTCTCCTATGTGCAGAGCAGATACAGTGTGATCTAGTAAGAGAATTTTGGGATTACCCACTAAAGCTCAATCAATAGCCATTTCTGATTTCTGACCCTTAATTTCTGCAGATTTCTTCTTTCAACCAGAATGATAGCATGTTTTGAGAAGAAGGGTACAAGATCTATCACTTTTTGCACTGCCAACCAATAATGTCTAGTAGGACCTAATTGAACGTTAAGGTAAATGGCAAGACCCCTTTTGATTCTGCAAAGTTCAGACTGCAATGGAATGGGATCTAAAAGTAATGTTTTCTCGCTAGGTGATGTTTTCTCCTAGAAACTGAGTATCCACCCTAATTCAGGGTGTTTTCCCACTGACAAAACTCCTGTTGTGAGAGCAGGTCTCTTGGCAAAAGCAGCAACATTTATGAGGTTTAAGTCCCTTGGGTGCAACAGCTGCTGAAGCAGGGCACTGGGCTTTCAAAAACAGATTTTGAGAGCTGCATTTTCCATTTTCGACACAAGGTGGCTGCAGAAAATCAGTTTGTGGTTTAAATTCATACACACGCATACCCTACACCTCTGTGTTTAACTGGATTTGCAGGAAGGCAGATGTGACCCTCTTGGGAGTGGCATAGATCTCTCTTTTCCCCTCCGATGTCCTTCCAGAATTCCTACTGCATTTATATTCACTCAGCTTTGTATTTTGTTCTTATTACCTGGCTGATCTTAATTTCTCTATTCCCAGTGTGCATGTAAACCCCTGTGTTTTCATTGAGTTTGGAGAAAAGTTAAATTTTAGAGAAAAACTGGTTTATAGACAAGCACACAAAACTCCACTACAAACATGACAAAACCCCCAGCTCCTATTCAGCATTGAACTTTGTGTCAATCCATTTCCACGGAAGAAAGAGATTTGAATATCATAACAGAAGATCCATTAGGTTAATATAGACACGTTCTCCTCTTGTTTTGATTACAACTTGCTCATACATTGCATTTTCTCTGCCATATATTACACCTGTTCTAGTAGTCATCCAAAAATGATGGCTGCCTATCTGACCATGCTTATGAATTCTCAGAAACCTCTTGTGTAAAATGATTTTTAGGTCATGTTCCTCCACGATGATTTACAGAAAACAACACACTCTCTATCAAAGTACAAGATTCCATTTTATGGCCTTTCACCTCTGGATCAGACTGATATATATGATAGGGCGATCTGATATCAGATTAACAAGTCATTAAGAAATGCCTCCTTTAGGTGGGTGTTCAAATATGTCTACAGGTAGTTAGACATCAAACTTCTGGATGGATGGCTAAAGCTAGGCAAAATAATGCCCACATGAATTGTAAAAATGATTAAGTTTAAACTAAAAATGCTTTATAGACAGAAATGTTAGAGACTGGTAGATAGATTGCTTTCAAGATTTCTCATCTCCTGTGGGGAAAAAGTGATTATCACAAAAAGACAAGAAGAAGGTAATTCTTAAAAATTTATCAGCTTAACAGAAGTAGTTATTTTTACAGCAAATTTTACATTGGCTATATTGTAAACATCATTGTTTCATCTATAATCTTGCATCAACTAGCAAATCAAGCTTCACTTTTTAATGTGAACATAATACCTATTTCCAAAAATTGCTACAAGCCTGTATAGCTATCTACATTGTACTAGACCATCCATGTCTTTTTGTGTAATTTTCCCTCAGTTTATCTATTTAAAACAGGAGAGAAGAGTTTACAAGCCTGAATGGAAGTTCCCAGTTTTGGCATGCACTTCCTTTATTCTTCACTCAAAGGGGAAATACTGAATGAGTCATCTCATACAGAAGACACTTTCTACACCCCTTGTATAAAGACACACATTTCTGCTATACCAAAGGGCTACAAACATGAGGAATCACACCATATATAGGCAGCACTGCATGAAGTTTGAGAGGGTTTTCCAAAGGCATCTGGAATTGCCCAGGGATGAGCAGAAGCCGTGCAGCAAATAGCAGCTACATATAATTTCAAGAGAAATATTAGTTCAACTGCAACCAATTTCCTGCCCTTTGCCTTGGGACAATATTTTGCATAAATCTATTTTTAACTTGGGTTATTTCTTTACTGTGTTGTGGTAGCTGCAGGAGCACTGCCTTCAGTTTATCAAAGCAAAAGTTAATTTGGAAAAATGGACTTATTCAGACTATATATAAAGGGAGAAATAATACTGTTGTTGCCTTTTATTTTACAAGCAAAAATCATAGCAAAAGACATGCTGAAAGAGCTGATGCAAAAATATTATGAAAGTAAAGTATTAGGAACTGATAAGAAAAACATAGAGAAAGACCAGCTTCTCTGGCAGATATAGCCTTTTGCACCATCTATGCCAAGAAAACCCAATTCAAATGAAAGTTCTCCAGCCACGTTCTGGGTTTGCGTGTGGTGGACAAGGGGGCACTCAAAAAGATTGCTTCTTTGGCCCCCTAAGCTTTTGCTGCTGACAGTAGTTGAGACTCCCTAAGAACTCCTGAGGCTGTCCTGTGACAATTTAAATTTGAGGGCTGAAGGGTCCCTCGAAATCAGCCTCTTGAGACCTTTTGCACCTCCAGATCTGCATTTTCTTAGCTCTGTGTTTTGCCTCTAGAAGTAAATAAAGCCACAACACCACTCTACAGCATTGTTTCACGGAGTATGTTTATCCAAGCTGTGCTAGGAGGCCAGGTGCTGCCACCAGCTGACACACCTGTGAGCTGAAAAGAACTGTCGGAGGTGTCAGGGTGAAGAACTTACAGGGGTAAGCGTGTCAGTATAAAAATCACAAGCACTGCAGAGTAAGAAAAACTGATACATCTCTTTGCTTTCAAATCTACTGAAGGGAAATGAGCATGGGATGAAATTTCCAAGACAGAGGATAAAAAGTGTTTGAAGATGCTTTTAAAAATATGTGACTATACCTAATCCATGAATTTCACCATTTAAGTACTGCAGATCCATAATAAGACAGAAAAGACTGTAGTCTTGAAAAATTTTTCTTGAATTAAATTTAGGATGATTGGCAACACAAAGGTAGAAATAGATGGGATATATTTTTAAAACTGAAAGATAGATGGAATCCTTTTCCAACCATCCTATACCATTCCTCCATTGAGTTCACCTGTCATCAGGATCATAAGTATGCTAACTGAAACAGTTTATTATGAATTTGTATTCTAGTGGATTGAATGTCCAGTGAAGTCAATTCGGCTATAGAGCTCAGGGACTGAATTTGAAAGGTTATTCTATTTAGAAGAAGCAAAAACTACCAAGAATTAAACTGCCTTAGGCCAAATATTAATCTCAAAAAAAAAGACTACAAGTGAACAAAGAACCTGAGGAAAGGGAAAAACATATTTATCATGAAATGTAGGTGTATTTTCGAGTCAGGATTATAAAAATGAAGCTAGAATAATGTCAAATCAAGCAGACTGGGATGCTGCAAAAAATTAAACCAAATGTCAAACAGTTCTCAAGACACAGAGAGAGAAAATGAAAGAAGCAGCAAGGCCATTGCGCATAATTGCCTCCACCACGACTGCATAATGTAGGCATTAGGTAACTACAAAGTTATTACCTTGTCTCAGCTTCCCAGGAAGCTGATGATGTCATGTATGTGGGAAAGGCAGAATCACAAAGGGGTCAGACAGCATGGAAATGACCACAGTCAGGGAGCTCGTGGGCTCAGCTTGGATAATCCCTGTTCTGGAAAGGAAATGATGTCTGTGACTCTGCCCATGGGCAGCCAGTTTGGGACATGCTGGGTACATTGGAGGTATATCCCGTGCTTTACTTGGCAGGAAACAGATATCACAACTTTTTTGGATGTGAAGAAACGGATCATAAATGACTGAGTCTAGGCTTGTGTGAATAGTTTAGGCAAGCCTAAATTTATTTTATTGAATAAATAGCATGTGTAAGACAAATCAAGGAAAAGTGTAATTTGTATTCAAATTGATGACCAGTAATTTAATTTAATGAACTCTTCCCGCATCAGCAAAAATTGAATGTCAGACAGCCAGGTTAAATAAAGAGAACCTTCCAATACGTAGCAGGATTTGTTGTGCAAATTTTCTGTGTTAGGCCAATGATGAGTATGACCTGTAAATCCAGAAAAAAACCCTTTTTACTGGTGTAAAGTAAAGATTGGCCACCGCCACCAGCATATCCCACTCATAAGACACGACAAAATGAAATCTGTAACTCCTTTAAATTCAGATTTTGTATTACAGTATATGAAGTTCCTCTTAAAGGCTAGTGATTCATACCACTACTCTTGGATATAAAACAGATGCTCAGACCAGAAATTATTATTTCATTGGTGCCTTTATCTGGCATTAGAGCACCTCTAGGACTGCTAATTTATAAACTACACATATATAAATATAACATTATAAATGACACAACTCACATGAGGTGTAGAGATCACAACTTGATTTACAAAGAGCTATGGTTATAAATACCATATAAATCTTCTGAAAAATGTTTCTGCTTGAAGTGGTGGAGTCACCATCCTGAAGTGTTCAAAAAACATACGGATCTGGCACTTGAGGACATAGTTTAATGGTGAACATGTTAGTGGCACTAGATTGACAGTTAGACCTAATGATCTTAAAAGTCTTTTCCAATCTTAATGATTCCATGATTCTATGAAAACTCTGTAAATGACTTTAATATTTTTTTGTATTTGAAATTATGAACCTACTTACACACTTTTATGTATTTGCAATTAAATAAATTCTACCACATATTTATTATAATTTATTATATACTTTTATGACATGTAATATATTAAATGTAATAAATGCATAATTTCAATTTATACAACACGGATGTGTTACAAAATTAATATTGTCTTCTGTCTGGAGATATATATATATTTACACTTATTTCTCCAGAAAGAGTACAGAGATTTGGGTCAGTATATGGTATTTTCTTCATAAATAAATTAAATTCTTGATTTTAGAGTATAATTTGTTTGAAATAAAAGATATGATCTATTTTTTCATGTTATGAAAACATATGATCTATGTTTTCATGTGCTTACAGACTTGCTTTTGACTAATGAGCATTGTTGTCTTTTTGCACTTTTCCTTTAAAATACCAGCAAATTATATTTATTTTCTGAACAGATTCCACCCAGACCTTTTCTGTCTTTTCCATAAGATTAATACTCTTGACTCCTAGAGAAATTCTGCCAACTCTCCAATTGATGTATTGAAAGGGTTTTCTTTTTTAGTATCTTATCTGTGTTTCTTGGTGAAGCATTTGAACCTGAGCATATAATCAATAGTTGGCCAAAATGCAAGTTCAGTGAGATATCTTCTTAATTTTATACAGAAGCTTTTTTGGATTAAAACATTTTTTTTATTTATTTTTTTTCCTATTTTTTTCTTTTTTTTCTGGATTAGTGAATTTACAAGAAAATTCTGATGGAAACAAGCATTCTCATGCTGACAAAAGTGGAGAAAAAATTAATGACAATACATCATAAAAATAAGCTTCATATTTTAACAGTAAATTTGAAACAATGAAGGGAACATGCTTGAAGACAGCATGGAGCTTGGAGCAGGAAGATGTTTTCTGAAAAAAATACAATTATATTTAAATGACAAGCCTTTTTTCTCCAGAAGTATGAAAGTTGCTGTACTTGGATTAAGGATAGATGTGATACATTTTGGAGAAGATTTGATTTTTAGGATATTTCTCCTACAATTTTCCTTCATCTCAGCAAGACACATGGGTAAGCATAGCTAGAGGGGGACCCTGTGTTTCAATGCTATAAAACAACATTCTTTGCAGAAAATATTTGTTTTCTGAAAGGAATAAAAAAAAAATACAAAATGTTATATGTTCTTCTTTTTTGCAATAATGTCCATCTTCAAGCAGCCAGAGTCCATTCCAGCTCTCCAAATTCATCACACATGTCAATACCTGTCAGGATTTCATTTTAGGGACAAAACTAAAGATTATGACTTCTTTCCATGTCCTAGCTCAGAATAATAATGATGAGGTCATGGGTTTAATCCTGTAAGAGCCATTCACTTAAAACTCAAAGATCCTTATGGGTGCCTTCCAACTCAGAAAGTTCTGTGATTCTGTGAGTAGTAGTTTTGACACCCCAGGAAAAGACACTAAGTTAAATCTGGAGCAAAGTAGAAAACCTGTTGGACTACCCTTTTGTTCTCTGGGTTTTTTTCTCCTCACACTTGTCTCCATGTTAATTTTTCTTTAACACTCATTTCACTGGCTGGGCCCCCTAATCCTCATGCTGGTGATGGAATGCTTTGCTTGATGGCTCCCCAAGCAATGCTGTGCTGGAAAGCTTTATCAAGGAAGGACATGAGTGTAAGAAAAAAGCCAAGGAGAAAATAAGATGGGTTTTTCTGAACTCAAGCAAATTGTCTTTGCTGCCAGATTTTGCTGGTTTTGCTGCAGAGACTTTTAAAAGCCAAGCTTATCTGCATAATTGATGAGGAAAGTATTGCAATTTAAAGAACATTTTATAAAGAAATATAGGTCATTAACAAGGTAGCTTGCTGAGCCTGGCTTCTTCCCTTTGCTTTATAATGGCGGGTCATCTAATCTATGTGCGCCATCGTAGCTCCTAGAACAGTGATTCAGTTTACAGTCAGGATCAAGAGCCACATGTCTGGATTCACAAATATAACCAGTTATGAGATCTGTAGAAAGCACTCAGATAAAAGCAATATTTAAATTTTAATAAGAAAAAGAAGAAGTGAACGAAGCTTCGTGAAAAACTGTGAATTTGCTTTCCCTTGCCTTTCTTTGGCTCTGGCTCCAGGGACTCCTTAGCGAGGTGTCACCTAGAAGGATAATTACTCATGGAAAGATGGAAAAACTTGTCACCTAGGGGGTATTATCATGTCCTGCACACGGAAAACTGCTCACTCAGGACAGCTCTGATACCACCGACAGCCCTGACTGCTCAGTGGGGGTTTCTTGCATTGCTACATAGGAAAGCTACTCTCTTCTTCTAAAGGCAGTGTTTGTCTGTGCTTGTCCTCTATTTTATTAGTCACTAGCAGAAAATGCATCAGTTACCACTTCTCCTGAGAAAACAGCAGTGGAAATCCAGTCTCCTCACTGTGCCTGACTTCTCTGCTTTTGATACAGAAGATTTCATGAAGTTCATGACGTGCAATCTTAGCTTAGATTTCTTTAAAGACAGCTGGCTTGGATGTGAGAAACCTAAAACTCATTAATACAATAAAACCTGACAACACTTTATTACCAGAAACAGGTAAAACAGAAATTAATATCTACTTTAAAATAAATTTTTTAGGATCTCTTATCTTATTTTTCCCCCAGGCTTCTCTGCTGACACAAGAAAAGCAAACAAATGTTTCTTGGTTAAAGCATATCATTCTTTAAGTTCTCCCTACAACTCTTCAGACTCACACGGAAGTAGGTAAATTCCTTGTGAATGAGATAATCAGAAAATAATTTACTGAAAGAAGGCTTAAAAACCCTAAAAAACCTAACAGAATAGGAGATTTAAACTGACTTAATACTTCTGAAATACTAAAGCACACTTTATTCCAGGAACTCAGTTTATCCTCTTGCATTGAACTACACAGTTTAGATATAATTATGGGAAAAAAGAGGAAAGATAACCAGGAGTTAATATCTATTAAACCACATACTCAGCTACAATCATTATTTTGGTGACTCAGTAAGCAGGCAGTTTCATTTAGAAGCAAACCTCAAAACACTCAAAGCATGCAACCCTAAATCAGAAAAGTTGAGACTACAATGATAAGAAAGGGAAAAAAACCACCTGCTTATTGTCCACAGCCAGGCAAGGAGCAGAAGATAAAGTCTTTAATGCCCATGTGTTAATTATTACCTTGACTAAATCCCACTTGTCCTCTCAGTGCACAGGCTTGTTGACAAATAGATGTAGGACAGGATCTGACTGCAAAATTCCCTGGGACTCTTCCTCAGGAAAGTTACTACTGTGGTGCAATTTTGGTTTTTTGAACATATGGGCATGGCAAGTCAAGTGATCTAAAAACTCCAACCCAGGACTTTCAAAATCCACAAGATAATAATTGCCTCTTGGGGCGGGAAATCAGAAGGTTGAAAAACACTGCAGTACCGTGTGGCTGGACTTACACAAAGCCTTAAGGATTTTACATCTAGAGGAAATAGTTTCACTAATAGTGTTGTTTCTAACTTCCTGGCCCTTGGAGAAGCACTGGATTTCCAAGAGAGAAGAGATTCTTGAAGTCTCTTCCCAGAATGCAGCATGTCACAAGACAATGTTGTTGCTACAAATGAATGTTTACACAAGTGGAAATATCTTTTAAAAAAACATGCCGAAAAGAGGAGGCTCACAGCGAGTGGGGATTGCCGAAGCATGGACTCTGCAGTTCATATTGTGCAAAGGGAATAGGCCATTCACAGTCTAGACTGAATTTTTTAGTGTCCAACTGGCAAATTTTCCCAGAAGCTCCTTACAGGGCAGCTCTGCCAGCTTGTGGGGCTGTGCCCTGGAGCGGCAGTGTGCTGTTGAAACAGCGTGGGGTATGCACTCACGGCACCGCTAACGCTGCTAGAAATACTGCTACAGAGTAAACAAGCAGTATATAGATGAATAAATAATCAGTACACAGTTTGCATGCCAATAGATGTCAGTGTTGCATATCTTATGTAGATTTAGAGTTCTGGCAAATGCTAGCTCTGCTGGGAAAGATCTGTGTATGTGTCCTGTTTTGTTTCATGGACTCTTGTCTACGCTTTGTTTTTTGTATCCAAGCCTGTCCATATGGCAAAAAGCAAGTAAGCTGGGGCATCTGTGGGCTAGTTATTCATCAGTTAGGTATCTATAAATAAGTTTTATCTGTCAAATAACAGTAAAAGCAGACGTTTTCCATTGATCTGATTAAATTTGCAGGCCAGACTGTTAGCAGTACCATCTGCAATCCAGCTGCTAATCAAACTTCAGAGAGAGCACAGAGGTGAAATGGAGGAGCTGCAGAGCTGCGCAGCAGCCCACAGCTGCTCTGATGACTGTGTTGGTGCTGATACTACCTGCTCATGTGCCGAGTTATTGTGGGCACACGTAACTGAGAGCAGGACTTGGCATGTATTTTTGGCAACCCCTAGGTCTGACTCATGCTCTAAGAGAAATACCAGAGCACTCCTCTGCTAAAGCACTGGGAAAAGGTGCCACTTCTGCCCTGAACATATCAGCAAGAGACTCCACTATGCAGGAAGGAGAAATTTTCAGGGGTTTTTGTTCTCTCACCAAGGGTTTGTTTTCCCTTAGTTGCCACATCTTTCATCCTGGTCAATTTTTCTTCCACTGCAGCCCCCACTCATGCTCCTGCATCTGTGGTTACATAGCAGGGGAATCACAGAAAATGTTACTATATTTAAATGTGGCACTGCAGGATCCTGTCCTGCCTGTGCTCTCATTCTTGACTAGTGACTCAGCCCTTCTTTTATTCCCCCTTATGGCAAACAAGACACATCAGTGCCTTTACCCCAAATGGAAATGTTGTGATTAAGGACAGTTGGCATACTCTTTGCTTGGCCATGCCAGGTAGAACACAAGCAGTTTTGATACTACCACCACAGCTGAAAATCCAGAGAGATTTTTGGCCTGCTGAATTTCCTGCATCTCATTAGACTGTCCGGTGCACATCTGTAACAGTTCACAACCAGGCCTGTCAGCACACGGTTCATTAAAAAGCCAGGGCCGGCAACTTCTTTTGGCTGACATCCTTCCCTTCAGCAGTAATACAAACACTGCTCTGTGCACTGTGTACCTTCCCGGGAGCTCAGAGGGAATGGAAGCAATCTCTTATCTGACAGCTCGCTTCTCTGTGGGGGGCCAGTGTGTGCTGATGTGCAATAGCCTCTGCTCTCCTCCAGAGTGGGGAAGTTGAAAATCCCCGAAGATGAGACTCTGACCTGAGGAATTTGCCTTGTAAATTACACTAAAATGCCCAGTGGGTGAGAGGTTTTTGTTCTCCTGAGTTTTTTGTTTGTTTTCCTTTTCTTCCCTCCCCCAGTCATATTGCATGTCATGCAACTCACAAGACATAGACTTAAAAATAAAAAAAGGAAAAATATAGATGAGAATTTAAGCCTGGGCTATTATTTCCAATTCTCATTTTCTCTGTCCAAGTCAAAAAACTTTTCTGGTAAATTATTAGACTTTAATTCTTGGAGCATATGAGCTACTAAACTTATATCAGATGCCAGAATTCCTTAAGTTTGAGCTGCCTTGAAACCCTTCTTATCCCAATAACAAAAGCTGGAGGTACAGACTGAGTATCATCACCTTGCTCTGTTAATACTGCTCTTCTTCAGGAATCTCAGATATATCCTGTATTGAGGATCCAGAGAATGTCTCATGAAAACGTAGCTCAAGACCTATTTTGGACAAAAACATTGATTTATGGCAACTTAAAAATATTTGACTGTCTGTTGAAGCAGTAAAAGGCCCTGAGAGTTTTTGGGCCTGTGTTAAGGAAGGAGGAAAGGTGGCATTTTATCAATACGAGAAAGTTGGGTGCCGGTTTTCATAATAGTAAAAGCGTTAAAATCATATAATCAAATGAAATGAGGATGAAAACGTAGATGACACCTTTCCTCCTCCAGACCCAGGGGCAAGGTTTGCTCAGGAGGCCCATCAGGGCACTGCCAGCAGCCTTGAACCCCAGCAGTCGCCTATGGGAGAAGGAGTGCTCCACCTTGGACAGCACTGCAAGCGTTCCCTGGCACAGTGCAGGTGGTGGCCGTGCTGGGCAGGCTCAGGGTGGCACAGACGTCCTCATCATGACAAAACCAGTTTTTGTGTGGTGAGCCCTGGGAGAGGCACACTGAGGGTTATTATTGTGTTTCTTGTGCTTGAAAGTATCCCGACAGGACTGAAGCTGGATGGTGCCAGTCATTTCATAAACAACTTGGGGAAATTCCTCCTCCTCTCTTGACATGCTTACCATTTATCGAGAAGCAAGATAGGTCAAGAGAATATGATGAGCTGAAAGAAGGAAGGCCACGTGAAAGATGGATGGCTAATGTCCTTGTAGAACATAATTTACGCCTCAAGCCTCATGAAAGATTTCCAGAAAACACCCACATCTGACTATCATTCAATTCAACCTTGAATGGTTGCCAAGTTTTTTGAAAGGTTAAAATAGTGCAGAGTCCTGAGAAAGATTTGGAGACGCTTCTATTTGTGTGTATTTACCTATTCTGTATTTAAAGTCTTTAAGTTTTGGGTTTTTGTCTT
>VXBQ01012761.1:1485017-1550296 GCA_013400175.1 Phainopepla nitens | reverse complement strand
TTTTTTTTTTTTTTTTTTTTTGTTTTGGTGTTGTTGTTGTTGCTAGATTTAACTCATCTGGGACAGGATTTTCCTTGCCTCATCAGAACAAGGCTGGCACATTTTAGAGGCAATGGTCCAAAAAATAAATATGGTAACAATTATAGTAAAGTCCATCTGACTCTTGACTTGCCACCAAACTAGGTTTACATGCAGTAATTGCATCTCAGTATTTGAAGTCACCAGACATTTCCAGTTTTAACAGCTGATCAGAACATCTTTATCTCCCTGCACAGTAGATAAAACACAGAAAGCCATTTTTTGTGCACCACTGTTTCCAGAGAAACATTATTTCAAGTACTGTCTCACTAAATGGGCCCTTGCTAGCCTTCAAGAAGGATGGAGCTACCAGGATACCTTAGTTTCTCTCTGTGTGGCAGCTTTTGTCACTGAAGCATTGACTAAAATCTGGGGCAATCTGAGGAGAAATAGTGGAGATGAAGGAAATTCCATCAGATTTTGGGGAAAAAAAATAGAGCTACTGGTATTAAAAAACAAAAAAAGTACACACGCATGTAATGCAGTAGGTAGTTTTTAGCAATGTTCTACTATTTACAAATCACTTGTAATCAAAGAACACTACCTTTTTTATGCAACATTGAAAAAAATCAATGTCTTTTCCTGTGATTTTGTGGTTTTTTTGTTAAAAACCTGAGATTCAGACAAAATATGACTACTGTTAATGTGTTAGCACAAGTCTATTATAAACACCTGTGGATATTTATGCGAATATGCCACTTCTGGTGGCACTATCATAGAGTGTACTTAACATGAAAGAGGATAAAATGCAGTTCTATGAGAACTATGCTCCCCATAAAGAGGAAAACAAGTTAAGAAGTTATAGCAAAAGCTGAACTTTGATGAAATGCATTTTAAATGTCACTACACAACACATTTATTCACTGGTGCTTGGCAGTACTGTGTGATGATGGCAAGGGTGGGATAAGCTGTGCTGCCATTGGCTTGACACGACTTTTAAGGACACTCAGTGTGAGGATGTTGGCCATGGTGGGTGGCACTTCTAGACTCCTTCTGTGTTGAGCATTTTCTAACATTGAGTGAAGTCCTGAGCAGCAGTGGGGCATTTCTGTTCCCCATTTGTTCAAGAACGATGTGCAACTGTAGGGTGGATTGGAGAAGAATGAAATATGAAGCCTTCACAGGAAAACTAGGCTTTCTGGAATAAAGGAAGCCCCTGGCAAAGCAGAGAGATGAGGAAAGGTTTAATTTTGCTGTAAGTATTTTCAGAAAAGCCGTTTTGAAGTTGTGTAGTTTTTCATAATACCATCCTTCATGAAAGCCGGGGGCAGCTGGACAGACCCTCTGCTGCTTTCATAGCCTGGGCTGTCTGGGCTTTTCAAATGCAAGGAGTTTAATTGCTTTCTCAGGAGGTATGGCTAAAAGGCCTAGACATAAAACTAACAATGGTTTATCTACTGAAAAACAGAATAAATATGTGTGAGTCACTGGCATCATGCGGGCAAGCGCAATATGTGAGTCAAGGGAGAACTTAAGAGTCTGACTAAGCTGAAAAGAGAAATTGCATCATCAAAGCTTGATGAGAGAGAGATTTTCTGGAGAAAAAGCTAGTTTTGACTCTGAAAAATTGAACTAAAATGTTGATGGAATTTTCCCATGATTAATTGGAATTTTTTCTTGGATTATTTTCAAACTTCCTATCATAAAGCAATCGACAATGTATATAAGTATACAGTAGTATATATTTTATAAATACAGAACAATATAACCATTTAAGTATGCTCTCACATATATATTGAAAAATGTATGCCTTCCTCTTTTGTATAAATGGGGCAGATTAGACATTTTCCTCTTAGAAAAAGCATATTCATAACTATTTATTTGTTGAAAACATAATGAAGTGATAGATCCAAAGATTAAATGATGGTGGTGGTTGCAGAAAAATTTATCAGAATCAAAATACACTGTCACAGTGTGCATCTAAATTTATGAGTGTAAAACTCAAAAATTGCAGTGAGGTCCCAAGATATATCCTAAAAAAAATAAGAAAGCAAGGGAGAGGAGGAGAAAGAAAGCATTAAAACATGACACTGGAAGAGTCCCAAAAGAATTGGCATCAGTTCATGGAAAAAGTTGTTCCAGGTCTTAAAGTATGTGTGAAATAAGAAATTGAAGAAAATAGTGTTAGTCTGTATTGGGAATTCTACTTATTCCAACTAAAACTACATTACTGAATACTGAAAAGTAAACCACATTACCGATATCTCTTCATAATGCTCTAGAATGATAAAAGTGACCCATTATAATTTTGTTTCCATATTCAGTGTTGCTGATACACACTTCATTTGTAGTAAACACATATAGTGGGTTTATAAGCAAAGCTATTAGTGCTGTATAAAGTGATAGTTTTTTGGTTGAGTTTGCTTTGTAGAAACACACACACTGCATTGTCAGGGTTATGTTCATATGAGTAACAAATGTGAAAATGGGAACTCTACTTATCATTTTTAGTGTGATTTCATAAAAGGCATTATATGTAATGTCAGAGACATCAACTATTTTGATTCCTGAAAATGTTACCTCCTTGTTTAAAATTTTCCACATGCAATCCAAGAGGGAAAAAAAATGCAGATTCTCCTAATTCAGTCATGATTAAAAGCTGGTTTGAGTTCTTCTGCAACCTGTATGTTTTCTTTCCATTTTTGCACATTTGGGATAAATATTTCCTGTTTCCTAAATGTTTTTCCTTCACTCCAAAGCTTTTTGTACTGCTAATATCTAGATGAAGAAAACTAGCCCTTGTTTACTGCACAGACCCTTCCTCTTCCTCAAAGTGCTTGGCTGCAAGGCTGGGTTCCCCAGTGCCTATCTGGAGATCCCAGGTAAGGATCTCCAAGAATTGTTTGCAGAACTGATGAATTAACCTAGCGATCTCTTTAAGAAAGATAAAACATTCAGAGTTAAACCCCCTTCACCGGCTGTAAATATAAATGCATACTCTGACTAAAAACTGATACTCTTCATTTCAGTTTATGGTAAGAAATAGGCACTTGCCTGTTCAATGTCTGTTCAGGAGAAATTTGGAAATGGAAGAGCCATATCCTAAAGCACTTCAAAGGTAATCTGATTGATTGCTTCAGACCCAAATGTCTTCAGTTAAGTGGCAGTGCCCCATAGAAATGCCTCTTGCCCCTTGTTACCCTCTTAGTGGAATAATGTGCATTCTCCATGAATGTTGCTCCCAGTGGATCAAGTACTGAGAATATCCTTTTTTTTTTGTTAGGGTGAACTTGAACAATTATTTCCACAAAAATAGCCTTATTCATATAGTCATTCTTTCAGACTTCAAGGGGTGTAACAAAAGGGGCTATTCCAGTGGTGACTGCAAGGTGGTTTTGCTTTGGATGACATAAGAGAGAGAGGGCAGTAAAAACACATTCGGTTCAAAAGGAATAAAAAAGAAATGAGAATGTTACTCCTATGGAAAGAGCAGTGCAATGAAAAGTGTATTGGTCAATTTAAACAAGTCCACGAAATCTATTTGTTGACCTAACATGACTTTAAAACATCTTTCTCTGGAAGCATTCAGTAAAGACTGGCATCTTCAGAATTACAGGAAGGCTTAGTAAGTTTGCTTGTTTGTGATACTGATGTCACTGAGCAGGCTGGGGATAACTCCAGTGGCTCTGTGAGCACATCCCTAAGGGTACAACAAATTATTATTTCCAAATGGAAAGATCTGCTTCAGAAAACAGTTTCCGGACTTAACTGCGGATGAACCAGGTAGGCAGTAAAATGCTAAAATGAGATAATAGCTAGGGTTTCAGGCACATAGGAGCTGCCTGCACTCTGGATAACAAAGCATAGCACAGCAGCAGATGAAAACAATCCAGTGTAAATGATTAATTTACTGAATGCAGTGACCAGTTTTGTGCTGAGAAATTTTTGTTGGTTTTAGAAAGTAATGCCTTAGCTTTGCTGTTGTTTTTGTCACTTCCCCTCTCATCTCTGTCTGTGTTTTGCACCAGATCACATGCTGCAGCATCTGTTCTGTGTGCTAGGCAAGGTGCTTGAGGAGGAAAAGCAGTCCAGGCAACTGGAAGGGAACAGTCAGGGAGAGCCATAACCCTAGAAAATGTCAGGATGATAGGCAACCTGTGGTAAGGCTTATATACAGGGCAGCTGTAAGGTGATGAATGATAACAAGACAACTGGATTCTTCTACTTTTGCATCTAAAACTAACAGTCATTTACAAGTACCTAAGGATCAGGACTCAACAAAATAAACTCTTCAAGTGCATTTTGTAAGAAAATGCTGTTTGTGACCTCGTTGCCCAGCTGTTTCTCTTCTTTACTACTTTGATGATTTTAGAAGCACTTTAATGTCTCAGACATGGAGAAGATGTGTTTTACAGAAGTATCGTTTGTCTACACACAGCGGCAGGGATACACAGAAAGAGGTAAAGTACAGGCTTTCATCCATTGTTTTGTCCAGTTTACTCACAGTTTGGATATAGTTCTAGTGATTGCCAGACCACATTCCTCTAATATTATCCAAATCCATTAAGAAACAGAAGAGTTTGGAAATACCTTGGAAAATCTGGCACTGTATTTCCTGCTTCAGACACAACCACATCTCCAGATAAACTGTATGAATTTTTCTGCTCCGCATGGAATCACAGGTTGGTTTGGGTTGGAAGGGACATGGAAGATCACCTAGTCCCAGCCTCCCCACCATGGGCAGGAACACCTTCCACAGACCCCTTTGTTCACAGCTCCATCCACCTTGGCCTTGAACGCTTCCAGGGGTTGGGGCATGCTCTCTTCTCTGGGCACCCCATGTCAGTGCTTTACCACCTCCATACTAAAGAATTTCTTCCTAATATCTGTTCTTAATCCACTCTCTCAGTTTAAAGTCACCACCCCTTGGCCTACCACTGCATATACTTGTAAAAAGCCCTTCTCCAGCTTTCTTGTCAGTCTCCCTTAGGTAAGCTGTTTGTTTCTCCTTGGAAAAGTTGAGTTCCCTGGGCAGAGTGCCCATGGTTGCAGGCAGCAGATAAGCCTTAAGTGGGAACATTGCTATAACAAAACCACATTTACCTGGCTGAAAAGAACCCCTTTTTCCCAGAAGAAACTCCATTTGCCCCACCCCTGGAAATGATGAGGTGGTATAGAATAACCTTCAGGTCCTGGCCAGGCTCCCTTCTGGCTACTGCAAAAACCAACCCTGTCCTGGCCAGAACCAGGACATGTTTATAATTACATTTTTTTCCCTGAAATGTTTGTTCTGTGCTGCTTTATATCCCAGGTGTTAAAGTCTCCCCTAACCCTGTACAAGCATTGGTGTTCTCCAAATGTGCCCATAATATGTTGAGTCTCTGCTGGCGTCACTGGGGTCCTCACCCCTAAAATGACTGCCACAAGGAGAGGGATGAAGGACACACATTGGCCTATGCTTGTCAAGGAACACCAAAGGCCTCATTCATGGCTAGAAGAGGAACACTTATCTCAGACATTTGCTTAAAGCCAGCACTGATCTAAGTCTTCTATGGAATTATTAAGATATGACTTCCCAGAAAAGAGAGTGAAGACTTCAGAGAAGGCATTCAGAAGGCATTCTGAAGGAAAAACTGAGTGTTTACTTGGTGGAGCCAACAAATCCTCTGTCAGGGTTGATTCTTTTGATCTCTATATCATATAGGGCTTTGTGCTGAAATAGGTGCTTTTGACATACATTTCTCTCTCAGTTTAGGCCTGCTTTTAATCAGAGTACAACCAGTTTGCAAGCTCTATGGGCATACCCAGCCAGGAAGGTGACTTGGATGGTCCAAAATAAACCATCAGAGCATAGAATTTATGATTAGTGCCTACAAGCTGAGCATATTTATCTCTTTAGATCTCATGGAGTCAGTAAAGTCAACCAGCTCAGTCTGAGTGCTAGTAGGCAGGCACAGCAGTGTTGAGGGCCCTGGCGGTCTGCACTAGTCCTGCACCAGGGAGAGGATTCCCTCTCATGGCACCAAGGGTGTTCGCTGCTCACAGTGACCCCGAAGCAGAACAAGAGAACTATCAAAGCAGTTTACACCTCCTCAGGCACCTTTACCACATCCTGAGATGCAACATCCTGAGATCCCTGAGGATCAGGCTGGCTGTTACACACCAAGGCTGAGGTCTGGTAAGATCCTCAGAGTGGGGAAGCTGTTCCCAATCTCCATTACTGGAAAGCTCCAAAAAAATGGAGACTGGTAATGGGAAAGGTGATACTGCTAAGAAAAGTAATGGATACAGTGCATGCTGAAGTTACTTCCCTCTTTTATTTTCAAAACTGAGAATCAAAATCTAGTGCTTGTAATTTTAACTCCAGTGCAGAAACAAAACAGGGAAAAGGGAATTAATTGGAGCCCACATTAGATAATTTGAAATGTAATAAGGGCAGCAGCTCCATAGTATGTGCCTATCACAAGAAAATGAAGAGATCACACAAGAGGGGTGCCTGAATGAATAAAAATTCCTCTTGAAGTAGTCTCGGAGGAAAAATGTGAGGGAGAGCAACTATTTACTTTGGCAAATCTGAGATCAGATTTTGTTTTGTGTGTTTTATTCCCCTTGCAGATCTGATGCCGGAAAATAATTGAAATGAGCAAAGGAGATGGTAATTACTGTAAGTTCGTCTGCTACAATCTGGAAATCATAAAGCACTGCAGGTTGCTCCAGGCTATAAATCCTAACCCAAAGCCATGTGCAAAGCCTTGGAAAATGAAAATGCTGCAATTGGGTTTAACCAGCCAAAAAACGTCAGCTGCTGAGTCACTCAGACTGCACCATACATATTCTTCAACAGTTAAAGGATGTATTGCAGCACTCTGAGAAATGTATCAGAGGAATAACAAATTATGAAAGCACATGTATAAAAAAGCTTTGCCAACACTTAAAAAAAAATCTTTGAAATTATTCATAGAATAATAGAATCATTTAGAATAGCAAAGACCCTTTAAATTATCAAGTCCAAATGTTAACCTAACACTGCCAGATCCACTACTAAACCATGACGCTAACTAACATGCCTATTAAAAAGAAAGGAACTTATTTTGAAAACAACTTTTCTTTTTTTCATTTTTTTTAAAGAAACACTGTTTACATGGATGACAGGAGTTCACTACAATAGTGCCATCCTAGCTCCCCACAAAACTTTTGAAACTGTCTTGATGGATACAAAGAATGCCTAAACTCTGTTAGGTCAGCATTTGAAAAATACTAAACAAAACAATGGTATCTTTTATGCAGTTTATCTTAATATGGAATAGTTGTAATTATTGCAATTATTGTCTGAAGTAGAGTATTGAATATCCAAGAAATGTATGAAGCACAGTAATATGGGAAATGTGGCATACAGTAGGGAAAAAAAAAACAACTATGCATCAATATCCCTCTCTTTAACGCAATTTTTTTTTTTTTTGGATCTCAGTTTTCAGTAAGAATTGATAACCGTCTTTAACAAAAGAAGACTTTATGACTTTATCTGTCTGGTGGAAATACTCAAAGAGCAACCACGAGCACCAGCTTGTTGTTTATCCATGATGCTTAACTGCTGCCTTACTCTGTTATTGCCTTGGTCTATGGCAGCTGCTCTGGGTCAGGGTTTGAGGGGACAGGGAGAGCAGGATACCCACCTGAGCTGTGGGTGAGACTGCACCAGGTCTGACACCCTCTAGAGCATGTGACACACCAAACTGCTCAACACACTCAGTTCCTAGGACTCCCCTCTGCACCTTCTGTGACCCAGCATTGGGTATGTACTGCTCATCCCCATGGATGTGCAGGCCAAGGGCTACACTGGGTCCAGCAACCAGGCTGCAACACCATCCCTGCTCAGTCAGCACAGATACACCCAACAGTAATCCTCTGTAGAAATTGTCAGGTCTTCCCATAAAAAAACCAAAACAAAATTAATAATTAAAAAAAAAACAACTCAGCAAGTAATACTAATTAGAGACTTGTGCGTTTACGAGGGCATAGTAGTGTCCTTCCTTTGCCAGCAGCTGGCTGTGGGTGCCCTGCTCGACCACCCTGCCGTTCTGGATGACCACGATGATGTCGGCCGTCTGCACAGTGGACAGGCGATGAGCGATGACGATGCACGTCCGGCCTTGCCGGGCGTTATCCAGAGCTTGCTGGACAATCTGTACACAGATAACACGACAATGCTGTTAGCATCTGAAAAGGCTTCCCTTGTCCTGGGAGCTACGTTTGATTTCTCACTCTCTCATCAACTGAATACATGTCCCACAGATACACAAGTCAGTGCTCACAGGAGACCTTTACTCAACAGGATTTCTCACTGAGGTCAGTAAGCCTGTTCAAAAAATGTGAGACATGGAGAAGTGGGTTCTTGGGCATCCATTTTGGGTCAGAACACAAATTCATTATTTACCATGAAATACATCTGTTAGGAAGACAACTGAGGAGTATCAGATCAGTGTGGAGTTTTATACTTACAGCTTCAGGTTTTTTCTACCTTTTATTCAGTAAATAGAAACAGCTTTCTAGTGTAGTTCAATTCAAACTTTCAGGTGGAAAGCTACTGTGATACACCTGACTTGTTTCACAATTGAGCATTTGCAGCATGTTTGCTTTAATTTTATTCTACAGAAAGCAACAAGCCATGTACATAAGGATAAATATTTCACATAATAATCATGATTCACCTTTTCACTTTCCGTGTCAAGAGCAGAGGTAGCTTCATCCAGAAGCAGAACAGCAGGATTACGAACCAGAGCACGGGCAATTGCTATTCTTTGTTTTTGACCTCCAGAAAGCTGTGTTCCTTTATCACCCACCCGAGTATTATATTTCTGGATGTTAAAAAAATAAACAAAGTCACCAGTGAATGCCCTTAGAGAAGGAAGATTAGAAAAGTAGAATTTATTCACAGCTATAAAAGTTAAGCATTTTCATCTTGAATGAAAGAATAGTGCAAGTGCTTTTAAGAAAGGTAAGGCTTTATAAACATCTCTAGTACAAGCATTTATATATATAGCCACATATATTCATACTCAGTCTGAACATTTACTCCCTCAAAGGCTGGAATAGGTCTTGAATGGTACCAGCAGTGAGGCATCCACAGAGTGTATGGTCATAAGATTAACTAACAATTTAATATTTATTGACACATACAAAAAGAATTTGATGCTGCGTTGCCTGTGAATTAGGAATCTCAAACATAATTACTAGCAATAAAAATGAAATATTTTTCAGCATTATTACCTCAGAACTACAGTGAAAACGAGCTATCAAAGCATTTTTCCTCGTTAGAACCAAATTCTTCTCAGGCATGAAGGTCTAATGCCATGCCATTCACTTTTGATTTACTGCTCCTTTGTATTTACTAAGAAACTCTCCCTGTGTATATCCATCCAACTAGAAACGGACTACTTTTGTTTTAATACATTTTTTCTAGAAAAATAAAATGTCTTTATCAGAGTAATTTGGAGAGTTTCTGCTGTCAAAGGAAAAAACATATATAAAAAAATCATTATGAGCACTTACTTATAAATAGGACATCCTCTCATTTCCCTTTCCCCACCTCCCCCTCAATCCCCAAATATTCTGGGTTGTCTACCACTGTAATAATAGAAACATTGGCTTTTTTTTTTTTTTTTAACAAAGTAAAAAGGATTTTAAGCTTGAAACACACTGACATTTTAAAATATAAAGGCTATTATATTAGAGGAAAAAATGTGTTTATTTTTAATTTGATCTATGGAAGTGAGCTCTGCCTTGATATGTCTATGTCATTCCAAATATATGATCTCCCTGTGAAGAGAAACACACTGTCTCTTACCTCTGGTAGTTTTTCAATGAAGGCATGAATATTTGCTGCTTTAGCTGCTTCTTCAATTTCCTCCTGGCTAACCACCCTACTGTTGTCGCCATACTGGATATTTTCAGCAATGCTGCAGTCAAACAAAATGGGCTCCTGTGACACCAGGCCCAGCCTGGACCTCAGCCATTGTAAATGCAGAGATTTGGTATCGAATCCATCTGCTAGCTAGAAGAAGCAACAGAAACATGATGCCAAGCTGGCTACTGAGCTCATCCACACATACCTGCTGTAAACAGGAAATGTGCATCCTAAGAGAAAGCCCATTATGTGTTACTTTACCAGTTGTAATCAAGTAAATTGTTTGCATGCTAGATGGAAAAGAACCAGCAGAATAGATCAAATCTCTTCCCGCATTAGTTTTTAATTTTGTGTTGTTTTGCTTCCTTTTGCAAGCAGGCAGAAACAGCATGCAGGTAACAGGTTGTTCTTCCAGCACTATTGACCACAGGAAGGACCAGGAAGCTCATGGGAGAGCCTGTCCCTTAAGAAGTTGAACACAACAATAAATATTCTCAGCTGTAGGTCTTTTGATCTTACAAACTCCAAAGGAGATTTCTTTTGACTTTTTGTACCCATTAACAGGGATTGCATCAAAAAGCCATGGGGACCTCCTGATGGTGACACAATAACATCTATGTGAGATTACATTTGTGTTATCTGAAGCATGTATCTCTAGAGAGCCACTGGAGGCACAGATCAGTAACTCACGCCTGTAAAAAAAGGCATCTCAACAGAGGGACTGCCAGGCCTGTCAAAAGCCTCAGAAACCTTGGGAGATGAAGAGTTCTGCAGATTTAATTACTATTAATAGCCACACAAGTCTATTCTTACCACTTGTCCTTCCACAGGGTCATAAAATCTCTCCAAGAGCTGAATGGATGTGCTTTTGCCACAGCCGCTGCTTCCTACTAATGCCAGAGTCTGTCCTTTGTTAACCTTCAAATTGAGTCCTTGCAAAACCTGAACTTCTGGCCTTGTTGGATATACAAAATGGATGTTTCTGAATTCAAGGTTGCCTTCAAAATGGCTCTGAAAAGCAGTAGAGAGTTCACATGCTCATATTAACATTTATTAGCCTTAACTATAACAACACTTGTTAAGACATGGTTATTAAAGTGAGAGATCCAAGAAAGTTTGGGAAAGTGGTTTCAAAAGTGCTTTTGAAGTTTTTTTAGATGATGTATTGGACTGAGCATAGTATCACTAGTTATAGGATGATCTGTAAGTCACTAGATCCTTTTGGAGAAGTTTTCTGCATCTCTTGTATCTACTTTTCAGTTCATGTTTGAAAAGAATATCACAGAAGCACAGAATAAGCTGAGGTGGAATGGACTCTCCAGGATCAGAGTCCAAGTCCTGGCCCTGCACAGCACCATTCCCAAGAGTCACATCATGTGCTTGAGAGCATTGTCCAAACACCACTTGAACTCTCTCAGGCTTGGTGCTGTGACCACTTCCCTGGGGAGCATGTCCCAGTGCCCAACCACCCTCTTAAGAAAAACAGATAATATCCTGATTTTTATTTCTAATACATTTAAATTGACACACTTCTACTTGTGATATAAACGGTATTATTTGCTTTCCCAATCTTACTCTGCAGGTAGCACAATTTGAACAAATGTAACACAAGGTCAAAATCACAGATTAAGATAGCAGAGCTGAATTCTTCAGTAGGTTATTCATGGGACAAAGGACAAGCCGTGTTTTAAAAAACAGTGATAGTTGTTAATTAGCCATCCTAGACAGGCTGATATTTAAGCACAAGTGGAAGAAAGGGAGCACATGCCACTGCTATTGCCTGTCCTGTTCTTTGGGGTATGAGCCAGCCCCCTGTACATGCCAGCAGCACCACTAATACAATGCTCTCACAGCAGGTAATAACCTCCTTTGATGGACTCAAAGCTTGGCTTTGTCACAGGCACCACTGGCAGTTAAGTCCAATCCATACTAAAAATATTTTCACTTAAGTTTTATTTTACTGGAGACCTGCCAAGTATTTCAATGTCTATGCTGGAGAACCCTGGTTCAAGAAAATATGCAAGCATGCTCAGAACTTTAATGGCTGAAAATCCTGTATATAAGCTTGAAGCTACAGATAACTGGATTATGGCTTCCTGAGAAGGAGCTACCATCTTAAACTTACGTGAAAAGTTAATTTTAAAATTAGATGAACCTGGATGTGCCATTGTAATCCTTCTATTCAATGTAAATTGAAAGCACTACAAGCAGAAATTTGACACGTGCTGAAGTCAGCCTCCTTAATGAAAATTTTGATATAGAAGCAAGGCTCTTTGGGGAATTTTTGGGTGTTTTTAGGTTTTCTACTTTTTATTGTTTTTTGCTTGTAGTGTCTTTCCTCCCCCAACTTTGGAGCAAACTAAATTCATTAAGCTTGTTTTGACTTCACAAGAGCACATTTTTAATTGTAAAAGTTTCCACAGATGGAACAGGATGGCTTTTGGCAAAGCGTCTGCCTGTAAAAGAACTAATCTCTCTTATTTACAAAATAATTAGAAAAATGCATTAGTGTTTTATTTTCCCTATAAATCCTTACAAAGAAAACAAAACTTTTATTGGAACTGACCTTATCAGTGTTTTCCTGAAGCCATTTACACTGTGAGTCAGTAGAATGAAAATTATATTTTTAATCACTTAGAGAAAAACTACCTTAAAGGCCATACACTTTTATTTGAAACCCAGAAATAATATGGTTCCCAAATAAGTCCATACCGCTATTTATATAGAGTCTTTCCTTTGACAGATCCATAGAATAGTTTAGATTGGTTGGGGCCTTAAAGAACATCTAGTTACAACTCCCCTGCCATGGGCAGGGACACATTTCACTAGACCAGGTTGCTCAGAGATCCATCCAACTTGGCCTTGAACATCTTCAGGGATGGGATAGTCACAAATTCTATGGACAGCCTGTTCCACCCTCAAAGTAAAGAATTGTTTTGTAGTATCTCATCGAAGTCTACTCTCTGTCAGTTTGAAGCCATTCACCCATCACTACATGCTCTTATAACAAGTCGCTCTCCATCTTTCTTTTAGGCTCACTTCAGGTCACAATTAGGTCATCTTAATTCAGCATCCTTTTGTGACACCCTAAGAAATAGGCACCTGTGAATACAATTGCTGATAGTAGATAATTATTAATTTAGTTTGTTACAACATTTTTTTCCCGTGAGAAAAGAACACTCCTTCCAAAAAAATAACAAAAAACCTACGCCCAAAGAAACAGATCTCCAATATCCCCCCAAGCGCCCATGCAAAATACCACCAATATAACCCTTACCAATTTTTCACCTTCTTCACTGTAACTGTCAATTAGAGGTTTTCTGTCCAAAAGCTGAAAGATTCTTTGGGCTGATATTCGAGCTTTGGCATAATCTGGTGCTATGGAAGAAGACTGACCAACATTCATAGCTGCAAACACGACAGCAGAGAAGACTCTAAAAAGCAAAGGACAAAGCGTGATTCATTCCAGGTAGAATGATACATTCTTTTCCTACCGTGTAAAACATACCTTCAGAATAAGTCTTTTAGTATCTTTAGGTTATGGTATTCCTGGAGTTCCTCACACTCCAAGATGTCATCCATTATTAGGAAGGTCAGCTTGTCCCCCTAGCCACTTTATAGCTAAACAGTGGTATCATATCACTTCTCTTTTTAACACCCTCTGCCTGGAAGGGATATCAAAGGGCAAATGTTTCTCTAGAGTGGATGTGTTGAGCTTGCTGCTCACTCTTGCTGTTTTACTGCTCAAATATACACCTTTCCCCAAAACAGCCCTTATGCCCAAAGAACACTCCCAACCCGACTGAATTTCTGGATTCCCATGCCTCATTACCTCTGTAATTTGATAAAATAATTTGCATGCATTGAAATCACTAAACTGTGTACCAATTTTATCTTTTTTACTTTATAAAAAGTATACTCACATAAATACATTTTCAAAGTTGGTCAGACAATTAGCAATGAGCCATGCTCCAAATCTGAAGGCCGCTGCATGAATAAAGTACTCTGAACACTGAGCCAATCCATAGGTAAATCCACACAAAGGGGCCTTTTTCAGAGTTTTTCTGATAAAAGAAGAGATTTTCCATAAATGACTAGTAAAAGAGAAACAACAGACACTGGCTGGGGAATAGCCAGACTTCTGGTATAAAATTTTCAAGCAATCCAGCTCACACCCAGAAACACAACATATCAGCCCACAACACACACACTCACATACAGTCCTTGCCAGACCCTAAGAGCCCCTGGCTTCATGACACAGAGCCGCCCTTAGGACAGAAAGCAATGAAATCCTTGAGCCTCAGTTATGTTAAACTGAATCCCCTTCCTTTGCTTTCATAGCAGGGCAGGTCACTAGAGCAGCTAGTTAAAATGAAATAAGTTAGTAACTACCCCATGTGACCCATTTTATTAATAAAACAAGCAGGCTCCAGCCTGGCCTAAGAGCTGCCTGCAGGCTTCCACCAGCTCATCCCATCAGAGCAGAGCAGGGATGAATTGCTGGTATCCCCACAGGATTTCAGACTATGCTACTATTTCTCAATCTATCCCTCTGGAAAGGTTTCAATTTGTATTGCTAATGGAACACATACCAAATAAGAATCTGGTGAATTCTCTGTGCTCATTGTTTAGGATGCTCTCTGAGGAAGAGGAAAGTCCTTTCTAGTCTGAGCTGTAAATCAGACCTGTGACAGTCCAAGCAAGCATCCTGCCCAAATCTGGGCTCTTTAGCAGTTCACTAGACATTGAATTTTAACACTGCTTTGGCTGAGGACAGATTGTGTAATATATAATTTTCAATTCCTTCTTTTATATTAGAAGCAATTTTAATTTTGGGCTATTTTATTTAAATAAAATGGAGCTAGAAAAATCTGGTAACCATGGTGATTCAAATGCATTTCAGTGGGATGTAGTAGATCAAACAAGGGAAATGTATGAAGTTCTTTTCAAGGTTTCAAAGTCATATGAGGGGAGTAAAACTGATTTATTTTATAAAGAGTGTGGTGGAACTGTCTGTTCTTAAGTAGTATCAGTTCAATACACTGACATGGAGTGAACATATATCCTATATTGTAGGCAAACACAATATTCTGTGACACATATGCAGAGAATGCAGTTTATAAAGTGTTTGCATAATAAAAGACAAATCCTGCAATTTTTTTTCACCCTGCACTTAAGAATGTATATTAAAATACAGAGATTATACAAATTTCAAAGCTATATGAACAGCTATTGATATTCTTCCCAGGGTATTGGTTAGGTTCCAAGAAACGTATTTACAATAAACCTGAAAGACTAGAGTGTACTGTTAAGAAAAAAAAACCCACCTATATGTATGATTCAAACTAGAAACATATCTTTCATAAAATGCTTCTTCTTTGGTCAGTGAAGCTACAGTTCTTATGTTTTCAACTGTTTCTGTTGAAATCTAAACAAAGAGATTAAACAAATAAGAGGTAATCTCTTAAAACTGCAATCTGCAAGATATCTTCTGAACACTTGATTTCTGCTCTAGCATTATATTATTTTAGATCAGAATGTGCTTGCTTAAGAGTAGGGAACAAGGCAAAGGAAAATCCTGAGTATTGAAATTATTCATCAGCAGTGTCTTCCCTAACCCATGGGTTGTGGTCCTCATGAATTAAGCCCAATTTAATAAAATGGGGACAAGCACTAGTAATCTGGACACAGCTTGCTCTTTTACATGGACTACTTCTGCCTCACGGAAGAGCACTATCAGGTGAATGAAGACAGTACCCTGAAACCCTTGAGCATATAAAGGGCTTGCCTTTAGGACAGAATAAAATGATATCATTGTTGCAGCACTTCTGGCTACAGCAGAGCAGTGCAGAGTCACATTGCTCACGCCAGGCACAAGGTGCACCAGCGCTGGGGCTGCTTCTGCTGCAGCTGCCCCTGCCCAGAAATCCACTATGGAGGCTTTCAAATGCATTTTTATATTTTAATTTGCAGATGGCTTGTGTTATCTGTGTTTTGCTTATCTTGAAGACATATAAACAGTCCCCTCAACAACCTTCATTTGTCTTGGACAATTGAGTCAGTTGTAATATTACTACAGTGTTGTCCTTAAAAGCAAATCTCACACTAGAACTCTGGAGTTAAAACTAAAGAACTTACTCTTCCAGCCTCTTCCAAAGCTTTTTGATCTTCTGCAGCATGTCCAGACATAGAGCTGGCATTCACAGCATTTGCAATCACAACAAAAGGAATGCAGGCCAGGACAAGCAAAGTTAGCTGCCAGCCATATACAAATGCAATAATGATGGCAGTCACCAGGGTAACAACAGTCATAGTCATCAGTGCAAGTCGGCTTCCAGTTGCCTAAGAAAACCCCAGAAACCCCCAAAATATATGTCATTAGATTTTTCTTTTTGTTGCTTAAATTACCACTTCAAATTTCTGTAGTCAAGGCCAAAGGTTTGGCTGGAAAGCGAAACCATGTGCGATCACGTGTGGGGATATTATGCACCAACTTGTGTAACCATTCCTAGAGATTTCCTCACATCTGCCAACATTCAGGCCTTCAGGAGGTGTTAATGTAGTCTAGAGAGTTTGGATGTGACAATTGTTTAATGGAATGTATCTGGGCCTTCACACGTTACACGAGGCAGAGAAAATTGTGACCACTGTGACAGTAGGGTGAGTTGGCAGTTACTCGTCCAGCATTAGGCAAGAGGGGCTTGGTTCTAACAACAGCAGAGGGTCTCTCCACTGAGACCCTCCACACTAACAGTGGTGAAAAATATTCGTCCTTGGCTTCTTACATTGCTGCACTTGGGGTGGTGTTCTTAGAGAAAAGAAACCTGAATTTGGCCACCCTGCAGCAATGCTTTATCTCAGTGGGATAATGAGTAGGAAATATTAACTCCAACTGAAGAATTCTCACCTCCTCCCAGCCCGTATAACCTTTTCATCAAAAACTTTTTAAAATGGGAGTTGATTAGTATCCAGCACCCGGGTGGGCTCTGATCTGCAGAAAGAACTTCTGCAAATAGCCCTGTGGAACTAGTTCATCTTCCAGAGCTTGGAGTGATGGCAAAAACAAAAACTCTTGGGTGGGAAGCAAATATTCTTCTTTCTTTTGCCAAAGGCTTTCCTGCCCTGAAAAGACTTTTCTTATTCAATAAATTAAAAATATTTACAATTAAATCAATGCCAAGGTGAATTGTTGCCATATGTTCTAGGGGTTGCACATAAAAATGGATTTGGAAACTTCAACCAGTGCAGCATGAGGCATGGCACTCCAGAGATCATGATAGCTCAGGAGACACATTCATGGCCTTAGTTGTTTTTTGTAGTTAGGGAACTGTGTGTGCCCCTCTTTGTTACTGCTCTGACAGGGTGATAAACTTTAAAAGATGAAAATGACTAAATTTTGTCAAAGACTATTCTACCCCTATCCCTCCAATGAAAGAGGGCTGTAGAGAAACAAAAACCTGTGGAGACTGAAAAATGTAGGGATTAAAGGATTAGCGATGTACAAATATGAAAGGAAAAAAACAGACACAAGTAAACTTTTCCCCACAAGTCCTACAGTGATTTTTTTCCATCTTCAAAGAGACAGGAAGAAACAGAAAGGTTTGGCAGATTGCCAAGTTCTGCTGATGAGGTGAGCAGTTGAAGGAACTGTGCAGAACTTCCCATATTCTCTCTCCCATACCAGCTTCTTGAGTAGTTCCCTTCCTTGCCCATTGCCCTCCGTGGTGCTTTTTAATTATGCTGGTCTATTTCTTACTGTTTGTGAAGCACATTTTGTGGCAAGGGGAAGAAGACTTCACTGAGGTCAGTAAAGGTTTGTGGCCTCTGCAAATGCAACCTCTTTGTGGCATTCAGGTGACACCCATAACAGGGTGTAAAAACCTAGAGTCCAGTGACTGTGGTCCAAGCATATATGCAGATTTCACTTTGTATGGTGAAATGGTCTACAATTATTACATATTTAGCTTAAAGACTTGCAGCAGGGTACATGAAAGGTACATGAACATCTGCTGGGTTTTTGATAGTAGTTGCAAATTATCAGGTGGGAAATCACTTCCAATGTGTCTGTAGCATGCTATGTAAATACATCTGCCAGTCTGTGAGGTAGATTTCCTACTTTGTTTCCTAAAATAATCTTGGAGTTCCTTACCAATTGCAATTAATATTTGTAAGGACAAAGTGACTTAAAAAACACACACAAAAGAATCAACATACGCCTTTAACTTGGGAAGCATCTGTAGCAAGACGAGTTAGTAGAACACCAACAGCATTTTTCTGGTCGTCATACCATCCAATCTCCTGCAAGAAAATATTTTTGTTTCAAAAAAATCACATGAAAGTACAAAACAGGATGGCTAACTGGATATTCTCCATGTAATCAGCATTTCCAAGTGAATGGCAAGAAAAAGCTTAAAAAACATTTTTCTTTGGTGGACATCTAACTGTTCAGAATCAAAGTGTTCTTGGCTGGGATGTTTTCCTGAACATGCCTATTTAGAAACTTTTATTATATCCCCCATTTACTTCGACATTCTTTGGTCCTGAAGAGGTTAACTATTCTCTTACAAATTACCTATCCCATCAGCTATAGAATCATAGAATATCCTGAGTTGGAAGGGACCCGCAAGAATTTGTACATGCAGAAAGGAAAGGAAGCTTTTTTATTTGCAAAGGCTATGGTAGGGTTCTTTCTTCTTCCAATCACCAATTTACTGTCTTCTGGTCCCTTTCAGATGTTTCTATAAACATACAGGCTCTTGCCCACACCCATTGCTCTCTTGATGTCCTAACTGCATAATTCATACCTGCTGAAGTAATGCTCTGAAGGACAAAGCGCGCAGTCTCATTGTTAGGGCTTCCCCAGACTTCCCAAACATGAATCCCTGGGGGAGGAAAAAGAGTCCCATTTTCTCATCTGATGCTGTAACTCTGTTTATAAATATGCACAACAAAAGCCATCATACCTACAACTCCCTGTGAATAAATATATATGTCCTGGGAAAAGCATAATTTACATTCCTGAACTCAAAACTTGATTTCTCACAGAAAGGAAGCAACATGGCAAAGAAAGCATCTATATATTATGTACTTGTATCACAATCACTCAAACAAAAGGAGATTAAACTTTTCTGGTCAACCTTGCACACACAGACAGCAACACTACAAGACAAATCAACCTGTCTAGTGATTGGCCTCCCAACCCTGATGGCAACCAGTGACATTCACTCACAGTAGTCACACCAATGGATTTTTGTGATATGGACATCAGTGAGCACTGTTTTCTGCAAGCTTTAAAGCAGTCATAAGAGCACAGCAAATGATGGAATTTACTTGATGGTATGAAAAGCACCATCTGCAATGGAGTGAGTCTGCTTTATACTTACTTTGGCATAAGCCTATAGACTAGTCAGTGAGAAATATCAGTATTAATTTTGACTTTTAAGGCCAGGCCCTCAACCTTGATTTCAATCATGCTGAATTTACATTGCCTTCAGTGGATTATTTAAACCAAGAACAAATATAGACATATGTCTTTAGGGAAACATTAACATTAAACCCATGTATCTCAGGAAGACCCTGACACTTGTGCATATTTTTGTAAGTTCTGATTGGTGTTTTCCTTCTCAGATTGTGTTGATATGAGTTATACCTGCAGCCTGCTGGAGAGTTCAAAGCTTTTAAGATTTTAGTGTAGTGACACTTACTTGGACTATATATGCTGCTAAGATAATCACTCCAAGTAAAAGAAATATTAAAGAAAGAACCACAGTGCTTTTACTCCTTTTTTCTGGATCTCTTTCTTGAAAAGCCTACGAAAAGCAAAAAAACCACAAAAATGAGTACATAGACAAGCATCCATTACATTAGCCAGCCTTCACCTCAAGAAGCTTGTCCATTTTAATTTCTTTTAGCAGGTATCCTGGATCTTAAAATCAGTCTGCAGCCAACTTTCTGCTGAGGACCCAGTAAATAGTCCAGCTTTCCATTTAACCTACATCACACTAATTTGTTCTCTCAGATCCATCGATGTTCCTCCTTTCCTCTGCTAGTCAGATGCAGTTCCACCATCCTCTGCTTCTAGAGAGGCCCTTCAACATTTTTCAGTGGATGTATTTATATAAGTTAATCCCACTCAGAGACTTATATGGAAAGAACTGAGTAGTTGAGCATGAGGTGGGCTGAGGACTGCAACTTCCAGTTGCAAAAAAAAAAAAAAAACCCCAAAAAACTTACCCCAATGATTTTTGCAAATACAACAGCAAATGTAGGATTGACTGCACCTATGACAGCAGCAGCAATAATTCCCAGCAGTACACAGAACCACTCAGGTTTGTTCAGAGCCAGGATTTTTAAGTAAGACACAGCAGGGAGATTTTCTTCCTACAGGAAAAAGTTGTAAGTTTTCCTTGGAAAGTTGCAGAATATAAAATTCCCCAGACAGTGGGTGTTCATCAGGCCTTGAGCAGTGAACTGTCTTGGTAAAGTGCTGAAAGCCCTCTCTGTGCACTCAGATCAAGAAAACATGCTGGAGATTTGCTGCTTTGCTGTTTCATGTCCTAGAACATCAACTGCACTGTAAAAATTTGGAGGCAAAAAACTTAACAAAAGGCTAAGTCATGAGGGGAGAAGGGCCAGGACAGTTCACTGAAAGTCAGATAGGACTGGCCACCATGAATGGCAGCTAACATTTCAATCATTATAAAGAGCTGAAAGTCTCACAGTTCCAAGGACAGAAGAGATCTCTCCAGTTCAGCTAAATGCCAGTGGGTTGGCAATAGAACAATTG
Source organism: Phainopepla nitens (assembly GCA_013400175.1). Taxonomy (NCBI): domain Eukaryota; kingdom Metazoa; phylum Chordata; class Aves; order Passeriformes; family Bombycillidae; genus Phainopepla; species Phainopepla nitens. The sequence goes on along the minus strand of VXBQ01012761.1, from coordinate 1,529,588 downwards.
GATAGAGAGGTCATTTTGGTCATTTTTCTCTTTGGCAAACTATATACAATGAATCATTACCAAAACCAGGAATGAGGCATATGGTAGAGTCAGCTAGCCTGTTTGCACTCTGAAGACAAAACCAAAAAATGTTGTCTTGCTTTACCACTTTATTTAAATGCCTATGCCTCCAAAGGGATATTTCTGGAAAAGCAAATAATGAAAATATCAGAAATGAGACAAAATATTTTTCAGGATTATAAGCAAGTTGGTCTCAGTTCCTGGTTATTTTATCCTGTGTTTTAGATGCTGAATGAGAGTGGCTAAGCCTCCACTATAGAAGTGGGCTGATTTTTTCTGAAATAATTACAACTGCTGGATGTTCAACTTCTCAATTTTTTCCGAATGTGATTACTATTGTATTCTTGAGCATGAACAGCCACTACTTCCTCTAAGGTATTAAGTAATACCAATACACAGCCAAAAAGTATCTTTTGAAGTTACATGACTTTTTATATGATAACGGGAATGGGCCCAGCTCATTCTTGCTATTTGAAATATTCATTAGCTGGACAATGTATCTTAGAGAGGAGGAAAATCTATAGATAAAATTATACTAAGTATTTCATAATTATTTTAAATATCATTTATTACAGATGAGATCCTAAACTTCCACAGATTTAGAAGAATTCATGGTTTTACTTTGGAATTTACATTTTAGTTCTTCACTTCAAAGGTCCTGAAATCAGGCAAAACCCCCAAAACTAAACAAAAAACTCCAGCAGCCTTAATATAGCAAACCACTCTCCCAAGATGTTTCATGTAGAAAGTACTACAAACAGAAAACAAAATCAAGTTTCTGTTGAGTTGCTCTTCCTAAGTCTGATCCAGACTGCACTAGAAATCTCCTCTTTTTGATGCTATGAGCAAGTTTTATTCAACTTTGATGAAACAAAATAATTTTCCTTAACCCCAAACTTCCTACGTGACTTTTGTTGATGTATGACATATGTCAACTAAGTTGTTTTATCTGTAAAAACCCTGCCAAACTTAAGCATATACTAAAACAGAGAGAGTAACAGCTCTCTTAATGGAACTGCTCTTCAAACTGTCAGGGTTTTGATTCTTTTTTTTTTTTTGCTTGATAAAAATGCAGTATGATACTCCAAACTGCCTTCAATTTGAGTATACACATTCCAGGGATTATATTATCCAGTAGTATTTGCAACAGTAAGCATCAGAGAGTAAAGAATCTTGCAAATGGAATCTCATAACTAGCTTTAATTAGATAGAATTAAAACATCTGTACCACTGAAATAATACTCTTGAGTTGTACAAAGAGATGTGACAAATCAATAGCAACTTTTTTCCAGATCCAATTAACTCGGTAGTGTTAAAATGAAGATCTTTGTTCAGAAAAATTGTCCTCAGATACTCTGTCTGGTGAGTACTGACTGCAATAGGACCAGAGTAAAGGTTGCATGAAAGCCAGCTATCTAAAAGTGATCCAAGTTATATGCTTTTTCTTTATGCTTACATCTTATAATTAAAATTCTAAACTAAAGTTCTAATACCAACCTCCACCTCCTTTTTTTCCTTCTTTTTTCCAAAGGAGTTTTTAGATGAACTCCTCTTGCTCTTATATCTGCTGGATCTTCTTCGAATGCTGCCTCTCCCTGGTATCACAGATGTTTCAAAACGATCTTGAGGAGTCAGCTCCTCCACAAGATTCATGTTTTCCTCATATTCCTCAGCTCCTGTGCCTTCACTATCTTCTGATGTGCCATCATCTTGAACAACACTGCTACAACCCTAGTGAGAATTCAGGATATAGAGTTTCAAGGCATTTTGAGTAGAAAGAAATAAAAGTTTGTTTGTTTCTTTTCCTCTCATGAATACTGCTGTTTCAATTGTGTAACTGCAGTTATCTATAGGCCACATATATTTCAGTCTGCAATTGCAGAGCAGTAGACTATTTGATTCTGATTTCCCCCCCCCTCTTTTCCTTTAAAGCTGTCTATGGAATCCACCTGGAATTTAGCACCTCTGTGGTTATGCCATAATTATGCAGTCTGTGCCTGAAACTCACTTATGTTTTTGAAATATTGGATTGCATAAATATGAAACACTTATGGGTAAAACCCCCAAGAATTCCAAGCCTGTGTCTATGCCCAGACTAGAATAACTGAGCAGCTGCCAGCTGGACAACACACAGGAACTAGAGAGAGAAAATGGCTCCACCCACCAATTTTGTGAACTGGAGAAAGAAAGTAAATAAATTTTCCCTTACCTGCTGCATTACAAGGGAATAGTAGACTCCTTTCTGCAGCATCAGTTCACTGTGTGTCCCTTGCTCAACCACGACGCCTTTCTCAAATCCAGCAATAGTGTCAGCAGTCCTGATGGTAGACAGTCTGTGAGCAATCACAATGGTGGTACGTCCAGCCCGAGCCTTATAGAAGCACAAAAACCCAGTTACAGTTAAAATGTGAAAGAAAATAGCCCAGAAATAAAGTTATTTTAGTCCCCTGTAACATACAGTGAATCAAAACTTTAAAATATCTTTTCTTTATTTTAAAAGGTAAAGATTATTATTTTTTCCTGGTTTCATGTCCTTTTTCAGCAGTCCAAGGACAGTTTTGTTGACTAATTTAGGTAGAGAAAGCCACATTAGTCTTTTTAGACAGGCAACAAGTATTAAAGACCATAATTAAGTTTATTTATTATTTAGCTTTGTATAACACTTGAACTGTTTGCGCTAAAGTTGCTCACAAAGTGTTTCCATGTGCATGCAAGCACAACAGGGAAATGCCATGAAAATAGTTAGACCTCTCTGAAAACAAAGCTAGGATAGCAAATACATAAAGAGTAGATATTTTCTTTATATACTGTCTCTGCAAATTTTTGAAAGCACAACATCAGCATAATTTCTGACCAGCCTTAGCAGGAAAGCATAGAGGAGCAAACTTGCATCAAAAATGAGTTTGAGCCACTCCCTTCTGAAACAAACTTATTTGACAATAATCCTACTGGGATTTGGCAGGAAGAGCTGCTGAAGTCTCAGTTGGCAGGTTATGCGTTCCATGCTTCTCCAGCTCCCTCACACAGACCAGTGGCACACACAGCCCTCATGCAGCAAATGAAAACACAGACCACCTTGTGACTGCTGCAGAGGCTGGCTTCCCTCCACCCTGACACCTGGAGCAGATGGCTGCTTGGCAGGAGGAGAGATCCAAGGGAACCCCATGGAACAAGTATTTTCTTTGGTCCTGGAAGCTACTGGAAGTTTCTTGCCACAGAAGTTGTATATTATATGGGTACAGGAACAGGGGTGTGAAGAAGATGAGGCCATCTGCAGTAGAGGACTGCTTCCATGGAGATTTGAATTCTTCCCCCTACACCTGCCATTCGCATAGACCTGATGCAAGTCACTCCCAGGAATTCTGCCACAGTGTGGTTTTTTATGGCTCTGGCCGAATTGCACAAAGCCTTCACTACTGCAGCTGGGAGCTGCAATCATAACTAGCAAAAGGCTTTCTAAGATGCAAAGTTATCTGAAAAACAGCTGGCTACAAGGAGCTGCGCATGAATGCCCAGAAACAGTGAGTGTTCATGATGTTAATATCTCCGCTCCTCAGCTGTAAAAATAATGAACAAAGCACCACTTTTTCCACTCAGGGATGTTGAAAGGAAATTTGGAAATCTCATTAGGGGACTGCACTGATGGACATCAAAAAGCTGTGAAAAGATGACTAAATTATGATTCAGGGCTCATTTTAGTGTGTTCTGAGAACATGAAGGATGAGAAAAAGAGTCCATTCAATTGAGTGACCTCCCTCTGTTATGCACTAAATGAAGCAATAATCTTCTTGAAAAGCTAAGTACTGCATTACAAAATTAAAAAATAAACCAAAAAACACACAGAAGAAAGATTATATGAATATTATTTTTGCATTTACATGTTACCTCAATACTAATGTCACTGGAATGACATGAATATAACAAACTGCTGCACTTTACCTCAGATTTAAACTGACTAGCTAGTGAAGATGACAAAGTCTGTATTTCCCTTGAGCCATACTGGTAATTCATATCTCTCTGCATAATTACTGAAATGAAAGGCAAGATTTTTCACTTCATTTTAAAAAATATATTAAAATAAATATTAGACAAAAGAAAAAACATTCAAGCCAAATCATGAAGCTCTTTTTCAATCAAAGCCTATGGGTTTCACTGTATGTTGATGGAAACTGCTGATGAAGGTGGGCTGTGAGGAAGGTATTGAGCGCTGATCAGAGACAGGGTACAGGATCTGACAGCTCTGCTCTGCAGCAGTATCCACCCTAGGGCTGTGGGGCTGCTAAAAGCAAGAAAAGAATGAAAATGGCTAAATCCCAAGAGCTTTCTGAAAATTATGATCAATTATTCAATAAAGAACAAAGACTACGTATATCAATAACATATACTTTTCTGTTAATACACCTGAAAAAGGTCATTCTGTCCTCATACCTTGCCTTGATAAGAGGTCATCAATATTTGACCAGCAAATGAACAATTATGATTTGAGAAAGGGAGTGCAGGATACCTAAGTTACAGTTCCACGTGGCTAAGTGTCTTGGTAATTAGTAGCAATGCAAAACGAAAACCCTTAAAAAACAAACCAAATTTTCAATTAAATTTTGATAGTTCAAACTCCCTGTTAAAACACTGAAATTGAGCATCTATCCAAATTTTATTTTCCAATGTTCTTGATACTGATGGAAGCCTGCACTGAAAATCATACATTAATTTTGCTTAAGCACTTGTTGCACTTTTTCATGGCAGCTGCTAGCTTCAGTGAGTCTTACCTTATCAAGAGCTGCTTGCACTATGGATTCACTCTGAGTATCTAATGCAGAAGTAGCTTCATCCAGAAGAAGAATTTTGGGATTTCTTGCTAGGGCACGGGCAATAGCTATTCGTTGCTTCTGTCCTCCACTCAGCTGAGCCCCCCTTTCACCCACCATAGTGTTAAATTTCTGATAAAGGAGAGAACAGAACAGAAGATGAGACATCTCTAATCCTCACTTCTCAGTGCAACCCCAAGTACGCATCTTCTAGATGATGTAGCTTCTTCCAGCTGACTTGAGCACAGGCAGAGCAAATATGGAAGGACACCCATTCAACTGGCCCTTAGCCAAACCCTCCTACCCCCACATGTTGTGCCTGCCTAACTTGGAACTTAGGTGGTTCTTTAAAGATCTTCAGAAGCAAAGAGAAGGACATATTGTCCATTTGTGAGGATATGTTTAGAATGTTTTACCTTGCTTCTCAGCCCCATCCTGAAAGGACTAAGGCACCTACTGCTAAGAGAAGGCTCACAGCTGTGAATCATAAGCAGAAGGAGAGCTTAAGATTACAGCTGCTAAGAGGGTCTTGGTTCAGGGCATACTTATTTACTTCCACTCATTCCCCCCATTTCCTGTGAATGTACAGACAGCTCCTGACTGTCAAAGAGCTTTGGATTTCTGGCTCTTCTTTTTAAATGCCAACTTTTCTATGCCTCATGAGATGGGTAGGGATTTCAACACAGCTATGAAGCTTCCTTTCTCCTGAGTTAAGGCATTGACATTTTTTCCCAGATTCCAGCACAAGTCCTTTGAGAGCAGCCAAAGGCACAATATCTAGTTTGAAAACTCTCTAACTGGAAGCTGCTGGAGGCAATGAGTATATTTTGAGATGTTGCAGTATAACTTGAGTTCCCATGCTCTGTCTCTTAGAAACAGGACACCAGCCTAAACGGACCTTTCGTTGTTATATTCAAAGTAAGTTCATGAACTTACATCAGGCAGTTTAGATATAAAGTCAAAAGCATTGGCTTCCTTGGCTGCTTGCTCAATTTCAGCATCAGAAATGTCTTCTCTGCCATAGCGAATGTTCTCAGCTATTGTGGTTGCAAACAAAACAGGCTCTTGGCTCACAATGCCAATATTTTCTCGTAGCCACTTTGTATTAAGGGTCCGAATATCCCGACCATCTAAGGTGATCTGAGAGGAAAAGAGTGGGCCAAAGAAGTTAAGGAAATCTCTGTTCATAATAAAGCAATTAATTACTTACTCTTACTTGAATGAAGTATCAGCCAGAAGGTCAAGAAAAAAAATATATTATCTTTAATAGAAAACTATGTTTGGGAAGAAGCTAGAACTGCAGTTTTTCCATCCATTGCACAAGCTGGAAAATGATGATTAATGGCCTAAACAGAAAAGACATCAGGGGCTTTTTTTTTTTTCTTATTTTCCCCCAATAACCATCCTGTCTGATTTGGCTTAAGAATTTTACAGTTTCCTTGCACACTTTTTACGTGACACTCGAGCCTCTATGCCAGTTTGAAGTCTTCACAGTCGTGGCTACACAATTATCTCTGTGGCTGTGCTTTACACTAGGTCAAAGAGCGTTCAAGCTGACTAAAAGGAAAGGGAAAGTTACTTTTAACCTACGTAATTTGCAGTGTGGTCATATGACCACTGGCATTGACACAGCAAAATGAGGCACGGGGCAGGAATGAACAGCCACAGAAAAACTAAGTTTAAGAAAGAACTGTTGAAAACAGCTGCCTTGATGCCTTATATACTGATAGTTCAATTTTTCATATTTGAAATGTTTACTTATTTTCAACTAGCAGTAGCAACTATTAAGTAGCATCCTTCAAATATCAAGAATAAAAAGCAAATTTTCATAAAAATACGTTGTTTCATTTCTTTCATTTCTTTTCCTTTGGAAATTTCTTGTGGGAAGTATTTACCAGCTGGATTTAGTGTTTAGTGATAAAACACATACAATGCATAATGATGGAAACTTCTGCTGTGAGTTAGCAGATAGTAAAAAACCAAGTCAAGAAAACAACTATTTAAAATCGGAAAACTCTCTTCAGGTTTTAACTTACACTCAATGAAAAGGAAGCAAAATACAGCAGGGCTCTGTTGGATTATGTTTTGCTTAAAAAAGTTTAGGGAATTTTAAAAATGATCAGTTGATGACAAATATTTTAAATTCCGATCTTGCAAGTTTATTCCAAAACTTGTGGCATTTGCTATTTGTGACATGGTACTATGAGAAGGAGAAGAATAATGAAGTCAGACCAACAAGAGAAGATAGTTCATTTGAAATTTAAATTGTGGAAATATGAACTAAGCAGATATATGGTTAAATTCAGTCAAAATAGAAAACAAGGTTCACTTGACATAGGAAACTCATGCATGTCTTAATAGCTCTGAGTTTTTACAGTTCTATTGCAGACACTCACTTCTCCCTGGTCAGGATCATAGAATCTCTGCAGCAACTGAAGAGTAGTGCTTTTTCCACAGCCACTGGCACCAACTAAAGCAATGGTCTTCCCAGTTTGAACTTTCAAATTTAGACCTTTGAGGATCTGGGAATAAAAAAAAATAATATATATATCTTAGTTTAACAAGTTTTGATTAGAGAACAGTCTGTCAAGGTAACTGTAGCTGTTATCTACTGTCACTATCACTACTGCTATCAAGGCAGTAGTGAGGGCCCCAGTCTGAAGGTATGGCAGCATTAATAAGTTAATTGTACCTGGGAATAACCTGGAGCACTGATAGGAAAAAGCCTTCACCCATGCTTGTGATGTGTATCAGTGTTCAAAGCAGGATGGCCACATGCAACCTGCCTTTTGGGAATGGCCCCTAGATCCTTCTGGCTACCAAAGCTAGCCTGGGAATTTTTTGAGAAGACTGATAACTGGAAACGGCCAAGTTTATGCCAAGAAACATTTTAAGATTTCCCTTGCATAGACCATTGCATTCCATTGCCTGGGAAAATTCCCCAGCACCCTCAAATAAACTAATATAGACACAGCCACACTACTCTGAACTTCATCACTCATTTTCTCCAATTTAGGGGATCTGGTAGCAGGTTTGGGGTCTTAAATTCTCCTTAAATGTCCTCCATATTCCAGGCAATAATAATTATGAATCTCAGAGAATTATTTTCAGGTGCTAAAAGGTATCACTGAAAACCAAGCCTGCTTTATTCGATTTTTAAAATATAAATGGCTGTTTTGATGAAATAATTGCTGGGAAGCCATTAATAAATCCCATTCCTTATTGTTAACAGCCTCATCAACATGGGGAGTAGTTACAGATTAATGATATAATTTTTGCTATTTTCACATTTAGAGAATATTTTACCTGAAAAGATGTCCATGTTATTACAGCTAATGCTGTGTAGTTGCCAAAATATTTGGCTGCTATGGTAACCCTTGTTTATATCAGGCTAATTTATAAGTTTGCCTCCACATGTTTTTGCAATGAGAGATTAAAATAGTTGCAATATTCCTCTCCTCTGTCTTTATTACATCCACCCAGTTTTATATCTCCAGGAAACAGATATTCTGGTGCCTGCACTATCAAGAATGGACTTTATTCTAGATACCATAATATCTCCAGATGCAAATAATCACTACCACATACTAGGCTAGTTCTAACTCTTTCACTGTGCAACATATTGCCAAGATTAAGACTAACAGTGACTGCGCTCCTTAGATCTCTTTGATTTGGTTTAACCTGGATGGGAAAGATTATACTGTGTTGCATCAATTGCTTGAGAGATTGTGGGTAACTTCTATGCAGCTTTGCTGATTCCATTTGGCTCTACAAAATAACATTGATGCTCTTAGTAGGGAGAGCTGCTGACTCAGATTTGGAAAGGATGAGAAATATTTCTTATTTCCCTCCCATTGGGTGTGCTCACAACATAGCTCAGCAGCCTTAAAAGGATTTTTAGGAAGGAAGATGAAGACTCTACTCTGTCCCTTCAGATTTCTGAGCCAAGAGGGATAGAAGATGCATTGCAAAAAATTCAGTTAAGGAGAAAGCCCAGCTGTGAATCTGCTCTCCAGCCATCCCAGTGTCCTGGAAACAGGTTTGATGCACAATGGGACAGACTTCAGATGACTGAGTTGGGAAAAACCACCTGAAGAAACAGCCATAGAGGTATAAACCTTCCCATTCTCACCACTAAATCAGCACATCAAGCTTTTAATTATTGACATTTGAAATCTCTATTTCCACCTTTTTCTTCATCAAGAAAGAAGCACCAGCAGCAAATTCCTTTTCCTTTCACCTTGAGTGAAAAGTGTTCAAAAGATTATAAGCAGATATGGCAGAGAGGTCAAACCAGCTGCATCCCCACAAAAGCAATCACCCTTACATGATGCACAGAGGCCGCTAACAGAAACTGAACTAGCAAAGAATAGGGACAACAGTTTCTTGAACAGCAATTTTAATGGATGCCCAAAACAATGTTTGGCTTCCAAATGTACATTTAGGATGATATGTTTCAATACATTTGATAGCATATTGTTGTAAAGTCTATCTCTGATAATTTTTCACATGGGATATCTTAACTCCAGAGAGCCAAGAAACTGGAAAAAAGTGACTTTCTGGTTTAACTGCTTGAAGTCTGGAAGCCTTAACGAAAGATTTTGAAAAAAGTTATTTAATTTATCAAAGCTCTTGTTCATAGAGATTCAGACTAGGAGCAACATATATCAGATTTATCCTGCAGAAGAGAATGAGATACACAGTGACAGTAGATCTAGAGCTTTGTCTTTGTTCATCACTGAGGGGGAAAATTATGCCACATCCCTCAAAACGGGAATACATTTTGCATTTCAAGAGCATAGTTAGACAAACAATATGGACATAGGCTGAGGAATTTCAGGACAGTAATCTAAAAAGTATACTTACTTTAATATCAGGTCTGGAAGGGTAACAAAAATGGATGTTTCTGAATTCAATTTCTCCTACGAGTTTGTCTGGCTTGTAACCTTCCTTAGAACTGCTATCTATCAGCCGTTTCTGGAAAGAGGTTTGTAAAATAAATTGGTGGTTATTTCACTTTTGGAACTGTCTGCTACATGCATTGTTCTTTAATTTCTCAGATGCTGGTTTACACTGCGGTACATCGTTGCAGAACTGCTGCATTTTACCTGCAGAATTCTGAATATGGGGGAACATGAAATTGTGAATTCTACATGACGAATATAGTACATTTCCAAAAGCAACAAAATCCATAGCAGAAAATCTGTAATTGCAGAACTTAACTGCATTCTCTCGCAGCCAAAACATGGGTAATCTGTATAGGAGGGTTTTATACTCACATCAAAAAGAATGATATAGCCATTTCTCCATGAACTTTTTAGTCCTACTTTAAAATATTTTATATACACAGATATGCAATTGCTGGATAGCACAGCAAGACCAAGATAATGATATGGAAAACCTTTTTTATAGCAACATCAGCATTACAGATTATTATTGTTGTAACTTTCAATAGCCATATGAATTCCCTCTTCACCAATTCCCCCTCCCCAATGAACCCCATCTCAGCTGAATTTGTGCATGCATGCATTTTTAAAAATTAGTATACTGCCATACTACTTTCCCTCTGGAGCTGAAAGTCTAATATTAAAGAAAAACCTCAGCCATATATCTCAGACTCACACGCCAGGTTTTCCAGCTTTCACTGTAACAAAGAGGCAGGATTTTTTTAGAATTATGAAAATATGGGTTTCTGTAGTGAACATCTATAGAGTTGATTATTCGGCGTTTTAGAGCGCTTTTGTTACACTTCTCAAGGGGAAAAAAAATAAGGGGAGAGGGAGTGGAAGCTAAGCTGGTTGAAAGGCTTCTATTCTATGCAGTTAGGTGTTTACCTTATTGATAATTTTATATACTTCATAGGCAGCCCCACGTGCATTGGCCACAGTCTCCAGGTTAGGTGCTCCCTGGCCCAGGGAGAAAGCTCCGATAAGCACAGAGAAGAACACCTGGGAGATGGAGAGGAGCATTGTAATCAATGATTACAGTGCCACCAGTGCCCTCACGGACACTAGAAAGACTTAAGCACCAGCTCTAGGTTATTCATCTCACCTTAAAAAATAGAGTCCAAGACAATTAAATTTGTTCTATTAAAAGCTAGCCAAGATGAGTACCTTTCAGTTGTTTTATACTATATAAGTGATTGTCTAACAGATAATTTAGCAAGCACATGGCAGAAAACAGAGACACCACTTGCATAACTTTCCCCGAAGGTACAGGACATTTTTCAAAGCTGCATTGCTGTACTCACAATTAACACACGGCTGATGTCATAATGTGGATCCTCAGCAGTGAGCTTGGTTCCATACCAAAATGCAAGGGCATAGGATCCAAAGATAAAAAATTGTGAAAGGCCTAGACATGTGTTAGTGATAATGGATTTTTTCATTCCAACACGTTTAGCCATCTCTAAGTTTGCGTCATATCTGAAAGTGGGTAAGGAAACCATTAATTTGACAGGTACCACATGCCATTCTGGTTGATATTTCCCAGTGCCCTTTTCTTAATTAACAGTATTAATATAAGAAAAACAATTAAAATCTCAAAGAGGGTACAGATTTTTTTTTCAGAGGACTATTAGGGAAGTAATTAGTTTGAATAAATCTGCTCTGACATATGCCGACAATATTGGCGCACTGTTATGGAAGACATTCAGAAAACAATTAAACATCATAATGTTGTTATCATAATGCAAGACACAACAGCACTCTTAAACTCATTGTTTCCATTAAACCTGAAAGGAAACCTTGAAAAGGTTTTAGCAACATTGTTTTTCACAGAGGTAAATGTTAGTCATCCACATTTAAAACAAGCAAAATAAAAATAAAATCCTCCAACAACCCCAGGCAATAGGGAAGGAGATAAATGAGAGCCCCCTCTGACCACAAAGTTGTTCTCTCACTGGCCATTTTGGGATGTCAAGCATCTTTCCCTTAGGTCAGCTTCCTGATTAACATATACAACCAGTGGACACAGAAGATTACTATAAAGACTAACAAGTTCAACTAGAGAATTATTTCTTCTAAGGATGGTTCAAATTCATTCACTCACCTATAATTTTCAGCAAATAGCTGAAGCACTCAAGCTCATTATCCAAAGTGTAGCCTAGGAATAGTGTAACTTTCTACTTGAAATCAACATGGTCAGTAGCTTGCACTCTTTTCCCAATACCTATTTTTCAATAAACTACAACCCTATAGTAGGAAGACATGCAATTCATTCAGCTGGAAAGCAATCTTAAAAAAAGGGCATTAATTTTGTTCATGTAAATTTCTAGGATGTTACCAATACTCTATTTGTTAGTCAAACATATTGAAATATTTTGACTTGATTGTGCTTTTAAAAACAAGCTTTACATTTGAGTCAGCAGCATCATAAGTCTTCCAGGGAAATGGGTACTGCATTTAAGTAGTGTGATCACTCAAATACTAAGGAAAAGCCAAGCGACTGCTGGAAACTCAAGGTGACTTAAGACCCCTTGCAAGGGTAAACTTTTGTGGTCAGTGGAGGCACTGTGCAGTGGAAGGATGCTTTTCCTAACTCTGAGGTCAGCATTCAAGAGCTGTGTAGGAGTCACAATCCACTATAAGAAAAATGCACTCCCTGGTAAAAATTTGTCCCTAAGTGGAAGATGTTCTTAGGGAAGCCACTATGTTTGTTTGGGGTTTTTAGATGGAGGTAGAGCTGTGGAAGAGGCTGACTGGTCAGTCATAAAAAGGAAAGGCCTTACTTGACTCAAGTACCAGTTATTTTGTCTTTAGACAAAGTATTTTGAATGAATATTGATAACTCTTGTCATTAAATTTTCAGACACTGGTAATTGCAGAAGATGGGGAGGAGGGTGGACAAGTTATCTAGGGGCCATCTTAGGGCTTTTTTTGCCTTTACAGTGCAAGCAGGACCAGTCTTAATACTGCTGCATCTTAAAAACAAATTCCAGTAAGCAGAGGAAAGGGCTAGAAGATAGTCAGAGCTCAGTCCCTGGAAGCAAATGCAGGAACAGGCTGTAGGATCCTAAGCTAGGGTTGACACCAGCTTAAAAATTTTGCACAAGACAAAGGCAAACATGAGTTGAAAAAGAAGAGTTTCATGGGGCATAGGTATCAGGTCATCTGCTTTGCCTTTCCCAAGTGCACAGAATCAGTGATACCTTATATTTGTATAAAATTCATAATTGCTAATGCTTGTTGAGTTATCTGATATGCATGTCAATAAGTTTGTGATCAGCCACAAACATTTCACTTTGTATGTGTAACTAGGGCCAACACTGGACAACTACACATGTTATTGGAAAGTCATTAAAGCTGCAAATCATTGTAAAAGCCAGTAATGTGATTTTGCCCAAGGCTGTTATCCAGCGTAGTTTAAAAATAAGCTCACTGATCAAAGATCAGAGCAGTAGCACAAATGTTCTAGAAGATCAGCAAATGATTGCATGCTTTGTTGCATCTGACTCAGGTAAAGGTAACCTTCCCACCACTTTGACATTCAGTTCAACTCCAGATCTCAATCAAAGGAAACATTTTCATCTATGCTGCGGTGACAATACTAAGTAGCCCGTATTCACTGACTAGTCTATTTGCATACCTTTGTTTTCAGCTGATTTGTCCACTTATAGAAAGACAAAATAACACTACGGACAATCCCACCCCTCTGCCTCTCAAAAAAAAAAAAATTCCCGCAAACCAAATCCACAACTAAATTTTCTTGTCATATTTAAAATATAATTATTAATTAAAAAACCTACTTTTCTAATGCCTTCTGCTGTCCATTGAAAGCCACAACAGTCCTGACTGCTGTCAAAATTTCTTCTGCCACAGCTCCTGCTTTGGCGTAAGCAGACAGTTCTTTAGCAGTAAGGGATGCCAGGAGCTGAAAAGTTGAAAAACAGCTGTTTTTGCAGCCTACTGGAAGAATACGGACACTGTCTTGGTGAATAAGAACAATCAACCAAGGTGCACAGGATGAGACTTTAGCAATGTGGGTGTCAGCTCCTCCCCATACCCTGAATTTCCCTCAAATAGAGCATCATCATCTCCTCATTACAAGCAAGGGCTACACAAATATCAGGTGACCAAAACCAGCTTCCTGACCAATCCACTTCCCTGCCAAGGACAGCCCACAAACTACGAGGAAGAGTGAAGGAGGGAGTGCCATAGCTGCTCTGAGTTTCTGAGCTGTTCAGCCACTAGAGCACCAGCAGATAGTGAAGTAAGCAAGCCAATCACATTACAGCCTCTATCATTCCTTTTCTTAGCTTATTTGTAACACTTCAGGTAGGAAATAGCCACTCAGGAGTATGAGCCATACATAAATGTGGCTTAACAGTTCATAAGGGGAAAAAGTTTTCCTGTCTGAAAGGAAAACCTCTTCAGCCATTGCACTGATTTATATCGCTTCAGTTTTGAGTAGCTGTATGTATCTGCATAGCTGTATAGATCTATTCTGTACACAACATGAAACTTGGTAAATTATTTGCAAGAGATGTGGTGCATGCATGTGCAGATGGAAAGAGGTTGAAAGGTATTTGTGCTAGGAGGGAAAAATGAGGGCTTCCCCAGTGCTTGCCATGAGGAAATTGCTGTTCCAGAAAGATGCTCTGATGCAGATTACTCTCATGCAACATGGCGTGAGGACAGGATATGCAGACAGAAGGAATACAACTTACAAGCGTGTGCTTGGGAACGCAGAGAAAGGCTACAGGAAGAGCGGAAACCAAAATAAGAGTGGGGCCAACCTCCCAACTTAGAAACCACACTCGATTTCTCCCATTCTCTCCCCCTTTTCTGTGCATGAGAGTTGTAAGGTTTTTCTGCTTCCTTTGTTTATAAAACCCCATACACTTACAGTTGACCAAATTCCTGCTGATGCAGCAAGAAGTGGGCTGACTGACATAACCACCAGAGCCAGCTTCCACCCATAGATGAATCCAACAATTAGCCCTGACACAAACGTGGAAAAAAACTGCACAAATATACTGATCTTGTCTCCGATGCCTTCGCGGATTTTGTTGATGTCACTTTAAATAACAATAATAATAAAAAAATTTGTTAGTTTAGAATACCTCTCATTGTGACTCCCTCCCTTTTCCTTTCATGCTGTGTGGCCTCATGTAAGAAGCTTTGCCATTTCCTAAGTGGCAAAAGAAAATTTCTAACCACAGCTATTGAACTGTACCATTAGGCTCTTCTGCAGCCAAAACACAGCAGAAACGTCCTATTTTTAAGGACTCATTTTCTGTGTTCTCAACACTCTCCACTGTTTCTAAGCCATGCCACTAGGTCACCAACGACCTAGTTTCCTCATCTAGCATCCAAATGAATAAGTAAACAATCAAGCAGCCTCTTCACCCAACATTACCCTCTATAAATGTTTTCTTCTGCTCAGCTCTCTGATGCATTTTATGGTCTTAATTTTGGCTACTGGCTCAGATGAAGAGCTACCTCCATTCCAACATAGCACTATTTGGAAAAACCTCCATTTTTCATAAAAATTTTCTTCCCTATTTTCTCTTCCCTGAACATACAGATATTAGAGTTGAGAGTGGTTTCATTTAAGCTTCTCATACACTTTTCAGGAAATATTTGTGTCCAAAGCTACTACAAAATCTAGAAAAAAGTATTTTAAAAGGAGTAGTGTTCACACATATAACCCCATAGCACATAGGCATTACAGTCCTAAATCTAGGACTTAGTTTAGTCCCAAAATCTATTTAAGTTTATGGAAAAACTCCAAAGACTTTAACTGGCTAGATAGAATACTGCCTGAGATCTGACTCGGTGCAAGTACAAGCTCATTTCCATTCAATTAAGTGTCCGCTTTTGGTGCTTATCAACTAGGTGGAGACAGCAGAGCTGTTTGTTTAGCAGTGGCTGACATGTACTTCATGGACTTTAGAAAGCCAGAGTCAGGCATTTAATGAACAAACCCCTTCCAATGCACATATCACAGAAACTGCACAAATGAAGTTGAAAAAGATAATGATTTTCTCACTTTGAGCTGTAATATTTCACACTTGAGGTTTTGTTTTGGCGAGTTTTTTAACTCCCTGTAGGTTATTCTGCTGAGATAAATGGCAGTTTTCTTTTAAATGCCATACTTGGGGTGTGTGTATGTGTGTAAAAAACCAAAACAAAACCAAACCAGAGTCCTCACTCTGTCAGTCTGGTGTTCAGTGTTCCTATCTGGGTAGCATCAAACCAAGCCATCTCCTGATGGACCACTGCAAAAAAGAACTTCTGCCGGATCCTTGCGGTTTGCCTTGCAGCAGTAACCATAAATGTCCACACTTGGATGATGCTCAGGATAAACACAGCAAAGCCAATTCCCACGTAGTAGTAAGCAAACCTAGGATAAGGGAATAAAAAGCCCATGTGATCCCACTGTATCTCATGAGAGAAGTTAGACGTACAGAGCAGCAATTAGTCTTCATTAAGCACACCAAAGTAAATACTGAAGCCTCTGATGCATTATTGGGAAGGCAAACATGGCCTCTGCTCAAACAGATAACACAGTCAAAGAAAATCCTCCAATACATTATTAACAAGATAACTACAGACCCTTACTTTGTCATTTCACCTTCTATATCCACACCTGGATCTGGGCAGCTGGAATTGTTTACTGAAGTGTCTGTGCAGGAGAAATGAAAAGTAAGAATATTTGTCAAAGTGTTATATAGAGCAGTTAATTCATGGCAATATGGTATGGGGTTGTCAGTTTGGGAATGTTTTGCATTTTGCAAGTGGAGTCTTGCAATAAAAACTTAAATATAAAATGATTTGGAAAATACACATTTATTTTCAAAGCAATTATTGCCTTATAACTGAGGTTAGTCATACTCCCTACTATCTCAACAGAGTCAAAGATCATTCATAAAGTGCTTATCTAATGCTTTGGTTTTGTGTAGTCATTAAGGCTGGATTAAAATGACTGGGTTATTTCCAGCAGGATCAGTGTGGCTTATGATATACTCCCTTAGATATATACCAGTGTATAATCTGGGGGGAAAAAAAAAAAAATCTTAGCCTCAGTAGCAAAGTACAATCAATATGTAGAGAAATTTAATTTAAACTTTTTACCATTAGATTGCACGCCACTTAGCACAAAGACATCTGTCATCTCTCCAAAGACAATGATCAAAAGTGGCATTCCAGTACCATTTGCAGCTGCTGCCACCAAACCAACTATCATCAACAGGACATCCACCTCGTCAGCATAGCGAAACTACATAAGCATTAAAAAGGAAAAAAAAAAAGAAAAAAAGAGAAAATAGTGACGTTACACCTGA
Source organism: Phainopepla nitens (assembly GCA_013400175.1). Taxonomy (NCBI): domain Eukaryota; kingdom Metazoa; phylum Chordata; class Aves; order Passeriformes; family Bombycillidae; genus Phainopepla; species Phainopepla nitens. The sequence continues at coordinate 1,512,437 of VXBQ01012761.1, read as the reverse complement.
CAGATCATGCATTTGCTACAGTACAGCAGACTTGCAGAACATGCTTCATCCACATATTCTAAGTAGCAACACTCCAACTGAAGGTAAACTCAGTACATATGGATTCTGTAGTAGTCCAACGTATATTCAAATCAGTACTCAGGGTGCTAAGAGAATACTGGCAGGACACAGATTCTCAGTTTGGAAAAAGACTCTGTGTTTGTAGAATATATTGTATTTTGTGTTCCATTGAGTTACACATTTACTAAGATAACGCCTCTACAATGTAAACAAGAGTGAGTTATTGACTAGCACCTGGCTTATACCAACCAGTAGAAAATGTTTTCAGCAGAGATAGATTGTATCTTAAGACTCATCTATCCCTGAAGCTTTGTTTTATTTAAATAAGGATGTGAAATTAAACTGCTATAGATATCCCAAGATGAGGTTAATCTGAAATCGGAGCATTTTATTCCTGACTGGCCTAACCATCTCATAAAGTGTAAATACACATTGAAAAAACCAGAGAAGAATAAAACTCTTCCTGTTTCAGAGTAAGCAAGTCCACCTGCAAGAGCTATTTTTGTTTGGGAATAGCTGTCCTGTAGGAAACTGACACAAAACTGTATCACTGGTTCTCAGAGAGCAGGTCTAGAATCAGTAGTCCTCAGGCTTCTTCTCCAGGTTTTGGTTGCCTATGAATTGTAATTCACAAACAGCTCACAATGCCAAATAAAGAAAAGAAAATACACAGTGGACCATCAAACAGAGCACTAACCAATTCAAGAATGCCCACCATTCGTTTCTCTGGCTTCTCATCTTCCTTCCTAGAGTAAAGCACAAAAGACTAATTAGGATGAGGGTTTTTTTTAGCAAACCTGTATTAAGCTCTGCTCCTCCTGCCCCTGCCCCTCTGACTTCCCCATACACTCAGACAACTTTAAGTTAAAAAAATGCCTACATTTTCTTCTTGGGCTTTAACTGGTCAATTTGTTCTACATGCTCTTCATGCTGGAAAGAAGGTCCATCACACTCCTTGCTTCCAGGTTCTGTGAAATAAAAAGGCTTTTTTAGCATAATAATCCTTCTATTGTACTTCCTTCTTGAGTCTTTCCCTTCTGATTCTTTTGCATTTCAAGACTAGCTTTTTCTCGTGTTCTTGGGAGGAAGTTACAAAAGAAAATCACCAGGCTCTTTCTCTTCAGTTCATCTTTATTCCCAGAAAAAGCTTTCATGTCCATTTCTGAGATGGAAACAACTTCATTTTTATAATTAAAATATATTTGTACAGAAAGATTATCAAAGACTAAAAGAAAAAAAGGTAATTCTTCCTTCAAATACCTGAACAACTGAATGCACATTAGGAGAAGTCCTAATGACATTAGTGGAATTGCTTGTAGTGAAGGTTATAATTGCTGTAGGTAATACAGAATAGATGGCAGTTAACTAAAGAATCATGTCCTTGACTCTAACAACCTTCTTCACTATTCTATTGCAATAGTTGTTACATGTCCCACCTCCTTTGTGCTGAGGGCTTCAGAAAGATCTCTGAAAGTACAATCCTACCCAGGAAGCTTATAGTTCTAAATGCATAAAATAACAAATATATAAAGAAACAAATGAGTAACCACAGTGGGGATCCAGCTGTAAAACAAATGGAGGAAAGGTGTTCCCCACACCAGGCCACTCCTAATTTACTTTAACTTTAGCTGCTGGCTCACCATCAATAGAACTTTCTACCAACTGTTTTAATTTTAGTTGGCCTACAATGGCTGTTTTAGACAACCATCTGAAAGCAATAATATTCTTCCAGCTTACTCAGCCTACCTCAGGACCAGGCTAGGACACTTCTGAACAGTTTCACCAATGTAAATTAATTTTGATGAACTTGCTGGAATGATTCACACAGAAATTGTTTTATAGGTGTGGCTTTAATTCACTCATTCATAGGAAACTCATCATGTTATCTCCTACAAAACAACTATGGCAATCAGGAGAGCTTTATAATGTTCTTTAGATTCAAATCTGTGAAACATATTCTTCAAACACACATGTGGTGTTCCTGCTTACCAGGATCAGAGAGGTCCTGTTCTGTGGAATTTGCAGAATAGTCCTTCATTGTTCTTTTTGTTGTATGCTTATGAGAGAGTCACAATAATTAGAACCTGCAATAAACCCCACCCGCCACAAACAAAACACTTTGATTTAGTAAATATTTAAAGGGTTCATATCTACAGGTTTTTCCATGACTCATCACATTGTGGTCTTAACATTATTCTACTTAAATAGAAAGACTGGAAAGAAAATAAAATAGGTAACAGTATGAAATAATAACTACTCTTAATGAGAGATTAAGAACAGTGCACACTATTACTAGACAGTGTGGGTCAGTAATCTGTTTTAGTAGTCTTTTACGCTAAATCCTGAAATTATTCATATAAGGGTTATTGTAGATGATCTATTGCAGAATAGATGATTTCCCTCATTATCTTATGTTTGATTAGAACTAAATGAGCAGCCATAATATGGCCCACGAGTACAATGATAAAGACGTGCACTTGTTACGCCAGGTGGTACAGGGCTGCATTTAGAGGCAGTAAATGACTGATGCGCTAAGTCTCCCGAGGCTTTTCTTCTTGATCTATCAAATATACCACTTAAAAAAACCCAAACAAGAACAACAACAACCAAATCACAAGCAAAAAGCCACACATGAATCTGACGAAGCCTAAAACAACATTGACGAGAAAATGCCTAATCAACCTCAGATTAAAAAACAAAAAAAAAAAGAAAAAAAAAAAGAAAAAGACCCCGAACACCCCGCTCGATCTCAGACTGTGCTTTTCCCCTCTCGTTATTTCAGCTCACCTGCACAACTCACGCTGACTCGCTCACGCACAGGTGGGGCCCCGAAAGCCCGGTCCCTCCGGGACAGGTCGGCAGCGCCCGCCCCGGGCTTTATAGCGGCGGCACCGCCCTGCGCTCGGGTTGCGGATGAAGGTCAGTGCCGCGGCAGGGCAGAGCCGCCCTCCGCCCGCCCTCGGCTCGGGTTGCAGATGAAGGTCGGTGCCGCAGCCGGGCAGAGCCGCCCAGGATAAGGGGCCCGCAGGGGGATGCGGGCCGGCTCCTGTCCTCTGTCCCCCTTCGGGAGCCGCCCGAGGGTCTCGGAGCCCGCAAAGCGCGCACGGACAGCCCGTCAGCCCCTTGCCGGAGCAGTGCTGCCGTCCCGAGTCTCACACAATGGTTAATATTAGAAGGGAAGCGCTGGATGTCATCCGGCCCATCCTCCCTGCTTCAGCAGAGTCACCTAGAGCGCGTAATTTAGGAGTGATCGGTACAGACATATTTTGACAATTCCCAGGGGAAAGAGGACTCCTCAGCCCCTCTGGGAAACCTGTTAGAGTGGTTGGTCACAGGCACAATAAAGTTCTTCCACATGGGCAGGCGGAATGTTCTGTGTTCCAGTTTCTGCTAGTTGCCCCTTGCTCTATTGCCTGGCATCACTGAGAAGAGATGCTCTGTCCTCTTGGCACCAGATACACGCAGACATCAATGAGATCCCTTTCAGGCTGACCAGGACCAGCTCCCTCAGCCTTCCCTCACAAGTGAGGTGCTCCAGTACCCTCATCATCCTCATAGCCTTACACTGGACCTGCTCCAGAAGCTCCATGTCTCTCTTATACTGAGAAGCCCAGAACTGGACGCAGAGTATCACCATTACTAAAACTAGATGACTTTCAATCTAGAAAACTCAGCTGCTAAGCAGAGATGAAGGGATATTTGAAGAGTTGCTTGTCCAGGGAAGTGTTCAGATTTGGGAAAGCTATCTGCAAGGTTCTGTCACATTTGGGAAATTGTGTCACTGCACTTGGAGCATTTCAAATAAGACTGAAGAAATGCTGGTGAATTTCAACTAAGAAACGTTATTAAATAAAGGCTTTTGTGTTCTGCTTCTAAATGATATGACTACTGAAGTCAGCTAAATTCAAAATTGTTTTTAGAGAAGCTAAGCAACAAGTTTTGCTCAATTGGTTCTCATCTCTTCCCCACAATTTGTGTGGGATTTTAGTGTGGGTTTTTGTTTTGTTTTGTTTTGTTTTGTTTTGTTTTTTCCAGAAATAAGACTGTTTCTTGTTTTGGGCTAGTTGAGAGGGTGGTGGTTGGTTTCATTGATGTGTTTTTTTTTTTTCTCCCCTGTCTGAAGAAATCAGGTAAACAAATCAGGTTTTCTGCACAAGCTTAAAAATAGCAGTTCTTCAGCTCCCCCACTGGTACATATTATGATCTATATAATTTGCTTCCAGTAATGCCTCTAGGGTTTATGATATATAAACTCCTAGTTGTTCTTCATCCACTCAAATGCTGGTATCCTAAAGAAGACTCCTAGATATTTAAGCTAGTTACTCAGCTGAAATTTTTCTCAAGTAACAAGTTCAAGACTTGGCCTAATTTAAGCTTCCCTTGTCTACCTCCCACTCAGTATTCAGATTATGTTTATGTTACATTCATTGGTCATGATGCTCTGAAAGAACCTCAGAAGAAAATGCATTATTGGGTATTATTGTCTCCTGTGGTTGCACACAGGCTGAAAAAGCCTGAGAGGCCTGTAGCTCTTCCCAGGCTTGGCCTGGGGGGGTTTGCAGAGGCCTGAGAAAGGCAACTTCTCTCAGACTGTGCTGTGTGAGAAAAACTTTCCAAAGAATGTAAACAGAGTCAACAGAGATTTGCACCTGCAGTTGGTGTCCAGAGCTGCATGAACCCCGTGGCGTTTCTCTTTCAGAGAACTGTTTTTCTCCCTCTCACCAATCAATCATTTGTTTATTCTCATGTACCAATTACGTTCATCTTTACAATCCTCTCTATATGACACGACAGCTCATTCTTAATAAAGTTTTTTTCTAGCCCATCCAGCCTTCTGAGTTCATGAGTCAATGTGTCGCTGTGGACTCAGCAGGGACAGTCTCCTGCCCCCTGGAACCCTGTATGTTTAGGTACAGTCAAACTCCTGCATGTCGGACCTATGACTTTTTTTAGACTTTTTTTTTCTTATCTCATTAGCGTTACGTAGGGTTTATATGACTTAGTCGTATTTTATATTACATGTATGTAATTTATATTAGACTGGAGAAAAGGAAGCTCAGGGGAGCCTGGTCTTTCTCTACAATTACCTGAAAGGAGGTTGTGGCAAGGTGTGCATCTGCTTCTTTTCCCAAATAGCAAGTGACAGGATGAGGAAGTGGCCTTTAGTAGTGCCAGAGGAGGTTTAGTTTGGATATTATGAAAAAATATCTTCACCAATGTTGTCAAGCATTGGAATAGGCTGTCCAGGGAAGTTGTTTTGTCACCATCCCTGAAGGAATTTAAGACATGTGCAGCTGTGGCACTTAAGGACAGTTTAGTTTGGATATTATGAAAAAATATCTTCACCAATGTTGTCAAGCATTGGAATAGGCTGTCCAGGGAAGTTGTTTTGTCACCATCCCTGAAGGAATTTAAGACATGTGCAGCTGTGGCACTTAAGGACAGAGTTTAGTGGTGGACTTGACAGTGTTGGGTTGATAGTCTGACTCGATGATCTTAGAGATCTGTTCAGACCTAAATGGTTCTATGATTCTACGGCTCAGTGTTCAGCCTGTATTATGCACATACATATCTTTCCTCTGTTTCAAAAAGTTAAGAAGGGCTTTGGCTTCTGCTGCCATGAAGAATATGAATATACAGGTTTTTGGAAGAGACAGAACAGCAAACTGAAATTACTTCACTATCCCAGCCTCAGGCTTCACAATTTTCTGCAGTATTTCCTTCACCAAAGGTAACAGGTTTTCTTCTTACTCATGTCAATGAGAATGAATCTCCTTACCACACCTCCGTTTTTTTGTTTAAACTGGTCATAAAGTATCATTTTCAGAAGAAACTATCTTTGCATATGAAATTTTAGACAGAAGGAAATCCCACCAGGAAAGCAAACTCCTGGTGTGGGCTTGAGAGCACATAGATAGCAAAGTAGAAGAATGGACGTAGCATGGATCCAAAAAAATCACTAGGACTCGATTTCAGAGCTATGAAACACTCACACATTGTATTCAGCATCACTGGCATCCAAAACACAGACACTTTCACTTTTCAAAGCTTCATTATTATTCACACACAGTAACAATGAAGTGTCAATCACAATTCAGATCCATTGCTCCACACTCCACAGGCCGGGCAAGGAAGAGCCTTAGAGTTCCCCTGCACAGAAATGTTGGTCCAAAAAGGATCTGAGAGAAGAGCAGGGCAAAGAACCGATCATGCAGAAAAAAGAATCACAGGATGTTGAGCAGGAATTTGTTTCCTTCTCTCTCCCTCCTCTCCCCATTCCTTCCTTGCTCTATGCAATATAATGATCATCTTCAAAAGGGGGAAAAAAACCCACCCAAACTATAAACAAAGAGATTAAACAGAAAATGAACAAAAGAAGGAATATTCTCCTGGAAAAATATTCCCTATTAAACCTACTGAGAAACATGGACTCATAGTATGGCTAACCTCTCTGTGCTTAAGTAAAAAATAAATCAGCATATTCTGATAGTTTTGCAGAAGAAAAAATTCTGGACTCAAATACACATGTAAAGCTGAGAAGACTCCCATCAATAGAAGGGAGAGGAGCAACAACAATAAAAAAAAATGTAGTTTACAATTTTACCTTTGTAATTTTGGGGCAATCACATTATGATAAAAATATCATAATGCAATTTGGAGAAGAAATACTATTCTTCCTTTATCAAAAAATATTTTCTATCTTTGGAAAATACTAGATGCATCTGAAAACTATTCTATCCCAAGCAGCCTGGCAACCCCCATGTCTCCATGTCTCCATGGGGGTTCATCCATCCAAATGTTGTCACTGACAGGAAGAATAGCGTTAAACACAATCAAATGTGATTAATTGTCACCAGCCATAATGGACTAGAAAATATATCTACTTAAAAAAAAATATCATCCAGAAGCACATTATTAAAAACAAGCAAACGAAACACCCTACCAGAAACACCCAGTAACACAAGCTGGAAATGAAAACCTGTTTTCCCAAGAAAACCACTAACCCTGAAAAGAATGCAATGCATGCTGTACAAAACCAGGTGACACCCAGCTTTACTGGAACATTTCCTCAGAATGCCAGTCATATGCAAAGGTGTGCTGTTTTTTACCAGTATTATAGCTCCTTAGCACTTTTTGATTTCTCCGACAGACCAGAAGGACACCTCTCTGCACTCAGGAACCACATGTGGGAAGTCAGGAATAGTACTTGACTCACTTCCTTAATTACAGCTGATCACCTTCATATTTCATGCCGGAGGGATGAAATATGAAGGTGATCATAGGGAGGACCTATAAATGACCGTGTTGCACTTTAGTTTTTGTTACTTTGTGACTTTCACGTATGCGACCTGAGATTCAGCCAGAAAGGACTTGACAGAATCACTTGAAGATGAGAAAGTCGTGGTTCCTCATTTGTTTGTTGGCAGTCAGACTGAAAATGGGAAATTGCTCTTGTAGAGCTTGGGCACCATCAGTTATAACCCCCTCCCACACATCCACAGTGATACAGTGACATATGTGCTGTACTGGAGCCCAACAGTTAAACTGGGAGTAATCCTTAGGAATAGCTGTAGTCGTGGCAGAGTGCTTGAGGTCAGGAGGTTGGATGTTGGTGGGCATAAATGGACTGGTTTAATGAAGGAAGCATCGGACCAAATGCTGTAAATCGCCAAACTGAAACAAGGTTGTGGTTATTCTGCTGTAACATTGGCAACTGCAGGGCTATTGGACATTTGATGCAGTGAAGGGAAAAGCTCTGGGTAGAGGTGAGTGTTGGAAGAATGAAATGTCAGGTAAAGAAATATGTCCCAACACTTGAACTTTCTGAGAAAGATTGAGCTATATTGTCCAAAAGTCCTAATGGTGTAACCAAGCAAAACCATTATTTGTGGTTTCCCACAAATTGGGGAGCAGGAACACATCTGATTCTTTTTAACTAAAAGGTAATACCAAGGATAGCTATTTATTTGTAACAGTTTCTAAACAGAGTGACTTGCAAGAATTAATTAATGCTGAAATAGTTTTACAAGATCTCTGTAGTACACATTTTCTCGAAGAATGAAAGCAAGGAAATGCATTTTATTCTTGCCTGTCAAGTTTGCAGGTCTGTTTTAGGAAACACTTAAATGATAAGTGTGGAGAATTTGGCAGAATTACTATACTTCTTGCCTTAAAAAAAAAGGTCAGGCCAATGTGATACATTTTATATGTATCACATATATTTATCCGCTTTTTATAAAACAGAGATTTTTTATTCTTTTTTCCTTCTAAGTAATAGAGTAAGATAGGTAGTAAGATCATTTCAAGCAAAGAAGGCGGCCATTCTGCTGAAAATTTTGTATGCCTTGAGCAAGAAAATTTCAGACATTATCAAAATGGTGAGTTAAGCCAGTAAAGATCTATGGGGATAGTTCAGGAGACTGGATGTTGTTACATAGGTATTTCAGAAAGACAAGGAAAAAAGAAAGGGAAAGGGAGGAGGAACTGCCTTATGTAAGCAAGTAATTAATTCCAGGGCCTTCCATGCTGTATCAGGAGAAAGAGACAATAATGAGTTTTCATCTATCAGTTCAGGAGTATTGAGTGGTCAACAGAGAGGAGAGGTAAAAAATGCCCCTTAAATTTTTGAGAAGTGCCAGAAACAGAATTTTCTTTCAAGAGTCAAAAAAAGTAACTGGAGATGGGCTTTTCTACATTTCATCCTGAAAAATGGAATGAGATCAAGGAAGGAGATTTGCATAAAAGAGATGATGATATTCTGTACTTCATGATTATTTAGAGAAAAAGAGATGAATGATAACAGAATAAATGAAAGCGTAAATATAGGTTAGAATTTTTACTCAATAGGATTATTGTTACCCATGGAAAGGCAGTCTAAGGGCAAAAGTGATAAAAAGTGTTGGTAATTAATAGAAACTTGTTATGAACTTGAAACACAAATAAGAGAATCTTCTGTGCAGAAGCAGGAGAATCTATCAATAAGCAGAAGATGGGAAGGACATTCCAGGCAGCTTTTCTGCAAAATATCATCTGGGAGATGTACTGGAAGGAAAACTGAATAGAAGCCAATGCTGTCAAACTGGGATAAAGAAAAAGCAAAATTCACAAAAGCACAGAAGAGTCACATGTGAAACATATGGAGTAGTCTTTTCTCTGTGTAGCACTGTCAAGCCCTGAGCTGGAGTGCTGTGTCTAATTTTGTTTGTTTCAAGACAGATGTGGGTGATAGGAATTAAGGAAGAAAGTGAAACTGAAGACAAATAAAAGATGTGACCCTTGAGGAAAGACAGATGGAACTGGGTTTGGTATGGTGGAAAATATGCAATTGATTCTAGAAAAATCTAAGAGACTGTTGCAAAACCAGTATAATCTAGTGTCTTCCATATCTCCTGTGGTACTGAATTACAATAAGAAAGAAAAAAACCAGAATGCAGTGGGCCAAGTAACTGATGAAACTCTTGGTGTCTAGACTTTTGATTTTTTTTTCTTTTTTTTTTTTTTAAATAGAAGCAATTTTGTCTACGAGGAAAAGATTGGTATAGATGATTTTGCTTTGAAGATTGGGAAAAGATGAAATTGTCTTCTGAGATTTTCTTGAGCTCTATTTTCTCTGTTGTGCTGATGCATATGATGAAGGGTAAAACAAAATGAAAGTGGTTAAATCACAATTTCTATTGTGATTAAAGACGTGAGTTTAGCAATAAACTGAGTCTTTGGAACAGCTGGCAACAGTTTTGGTGAAGTTTTCCACCTGCAAAAGATGGGAAAGTGGGCAAATGGCAGTGACTTCACAACCCATTCTGTACCCTGGGGTGGGTCATTAATGTAGCCCACTGAAATTAATATAAATTTTCAAGCTTCTTTTTGAAGAGCATCAGTTATTTCACTTTCAGATGAAAGTGGGATTTGGTTTTGGGAATAGTTCATTTCTGAGTTTACTCCTAAGAGCTTATTTCTGTAGAATACTTTTGGTTCTTTCCATCTTTTGCTGTCCCGGCATTTTGTCCTTGTGGCTTTGCTTCTGCACTTACACGATACATTCCAGAGAATGCTATGCATATTCTTAGCTTTGGCCTACAAAAATATTCCTCTGTTTTTTTTTCTTTACATACAACATCACTGCCAAGATGCCAAGGAAACTCAGGCTAAGTGGTATTCCATAGAAATGTGGCCATCCAGAGGGACTATTTCTGAGCAAAATGGATAAAAGCTGTTAAAACCATGAAGTCCGTGGACCTCTTCTGCAGGTAATGGATATATTTTCAGGAGTGTAGACATAACTCATGAGACAGTTTTTTCACTTGTGTAATTCCGTAGTGTTTCATGAATATAATCCTGGGATGAACAAAGCTGTGTGAAGTAAAACCTTTCGGTGTCTGGAAGGTCTTGTGCAAGCACTCTATATTGCCTCACATCAAAAATTTAGGTGATAGTGAATTATCAACAGTTCACAATGCAAAAATGTGGAGAAAATATCAGATGTCTTTACTACAAGGATGGCACCAGCCAAGCTCCTGTCTTTGAACTGAATGATATTTTGAAGGTGCTGCATAGTGCTGAACAGGATGTGAGCAGCACAGAGGAAGTTCACTTTTTAGTCTCAGACTCTGAAAGGGAATTACCAAGTGACAATTACTTTCTTATAAATATTTGCATTTCTCAACATTATGCCAAATCTTGAGGGCAAGGACCTCTCTCTTTTGCTTTACTGTCTCACTCTCCAATAATAGGGCATTTTTTACATATATATAATTTAAATAACATGACTGAATCAATAGGGCATTTTTTACATATATATAATTTAAATAATGTGACTGAACCAAATGGATGTTATTCATATACGTAGCATATGTTTACTACTGGAAGACGTCTGATTAAATGTTTATATGCTCCCAAGGGTCAGAGAATGTGGTCATTTTCATCTAAAGGAAGCAGTGTAAACATCTCTTCTTTCTGAGCATGCTCTTCATGACTCGTGAGCATGTCACGGAATCTTTCCCTTGTCAGGACAGGCCATGATAAAAATTAAGGTTTTTGAAAAATTTTAAAGATGTGTGCAGAGAGTGACCTTCCACTGATACTATTTAATCTAGTAAAAAAAAAAAAGTTAAAATGCAGAGGCAGAAAAAAAGTGATGAAGACACACAAAAAACATTTAACCCTACCTAAAATACGGTTCTTAAGACAAATAACTGAGAGTTTTTTATTTAAGTAATGCATATGGACAAGTCCTGACAGATGGAGAGAGTGGCTGTCTCCAGACTGAGCTGGTGTTAATGTTCAGGAGCACAGTTTTTCCTAAATCATAGTTTTTCCTAAATCATAGTTTTTCCTGTCTGCTCCTTCACCCAGCTCTGTACCCTAGCTGTCCCCTCTTCTGAGAGACACAGCACCTGCCTTTGCAGCTGGTATCACCACTTCCTCCATTTCAAACCCGTATTTTTCCTTTCTTTAAAAGTTCTCATTCAGCATGCCTCAGGTGTTGAAAATCTTAGCTATCCCCTAGCATTACCTCTCATAGTCACTTCCAAGGTATATGGTCTCTGAGGACATGAATAGGAAACAGCATCCTAGGATAAATAAGAAATTGTCTCAGAACAGAGATGGGGAAAATTTCTGAAGGCAGCTGCCTGGTACAACTTGCATGCAAATTACAATTGATCACCAGAATAAATTACCCTAATTATAGACATGTCTTAAATCTCTCAGATTAGAAAAGTTGTTGCTTCTGCTCATAAAGTTGTGTTATGTGGTCACACTATTGTTTTGCTTCAGAGTAGTTAGGTGTTTTCCATGACAGGCCATTCACATGTGCTTGGCTGCATTCTCTTCTGAGGAAAAATATTTTGGCATTCCAGAAAAAACTAGGATTCCTGCCAGCTGGTGGTTCCTGCATTTCAGACTGCAGTGTCTAGTGGCTAGTCTTGATGCTGGCTATGATGGAACTGAGTTCTGGTTCAGAGGTAGCAAGACTGACAGGGCTGAGGGGAGGAACAAACTATCACACCTGTCTGCTGCACAGGTAGATAAACTGTGGTGAGAGGCAGAGTGAGAGCTCCATGTCCCAAAGCTGCCTTAGTCAAACTCCAGTGCTTAAAAGGAAGATGCTGGCATCTTCTAAATTTCCTTTCCTTTGGAATAGGTAGTCTCTCAGGTATCACTATAATTTCCCTTTCCTATTTCTTCCCCCTTCCACTTTGAGAAGTAACAGTATTCACTGACCTTGGTTATCTGCATACTCTGCAGACTGGGATCTAAAACTACACCTGTTTCCCGTAACTTCCTTACCCAGTCTTTCAGCTGACAGGTGAACTGGGTTTAGGAGCATATTTCATCCAGTCTAATTAACAATTTACACTCCCAAGAGTGAAAGAAACCCTTTACATAGACTGAGTATTCCATAGGTGACTAAAGGGGCTAGTGAAATATAGATCCTGGTTTTTGTTGTGAAGTTAACTCTAGATCAGGATTCTGTACTGTTTTCATGCAGGGCTGAACTTTTAGCTCTAAATGTGTTTGCAATATTAAACTAGTTATGTAAGCGTACATTTTTGTATGCATCACTGCACAGTCATGCCTGGGCTCTCACCAAAGTTTCCTTCTCTTGTACCACTTTTTAAACAGGCTACAAGAGCTCTAAAGAACTTCTGGTTGGACTGAAATTAACATGGCTGAGAAAAAGGTGTGATGAAAGATATTTCCTTTTAAGTAGAATTTGATGCTTCCAAGGAATGCACAAGAACATGCCTGAATAGCTCTTAAAGATTCAGGAAATGGTTTTAGTCTTTTTAAATTAGCAACAGCATCCCAAAAATGATTAGGTTACCAGAGACTAGGTTTTGAAATATATCAATCTTCCTTTATGTGCCTATGGTTATAAGAGAAAGAATAGGAACACTGAAAAATAATGGCAACTGGTTTTAATTCCTCTTTATTCTTTTCAAAAGGATGTCAGATTATCTGTGCAATGCTGCCAAAAGCTGTTTGAAGATCCTGAGCAGTCTCACCATTGCCTAATGAATGTCTTAGTACAGGAATATATTCAGGTCGTACATCACTTAATTAACTGGCCCATAAAAAACCTACATTCAGAGAAGTAATGCTTCATTTTAAGGGATCTTTAGTTGCATGGCATAATGGTAGTAAAATAGACATTCTAAAAAGTAAATATTTGGGATCAGTGTCACCAAAAGTAAACTCAAAATACAATAAGAAATTCAGTTTTAATATGGTTGCTACTCAAATATTGCTTTGCTTTATTAAGGGATACAAATATTTTTAGGTACACACACACACAAAAAAATAGACTTTTTCTTCTTGTTTTGCCTTATAGCAATCAGTGTCATTCACTTTGACCCAGATGTACTATTCTGATGAACTGACACTTATGGAAATAATTAGAAGATCCCAGCAATACCCATTACCAAATATCCTAGAAGTCAATATGCACTGTGTTTCCCTTTTTAATGTCATTCAGAAAAGCTTTTAATAAACTGCAAGTAAATTTTTACCATATGTCCAAGAGAGGAATCAGGAGGAACTTTCAGCCAGTAACACTGTAAAAGCATTGTATTTTTTTTTCCTGTTTATATTGGATGCTATCCTATTACCAATAAGAAGACACAATCTGAACATTTATCACTTTTACACTTCCAAGGCACTTATACTGTAATGCTGTGGAATACAACATTCTGCAATGTTGCCCTAGCTATATACTTGATAAAAATGAATAAGCTCAGAACCCAGCTATTTCTCCTGAGAACTTGGAGATTTATGTATTTTTTAATCAAGAAAGCTATTATTGTGTGTTTTCCAGCCAAAGACCCCAGAATAACCTATCACAGCCTTAACCAGAATCCAACAGGGAATAATCCCCCTCTTGCCAAAGCACATAAAAGTTCATCCATGGAATAAGACAAAGCCAAAAATGACTGAAGTGCTAAAAACAATCAAGAACAAGGGCAAGCAGCTCTTTCCACCAGCAGCTCACCATTCTGTGGGACCCACAAGATTTAAATTGCTGCTCTGCTGGGTGTGGGTCATGAGTGGGGCTCTGGGAGTAAGACATCTCTACAAGTAGACATCTAAATTGTCTGAATTGCGTCTGAAGGTGGGAATGGTGTCCCATGTTGAATGTGTGTGAACATCACTGTGTTTTTGCAAATGCTAATGCATTTTTCCCCAGGAAAAAGCCTAGAAAGATTATGGTTCAGGATGGTCAAAACCTTCAGTAAGCATGTATTTTTGTTTAAATAAACCAGGTCCATAATCCATTCTGCTCTACCATTCCCTTGAAATGTTATTCTGGAGAAATCACAGCAGTCTTTGTTGTCATTCTCTTGGAGAGCAAAAAATGAAGTTGAGCTTAGGATAACTGAGCCTCTTGCTATCTGAGACTCAGTACATAAGGCTCATTCTTGCAGAAAAAAGGAACACCTGACTTGGTTAAACCTTTCCTTATAAAATGCTGTGCTTATGAGTGTTTCCTTCTGATGATTTTAATTTTATATGCCAACATGTGTTTTGAAAATAATGTGAGTTTAAAGTAACCAACAACATTGAAAAGGACTTGTGGCATTGGTAAATATTATGGGCTTGCATTTAGTGATTTGAGTATTTACATGCAGAAGAACCATGTGCCTTGTTGTGAGAATGGTCATAGACACGAAAAGAGATTATCTAAATACACAGTTAAATATATCAAATTGCCTGCTTTGATGGTATTTTTTATAAAAAGCCAGAAATGTTACTGTTTTGGATAAAATTTGCTGTCTTCAATAAAATATCCTCATTGAAAAAGAAAGACTGCACTATTACAGTCAAGACTTATCCTGCTCATTAAGGTAGATTTAATACAAGAAATAAAATAATGAAATTTATCTACACAATTTCAGCATAATATTTCCTCTGTAACTGCCAAGAAAGAGTTATTAGTTGAGCAGAGAGTCATGGAGAGTGGTGCATCTTGTTTTTCTTGGCTTTATTTCTAAGTATCACAGGGACAATATAAAGCATTATGTACCTTTAAAATTCCATACAGGTGAATTATGGGAGTGAGAATCCGTGAAGTGTTTCTAAAATGATGCTGTCATGACAAACTCAATATTTCTATGATGTTGAATAGTGTTCAGGTTATTTCCTGATGGTTGTCACTTTTTGAAGAAGGAATCTCTTCCTATGCATTTCAGTCAGAAGAACAACTTGCACTAAACGCAGAATTCAGGGAAATTTTCAAAATGTATTTAAAATTATTTTGTGAGCAAATTTATTTTTTATATAGCTACAAAAGGCAATATTTTTTTTTTAAAAATAATATTCTCCAAGTGGCTAGATAATTTTTATGCTCTTCAAATTACCCCATCCCAAAAGATTTCCTAAAGATATTGCAAAACGAAGGTTCAAAGTAGCTTCCTTAAGACAGAATTTTAAACTTTGAGTACTGAGGATACATGACCATGTAAATTAAGTGTTATTTTATTACCAACCATCTGCTTTACGTGCATATCCTGAATTAAATTAAAGTTCTTTCACCATGAAGCCGGAAGGTTCACAGGAGAGGCAAATGAGACATTGAAGTGGTTGATTGAGCCTTGATTCAAGAATACCGATGTGGGGCATTAAACTGGAGCTCCACACATAATTTTCCTTATGTTATATCCCTTATTCCTGTAATGATGTAACTCCCCTGGGCTTCTAACAATAAGAACTTTGCTCTAAATATTTAGGAAAATAATTGTTAGACATGAGATAGTCCAGAAAGTGGTGATTTGTTTACTTTCTTAGCTCTTCAACCTCTATCTTGAGTGATTTTGGGCAGATAATTTTCTCCTATTCACTTAAAATAAAGATTTTACTGAAGTTTTAAATTATTTATATGTTTATGAACCTTTCATGATTCACAGAAGTGCTCTGAAAATACAAACAAATGCCCAAATTCTACAGACAGAAAAGTCAGATATGTACATAGTCTAAACATCAGTCGGCAGATGAAAAAATCCAGTCAAATTTTATTTTCTTCTGAGAGGATGAACTGTGTAGGCTAGAGCTCAGAAATACAAGTTTTGAATTGGTAATGGCATTTGCCCACAAAAGAGGAGCTAGAATTTCTGTGGTGTTAGCAGATATGTTAAAGCCAAGGTTTCAATTTTTTGGAAGAACTAATTAATATGAGCCACACCTGTTCAGATTTTGCTTAATGTTATGGTTTGTGAAAGAAATTGTTGATCTTTCTTAAGGAAGAACTATACCAGGCTGGTCAGGAAATTTTGGCAAATCTGGGAGGCCACAGCAGGACATACCTTCGTTTAAAGCTTGGATATTTTTTAAAGCATGGGCTGTAAAGTGTGGGCTGTAAACTGCAGAAGAGCTACTACTGCATTTTATGAAAACATCACCCTTTATCTTTCATTTACTCTCCCATATGATTTATTTAAAAGAGAGGAAAAATATCTCAGTAGCTGAAGCTGTTTCTTAGCTCGGTAACAACCCAAACAGTGAGGACACACCAGTGGGAAGATCGTGAGAAAAAGTTGAAGAAGTTGGTGAATTATTAGTATGCAGGATCATGCACATGTACAAGCCTGCTCCGCCAGCATTCGCAGGCTGGGCTCTTGCTGAGGCACGTGATAAAAGAGTGAAGGGCAATCTCATTAGAAGCTTGAAATGTTGTGCTGAGGCCGTTCCTGTTTACCTCCCACTATAAAGGACGTGCCCTCTGTTGCGTGCTACACAGTAATGAACAGCAATATAGGAAGGCGCTGTGTCAAACCTCCTTCTCTAATTCCCAGGGCTGTTTTTGCTCCCTTCTGTCCTTGACCTTAAATAGCTCCTGTTTTGCTCCTCCACTGGCCTCACCAGCCCTCCTGGGCACTCCCAGCCAGGCTGAGTTGTGCTGGTCCCTGCCACGTGCCACTCAAAAGTCACCAAGGACAGGTGCCCTGCTCCTGATCTGGGTGCTGCCAGTGAGAAAAGGCAGTAAAGTCCCAACCCTGGCTCTCTAAGAACTTGAAGAACAAGATGAAGAATCCCTGGGCATCAAAGGAAAATCCAGATGTTTCCCTCCCATCTCTGGTCATGCTTAGGACTCCCCCATTACCACCTCACAGCAGGAACAATTTTATTCTTGGAGCAGTTATTGCTTAACACCCATAAATGAGTAACATCTTGAGTTTGATAGTAACTGTCGTCTAAGACCAAGGACGTTTTGCAACAATATTACAGTATTGATTGGATTTCAACTTCCTAGTGAAACAACAAGGCCCTTTATCGTCCCTATTTTTTTTATTAAAAACAAAAGAAAAGGAAACATAATTGAGTAAATGATCAGTTAAGTTAGTCATAATAAAGTAAATCTAGCCAAGAACGGCTGACTGCTAGCACTGAACTCCAGCTACAAAACCAGGCATTAAAATCTGAAACATTGTGGTAGAAACAAAATTTTAAGAGACAAGTGAAATGTTTGGACATGATGTCCCTCCCACCTCAAGGTGCTTATAAATAATTATATAATCGGTGATCTGGTCAATCAATTTTTAGCCTAAACTTTGCTACTAAATCTGGTCTCCATTTAAATATGAGGGTTATCAGAATTAAATTACGCTTAAAACATTTGGTAACAAATAACTAGAAAATAGACCAGAGATTTATGCAGTAGGAAGCAGATAACAGACTATAACCACAATTACAGAGAGATAAAATGCCTTCACTCACCAGAGGGTCCATAAATAGACATGAAGCACTACTGATCTGTTGAATGGGTCAGAAAATGTTGAAATAAAACCACCACTTCCTGTTACTTCTTATCACTTACAATTTTTAATTATTCAAGAGCTGTAGCACCCCTCACATCTGCAGTTGGTTACTGTGTTCTCTCCCCCATAGACTGATTTTGTATGCAGGGAGCAGGAAATTCCCTTGAGCCAGAGGCAAAAATTTAAGTCAAGTTTCTTAACTGCCTTATCTGTTTTACAACTCCTTTACAAAATGCATTATCACTGCTTATCAGAGGGTGGTTTATGTTTAACATTTTCAAAGAGATAAAAGGTTATGAACCAGGAACCTGGCCCTGATGTTCACGTAACGTGACAGAAAGGGAGTGATGTTCATTTCAGCTTACCTTTCAGTATAGAAAAGCCACCTCTCACCATGCACATCACCGTGATGAATGGGACACACCTCTTTCTCCTGTTTACTAGTTAATTCAAGCAAACAGCACTGGCAGAAGGCAATCTGCTCAGCTGCTTTGCTGCACAGAAGGTAAGAGCTGCCCGGGTGCGAAAGATCAACATTTAGAAATCAGTCATTGCTGGGTCCACCTCAGTAGATCCTTTATTGTGCTGGGTTAATGTATGCCAGCAGGCAGAGGGCTCCAAGAACAATCTCCACATTGGGTTGGAATTTTTTCTGTGCTAAGTCCACCCAGGGAAAGGCCAGTTACCACCTTGTGAGCAGAAGGGAGTCTGCAACATCACAGCAGGGTCATGTAAGGATGCAAAAGGAGGCAGAGGGATATGAGAAATTCACAGGTGTATGTTTTTCTATTGTCTCAGTTGTTTTCTTTCCAATAATTTTTAGACACTTTTCTAAATTTTTGCCCATCAGAGCCCAAAGTTTTAGCTGTCACAGACATAGTCTTGTCCAGCAACAGGTAAAGGGACATGCTTTGACAGGCTTCAATTTTAAATTTTGGAAATTGGTATAACTTAAATTGGTATAACTTAATTGGTATAACTTAATTGGTCAAAAATAAAACAAAAACTTTAAATCTACCAGTGAATAAGGGTGGGGCTTTTTCTTACCAAAATCATGTTCTTTTCAGGAAGGTCATGCCTAATATTGGAAAGTTGCCACACATCTCATACAAAAAAAAATATTTCTATACAATATGGAATATTTTCAGCTTTAGTGATAGTGTGTGAGTGTTTTATTGGGCAGAAATGTCATGAAGATTGTAAATTAACTTCTGATAAAAAGATCTGCTACAAAATTTAAGTTTTTGTTGTATAGTTTATTTTCTGTGAGGAAAATAATTTTTTTTTTACTTCTTTATGATCAAGCCTTACTGATTTTCTGACCTGTCTATGTTTAAAAAATCAATCTCAAACACATAATAAAAATGAATTTTCTATCACTTCCTCCAGCACCTGGGAAAACCATGCCCAGGAAAACAGGAATTGTTTCATATTTCCCTAAAAGAGATCCACAAATCTGTGTCTTCCATGCTCAAAAAACCACAAAAACCCAACCAACCAACCAACCAAAACAAAACAAAACAAAACAAAGCAACAAGAAAAAACCACCACTTCCCACTTGTCCTTCTGACCTCTCTTCTCTAAACAAGATTTCAATCAAATTTGACATCTGCTTTATATTTTTCCTTTAGAACACTTGAAACATTTTTCCTATCAGAGTGGCACTTCATCTGGAATTTTCAAAAAGACATTTTCATTTTTAAAATTCCTATCTCAAATTATCCTCATAGCTAATTTCCGTGCTATTTCCAGTGTCTGGGATTGCAAGATCTTACCTCTAAGGCAGTAAGGTTTACTTTAGTTTCAAGACAACTTTAAAATGACAGGGCTCCTAGATAGGATTTCAGGATTTCTGAAATGCATGCAACTTCCTGAAAAAAAATTAATATCAATAAGGGTAAGTTTATTATTTTCACCTGATAGAATTTACATGTTTTCAAAAAACCCCTATGAGCCGCTGATATATCCATTATTCCATTATATATATAATATATTATTTCAATTATTCCATTACATGTATTTCAGATCTTTCTTCAGAGGCATGCAAGAACTGGTCCTTTAATATTTGCCTTTTATAGAACATATAATGATGAAAGGCATAAAGAAAAGGAAGACAGATGAAGGCTGTGAAGTTTCCACAGGTCTCACAGAAAAATGTTTGTTAGAACCAGATTTTACTGTGGGGGTTACATGAACTTTGGATACAACAAATACTTCAACAAGGGGAAAGAAGAAAAAAATGCAATGAGATCTTTCTAAATTTAATGACTTTCATTGATTAGACCATTGGTATCTTGTGTGAGGGAGATGTATTAATTCCAGTGAACCTGCCATGCCTTAATGCATTCACTTATTAAATGGAGAAATGCAAGTGAAACTGAAGCAGGTTTGCAAAAATATTATGAAGGAAACACTGGCTGAGCACAGGGGATCAGTATGAATCTTTGTCCAAAGGAAAAAAGTCTAATGTGACGTGAACATTTTCTCCAGGATCTGTTTTGCTTTGTGGAGGAGGCTGTTCTCAAAAACTGTTATCCTGCCCTAAACAGAGCAGGTTTGCAAATTGACTTAACACAAGGCTGACTTTACATCACATGAAGTCGGGATGAATGTTTCCCTGCTGGTCAGACACTTTCTTATGCTTCAAAATCCTTTTCCAGGTGGATCTTATGTTCCAAAGCAAAATTCTTACAGGTAACTGTGACTTTAGCTGTAACTTGTGCCAGTAGTTTTTGGATGCACTGTGACAGATCTAAACATAAGTGCTGCTTATAAATTCAATCACCTCCTGATCCAGTTTACGGCATTAATGAAGGTGGCCTTAATATGTAAATGAAACAGAATGGCCCAGCTTTTTAGGTAAGCTTGAAACTCATGTAGTTGACTTCAAGAAGAGGACTGTGTGCCTTTTTCTTTCCCACATATGTAGTTTACTTAATTTTTGTCCATAAGCTCTTATTGGTAATCAGCATTAGTGTATTTATCTGTTTCAATATATCAACCAAAAATAATAAAATATTCTTTTACCCTCAGGGAAACAAAGCAGAACCAAACATTCACATAAAGCATTAAGCCATGATTTGCTTCATTTACTGTGTGCAGTTCCTGTCTTGTGGAACATTTGTTTCCTAGTATTTCATGCTCTAACCGGCAGGTTAATCACAAGACCTCACTGGCACTGCAAAAATCATAAGGCTCTCCAGCTTTGTAATTATTTTTATATGTTTAATACCTGAAAGAAGAGAAAAAATGTGGAAAACAGACTCCATGATGTAAGTCACATGATGGGAAGATGGCCAATTCAGAGAACTTGCAGACACATGGCATATTTTCAGGAAACTAATTAAAAACGTTCATATCCAAGGAATGGGAAAAATCCCAACCCCAAACAAATCAAAACCAATGGCCAAGAAATGTTCAGATAGTGCATTTCCTGAAAGTAAGCTCTTTGCTGCTGTTACATTTACTAAAATAGTGATTTCCTTCTGATGTGCCATTCAAATGTTAGATAATGGAACTGGAGGACATAAAAGAATGTGTTTGGGTTTACCCCAAACTTAGTATCCAGTATTTTTGGAAGTTTGTTCAAGGTCGCTCTGTTTTTAGCAAAGTTTGTTTTTAGCATCTGCTTATCTCAAATCTGAAGGACCCAGCTGGGACTGCAACTGGAAAAGCCAAAATGCTGTTAGAAAAATTTTTCTTTTAGTATTTCTAAATCACTGAGCAGAGTTAACTCTCTGAAGGAAGATTATTTTGGAGAAGTGCAGCCTCTCTTTTCAACCTTATGATGTGCATTTGCAAGTGCTTTCCAGCTTTCACCACAGCTCAGGATAAATTTTGGTAATAATATTATTTAAGAGATATTTTTCCTTATGGCGACATTAATTGAAGTGGAACAGAAACATACAGAATATTCTTAAGCAAAAGGTCTTCCTTCATAATTTAAATGATCCAAGATTCTAAAGTCCATTGGGTAGTAAATTTCAGCCAAATACAAATGTCTCCTACAATACTGGAGAAAAAACTATTGAACCTGCTTGAACCTATTTGCACCTGCAGAGTAGTCCAGCTGACAGAGGTTGAGGTGTTAGGAAATACTGTGCTCTATGTGACTAATCAATGAGGCTAAGGTTATTAATACAGTGGAAAACATTATGTTAGGCAATAAGCATACATGAAAATTCCATAAATACTTTGGACTGAAACTTCTGTAAATGATTTTTGGGGCTGTTTTTAAAAAGGCGGACTGCATAATCCAGAAACCCTCTAGAAAGCTAGTACCAGGAGGAGGTGGGCATTAGAGCTGAAGGAAAGAGGAGTGGAGCACTGCTGGCATGCAGAGAGAAGAGCTGCAGAGCATCAAGAGTGATGGCTGATGGTCAGTGTGGAAGCTTGCTTGGGGCTGCCTTTTCAAATAAGTAGTTTTGTCAGTTTTTGCATTTCCCACTGCAGGCAAAGAATGCTTGGGATGCTTCACGTCATCACGTAACTTGAGCAGTTCCAAATACACACTTCATGGATTTTTTGTTACATTTTTGAAAATCCATTAAAATGACAACAAAAAACCAAACTACCAAAACTGAGATCTGATGGCTCTCAGCTTGCTTAGCTTGAGATATTTAATCCATGCTATATGATCTGATCAGCACTAAATGAGGAAAAAAAGAAGTACAGCCTACTTTTTATCAGACATTAGAGTATGAGTGTATGTAAATAAAGAAGCTATCACTTGGTCAAAGTAGTTTGTCTAAAACCAACTCAAAGGCCCGCAGGGGATCCCCAGAAGTACAAGGGGAGAAAGAAGGTTTGCCATAATAGAAGCCTTATCTTTCCATGTTGAGTTAAGAACTCCAGACGGGCAAATGAAGTATTAAGTAAAGCCCAGAAATAACTAGTTTTTCACATTGATTGAATTCTGTCCTGTAAAAATTGATAAGGTAATTAACCGAAAAAGAGTACAGAGTATATGCAGAAATAGCGTAGCTTTTGTTGGTTAAGTAAAATGTAAAAGAAGTGGGAGGTCTAAGAGGGGAAAATTGTCCAAGTATTGGGGAAAGTATAGAAAACAAACACATTTTCAATCCGAATTTCTAGCGCTGTATGGATAAGCTCATTGCAATAAAAAGAAACTGTTAACTGAAAATATGAATGGGATTACAAAATCAAATTAAATTTATGACTCATCCTGATGACTTATACTTCTGTCTTGAATAAATATCTGTGGCCTGTATTTGAAGGCCACAGATATTCCAAAACGCTTCCAGCTCCTCCAAACCATGACAGGACTTGCTCTCTCTGATGAAGCTGGTTGTTGGAATCCAAAATGTAGAGAGCTTTCAGAACATTACACCTGTAAGCCAAAACTTAGAATTAAACACAGGGTTTGAGCTAAGGCACTGGGAGAAGCTTCCAAGCTTGAATGCTAGAAGCAAGAATGTGAACTTGTAGTCAAAATAGAGACATGTTAAGCTAGATAGAGGAAAGTTTGGAGTTTAGAGCTTAAGATATATAGAGAATAGAAGTAGCTACAAAGTTGACAAGAAGTCTGTAGAATAGATTTGTGTGGCAGAACAAGATTGTCTAGGAAGGTCACATTATTGCTAGATTAAATTTCTTATTATTGGTCTAATAATGTAAATAGCCAAGTTGTCAATATCTTATTGGCCAATGAATTTTTAAAGGACAATGTGATCTAGGAGCCCCTTGACTTCTAGCCATGCTTTCAACACCTGTAAAAGACCTCACACTTTTTGCTCTGTGTAGAAGATAAAATAAGCTGCACTTTTAAGCATCTGGAAGTCCTGTCTCTCACCTCATCAAAAGAGTTTCCCCATGGAATGGTGAAGGTGGGCCAAGTAGCCTACAGCTAGTCAGAAAGCAAATAGTGCAGCTGAACAACCAGAAGACCAAGCTTTATGCTGTCTCTCTGAGGTTTGGACTATTGCTGTGGATCACTGAGGTCTTGGAGCCTGAATATTCCTTTGGACTCTTCTCTGCTGATTGAACTTAAAATACAAATGCAAACATTGGAAATAAAGGATAGCCTGTAGGAGTGTGCCTTCCTGTACTGACAGGGAGATACTGGTACCGGACAGGAGCAGGGAGGTGTAGTTCACACGCTCCCCTTACTCACAGGGATGGCTAGGGCAACTCCCACAACTAAGAGAGGGTTTCCAAATTGAAAACAATCCTTCTCTTGCATGGAAAAATGCAGCTTCCTGCTGACCAAACCAGTTTGTAGGCTTTCAGCGAATCTTACGCCTACTTCTGATCAAAGATGTTCAAATGGAAAGAAGGAGTTCCATCACTGGCATTCAGCCTATATTAGCTTATCAAAAACCTGTTCACTCATTCTGGAGAGCAAGGCTGGGAGTCAATTCGTTGTTGAGTAAGACACCTGATGAGTAAGAAGAACTCTTAATGAAAACAGATTGTTGTGTTTTGGGTTTTTTTCATGAGTGCCCATTGAGTAATGGCTTCTAGGTAGTGAACATTTTAAAATGTCACCGTGTACTTGGGAGCAGATACATTTTGAACATTGTCTCTGCTACTTTCAAGTGCATTTTTTACAGGCAAGGTAGACTGTGTTTTCTGGTATTAATGCCTAGATTTTCCTGTAGTGCTCATAAATTCAGTGACAGCAGGGAAGGAGAGCTACTTGCAGAGCAGGTCTTCCAGTCCTGTTACAAAGCAACCTACCTTCAGCTGTGGAAATATCTGCAATAAGAAGCAGAAATGGTGTGAGAATAAGCTGCACATCTGCTTGCTCTCAGTGTTTAATTCGTCCTGAGGCAGGCATGTATCTACTATGTGGCCAGCAAAACCACGTCCCCACAGCTGCCCTTAGACCAGTGCTTGATCCTGGGCCTTGCCTCTGACAAGTCTATTGCTGTCTTGCCCTAATTTCCTTATTTTCTCTCACTAAAATTAATCACTTTCTTTTCCTATCCTGTGTTAATAAATTTATTTTATACAGCTTCACGTATTGCATCTAACATGAAAAGTCTGCATGTTGGTCAGAGGACCTCTGTGCCTCTTTGAAAGAGGTAAAGAAAATTTAGTAACACAATTCCATTGTTCCCAGCAAAAGAAAACTGGAAGGAGGAGCATTCAGTCTGATCTGCTGGTTCTGAGATCCTGCCAACAAACACTCAGCAAAAACCTTTGATCTAGTTTTTAGAAAAAAATTAACACCACACATTAAAAGATAATAGAAAAGTTAATAAATAACAATTAAGTCACCACAAATTCCCAAGTCTTTGGTTTTATCTCAGAAGAATCTGGCAAGGGTTCTATGCCTATTTTATTTCACAATAGGAATTTTGAATTAAAAACTCTCTCAGAACTTGTAGTCAAAATTTACAGGAAGCAAAGTTTTGTTCAGCCTGTTTCTAGACCTGCATAATTTGCTAGTGACATGAGAGCAGGTCCAAGAGACAAACTGAGCCCATAATGCTACTCTGTCCTCAAGCTTTGCTCTGCACTGATGTTATGATGGTCAGTCTAGCAAATTTACTGAGACCAGTTAGAATTTACAGCATCAGGGTGAAATATATCTGGGCAGAGGAGCTCCCAGTGATTTGTAAGGGAGTTGCAAGAGGGAGGACTGCATAGCTGTGTGATGGCGATGTCTGTCTTTCATTCAATACTTTATCTTTTTCAAAACATTTATTCAAAACTGTATGCATGCCTTCATTAAAAACATTTTTTTAAATTCACTTGATTCTTGGTAAAAAATAATTCACTTAGGAATTCCTACGATGAGGTGTGCTAAAACAAGTGTGAAAAAAATTGTTTTAGCTTTGCTCATTTATGCCTTATTTCCCTTTCTATTCTGTAGATCTCATCAGAAAAACTTCATCTTTTTGTCCTTCATCTTCACATTGTATAATTGTATGACACTCAGTGTTTTGTGCTAATCCAAAGTAAAGCACACTGGTGTCTTTAAGCATATCTACACAAATAGGCCTAGTTTTCAAATTGCTCTGCCACTGCCTTGACACAGCCTTAGCATTCTGTATGAGGTATGACACAGTTCACAGGGTGCAGGGTCTGTCCTCCTCTCTGGCTCACACAGCTGCATGTGCTGGCACACATCTGCCCCAGAGCTGGGCTCTTCCTGGATGACCATAGCAGCCCGGCCCTCACATCATTCATTTGAGTGTGGGGACCTTGTGGTGAGCCATGCCCAAACAGAACAGAGGTATTTCCATAGAGCCTTCCCACAAAACCTGTATGGAATGTTGTTCAGGTTTAGGAATGGCATTCCCCAACTTAGTGTTCCTGCCAAGCTGCTCGAAACTATGTTCTGCTCACTCACACTACCATCCCCTATTCTATACCGTTTACACCTTGCCCAGATCCTACGCCTCCCATGCATGTGTGTATATATATATATATATATACATACATACATACTACACACATACATATATATATACATATATATGTACACACATACATACGTACACACATACATATACACACACACACACACACACACATATATATATAAGCACAGACAAAATTTCTGTAGTCAGTGGCTATCCCTCCAGGATGACTGTTGAGTTCATTTAGTCCTAATTGTGGGCTCTATCCATCCTAGCTGTCTCCCACTGCAGGAGTGCTGGTGTGCTGTCAGATGGTTGCAAGCCACATAAGGATTTCATGGATGGTGTATCTGGAGCAGACCATTCTTTCTATCCTCGGTAGTTAGGGCATACAATGGCAGTGTCATTCAATAACCAGTATTATACAATTCAACATTACAAACTTTTTTTACCCAAAAAATCAAATCCCTTTGAGGTAAACATGGTATTTCCCTATCCTGTGTTACCCACCAAATACACCCAGGTCCCACAGATGTGTTTGTCTTTGAGGCAGGACTAAGCCCCTAACACATTCCTCATATGCACTGCGGGGACTTCATTCTCTTCTGTGGTATGTGGAGGCTTTCATTGGGCAGGGCCAGTTCAGTTGGTGGAGACCTGGTGGCCCTCAATAAATGTAGCTCCCAGTGTTTGAAGATGCGCCTCTCATTGCTTTCAATGTCGACAGCTGGCTGAACGTGAGCCAGCAGTGTGCCCTGCTGGCCAAGAAGGCCAGTGGCATCCTAGCCTGTATCAGGAACAGTGTGGCCAGCAGGAGCAGGGAGGTCATTCTGCCCCTGTACTCAGCACTGGTGAGGCCACACCTCGAGTGCTGTGTCCAGTTCTGGGCCCCTCAGTTTGGGAAGGACGTTGAGACGCTTGAGTGTGTCAGGAGGAGGACAACCAGGCTGGTGAGGGGCTTGGGACACAAGCCANCCCTAACACATTCCTCATATGCACTGCGGGGACTTCATTCTCTTCTGTGGTATGTGGAGGCTTTCATTGGGCAGGGCCAGTTCAGTTGGTGGAGACCTGGTGGCCCTCAATAAATGTAGCTCCCAGTGTTTGAAGATGCGCCTCTCATTGCTTTCAATGTCGACAGCTGGCTGAACGTGAGCCAGCAGTGTGCCCTGCTGGCCAAGAAGGCCAGTGGCATCCTAGCCTGTATCAGGAACAGTGTGGCCAGCAGGAGCAGGGAGGTCATTCTGCCCCTGTACTCAGCACTGGTGAGGCCACACCTC